>LPNX010294252.1:6030-168589 GCA_001517045.1 Pseudotsuga menziesii | reverse complement strand
AATCATGTGGGGCGCCCTTGAGAAAGAGGTATCAGCAGGGATGGAATTTGACGGGTAAATGCCCGTCATGGCTCAATTTACTCGTCAAATACAGCAAAAAATTTGCCTAGACCGTCAAAATCTGGCTTGGAATACAGAAAACGTTTAACATTTTGTTTGTTACCAGCAGTTTTGATGGGTGTCCGTCATTTGAAATTCCAACGCTAGGTATCAGATTAGATTTGCAGCTGAGTCATTATTGTGATCATTGGGAAGAAAACGAGTTGCTACAGGAGTATTGGGTATTTTTATTTAATGCTGTGCAATTTTCTACATTTCTCCTCAATCTACACGCCCAGTGAATCAAGAGAAACATGTAATGTGACCAGATCTAAAATTCTTCAAAATCAGAAATGCACAAATCACAGGGTCAGAGCAAACCACACTCAGATAATGGATAATAAAGACTCTTAGGAACAAAATTGTTACATAAAAGAGGAGATACCAAATTTTACTTCTGTTTTGCCCAAATTTTTAACATAAGATCATTGAGTATAGAATTTACCTAAGAAAGATATCTATCCAGTAGACCAATGAATAGAAGGACCAAACTTCACTGGATGTTCACAGATGGCTTGCTGGGTTGTTTTGATAATGCTCCCTTAATGCTGCTTTTGCTCTGGTTGAGCTGTATTTCAGATCTGGCTCTCTATCATTTCCAGCAGATGCTCATCCCATGCCGCCCATGCAATCCCAGCCCCATTACTCCATAGAATGCGCTCAGCTTTTAATCCAGCATGAAGATATTTCTCAATGGGTTAGGTAAAATGTTCCAGTGATATCAGTAATGAAGATGTTTGAACAAGAGCATTCACTGGCGTCTTTGATGTGCACAGCATTGGCGGGCATCTCTCAAAATTTTGATTTGCAAAATTTTGATGTGCACAGCATTGGTCCGCTTCTATTGTAAAAAACTTTTACTGAAATTAAAAATTTTCCACCTAGGTATATGTATTTAATAAAAATATAAATAAACAACTTAATGAACTTAATGTTAACCATTAGAGTAGTTAAAAAAGAAGTAAGTTGTAGGGTTTGCTTAAATATAGATTTATATAAATTTATATATTTTTTAATATGTTAATAGTAATTTTTTTATATAGTTAAGTATATATAAAAAAATATTGGTCATGTTTATCTTTGGCTTAAAAAACATATATATATAATTGTAGGTGCAGTTGATATTGTGGTAGGTAATAAATCCATTTTCAAATAATTTTTTATTTATATTCTATATATTTCAATATTTATAAAAAAATGTTGGTGCCTGAATATTGTGGTAGGTAATAAACCCACAAATTTATGTATAAAAAAAAACTCTATCTAATTAAAAAAAATAATAATGTAATTAATGTGGTCAACATGTTTTGATCCATTAATAACTCTCCAATATGTGGAGAAGGCGTGCATATTGGATTTCGCTTTCCAAGACAATTTGGGGCACCTTGGGCAGATATTATTTCACTCTCCAAGAAAATTATAATATTAAAATATTCCATTATTATGAGATTGTGCAATAAAATATTGTTTAAGACCTATACGGTGTTTGACTTTTAAAGCAATTTGATTGGCTAATGCATAATGACATGGAATTTGGGTGAAAAGTTAAAAGGCCCATTTTGGGTTGAAATTTCCTCTAATGAATTGTTGCAGCTGCAACTTTCCTCCCCAAATTTCTTAAATTTTGGACCCCTCCTCCTGATTTTGCTTTGATCGTTGGATCCTTTGTGTTTTGGGCCTGGTTTTAATTTAGATGGTTGTAAAAGCTTAAGTCTCACCCAAGGTTCAATTTTTGATCGTGTTTAGAGTCTATGGTGGATCACAGATTTTAAGTTTGCTTTTGCTTGTTGATCGAACCAATTGTTCTTTGCTATGGGTTGTCGTTGCAGAGGTATGATAGGTCACTGTCCATTGTTGAATGTTTAAAGCTGACTGAAACACTTAGTTTCTCCATTGGATCGGGAGTCTTTCTTGTTTTGATCAAAATCTTTAACCTTTTTCCAGTCCGCCATTGCAGCTCCTAAAGCAATTTAGCACCTGAAGTTCAAATTGTTCTGACTGCCGATTAGCATTTGCCTATTTAGCTGTGGAACCGAAGTAGTTTCTCTTCCGTCGTTGTGGATGGGAAAGCCATTTGTCTTCTGAAACGTAAATCCGTCCGACTTCCGACTTGCATCGTCAGGCTCTAGCCTTCTCTTTTCCGCCGTTGCGGCTCTCAAAGTCTTTTTGCTTCCGAAGTACAAATCCGTCCGAATTTCGATTAAAGCCTCTCTTGCCCGCATTTCACTTGTCCGTAAATTGTGCCTTTTCCGCCGTTGCGACTGGGAAATCCTTTTGGCCTCCGATGTTATTTCCTTTCGACTGCCGACTTTAAGTTTTCCCACCAACGAGTTTCCTGTTGACCATCGTAGGCTAGGTTTGTCAAGCCCACAGGTGGTGCGCCTTGCCATTTCCTTGTGGAATAGTAATTTCAATTGGTAATATTTGTTGTTTTTGAATAATGCTTGTCGACTGATTGCAGGCGGTTTTGAGGAGACCGGTCAATCTACCGTGGTGCGGAGAAAGACGAACCGTTTGGCAGAAGTATAACTGAAACTAGGGGGATCGCTGGGAGGACCATGGGAGTAAAAGACGAAATCCGGAGCTATAAATGCGTGGACCCAAAAAACTGATCAGTTACCCAGTGGTTCATGATTGCATACAGACAAGATAGAGGAATGTGAAACGTTAAGGACACTGAAAGATCATGCGTCTGGGGAAAACTGAAGCGCTTTGTAATTGTAGTTTAAATATTTGAAAGTAGGACTTAGAAAAGGATTTTTCCCTGAAAAAATTTGTAAACTCTTTTGCTTGTAAGAGGAACTACTTCGTTTTATAGTCAGAAAGTGAAACTTTTGTCTGCTGGAGAGAGCGAAATGTGGAATGTATCAATGTGACTAAATGAACAATTTTGAAGAGGAACTATTTCGTTTTCAACTGTGTTTCATTTACTGTGAGAGTATTTAACTTCCTGAACCTATGTTCTTGTTGAATGTTCTTTGGTATCTTTTGGGATGTTTTCCGCTGTGAGTAATAAGTGTTGTTCATAAAATAATCAGCTATCTGGTTGTTTAAATATCTGTAATTGTTCGTGTGTCTTGAAAGAAGTGTCACCTAACTGTAACTCTTCATAATGCATGTACAAAATGTATTACTCACTTATGAATGATAATCCTACTCACTAGGGATAGTTTAGGTAGTTAGTTTCTTTTTCTTGTTGTCTGTGACTAAGATGTTAGTGAGTCTAAGACGAGAGGTAAGAACCTGCGCTTCACATTGTGACCACTCCTCACATCTTATTAACCTGCATGGTTAATTAGACACCTGCATATCAGACATTAAGTCAAAAAATATAAAATTTACGGTGGACTGGGCCACAACCGGTAAAGCATTTGTTTTGTTACTTTGACCTACGGTAGCCGGACCGTAAACCGGACAGATTCCCTATACCAAATAGTCAACAGGCTAGTTGGGAACGTTGACTGGGGAGAATCCCTTACTGTTGTTGCCTGCGAATTTCGGGGCCTCAACAAAATGTTAGAAGTGAATGTTTTGATAGGTGCAATGTTAGGAGTGAATGTGGAAACAAGGGAATGTTAGAAATGAATGCTTTTATAGGTACAATCTAATGTTAAGAATGAATATATGGGGAATGAATATGGAAATGTTAATGTTAGGAATGTTAGGAAGTTAATGTTAAGAATGTTAGAAAGTTTTGATAGGTGCAATGTAAGCATTGAATGTGAAAATGGGGGAATGTTAGGAGTGAATGTGGAAATAGGGGAATGTTAGGAATGAATGCTTTGATAGGTGCAATATAATTTAAGAATGAATATATGGGGAATGAATATGGAAATGTCAATGTTAGGATGTTAGGAAGTTAATGTTAGAAATATTAGGAAGTTTTGATAGGTGCAATGTTAGGAGTGAATGTGGGAATGGGGGAATGTTAGGAGTGAATGTTTTGATAGGTGCAAATATATGAATGAATGTTAGCAAAGGTTTGGAATGTAACAAAGTTTTGATAGATGAAAATATATGAAAGTTAGGAAATGTTAGAAATGTTAAGAAGTTTTTATAGGTGCAAAATATATGAAATTATGTATTATTAAGTTTATGTATGATTGTAGATGTAGTGTTGAGAAGTTGAGAATGTTAGGAATGTTAAAAAGTTTTGATAGGAATATTTTTTATTACTAAGGTAAAATTAGCAACTTGATTATGAATTTTAATATTTTTTATACTAAGGTAACATTATTAATTTAATTATTATATTTATTTTATGTTCCTTACAAGAAAAGAAAAGGAGCACTACAAATTTGCAATAGTGAGGAAACTACAAATATAATTCCTATATAACCCCCTAGGATTTAAAGAAAGGTGATGAAATGAATACAGAAAAACAAAATGAAAGACTTGTAGAGTTACAGGGAGAATTCAAAAAGTTAAGGCCCTCCATGTTTGATGGAGGATTTGAGGAAGCAATAGAATCTTGGTTGTTAAATCTGCTTCATGGTGGAAGGAGGCTAAGAGTGTCAGTAACATATGTAGTAAAGAGTTGAGTTGGAAATTTTTTAAAAAACTATTGAAAAAATGTATATGTCAAAACAATATTATGATGAGAAAGCCCAATAATTCAATGATTTGAGACTAGGATTGTTAACCATTGAAGAATTTGTAACCGAGTTTGTAAATTTACAACGCTATGTACCATACCTAAGAGTTGAAAAAGCTAAGGTATACAGTTTTATCAGTTGTTTACCCCTAGTGTATAAGGAAAAGATTGTGTTTGAAATTCCTCAACAATGGATGAAGCAATTAGAAAGGCCTAGTTGTGCTACCATTTGTTTAAACAAATATCCAAATTGAGTAGAAGTTGGAAAAATAAAAAAAATTAAAAAGATCAATCAACATAGGAAATGATTTAAACCCTCACCTTTTGGAAAAGGACCAAGAGGTCATACTGATAAAAATTATAACACGCGAGGTTCAACCAATAACAATCGGGTAAAGAGTATCGAAACTTCCAGTGGAGGATGGAATAGTAACTCGTAAGTATGTTGCAAGAAGCTTCTACCGTGAATGTCATAGCCAAGAATATCCCTATAGTTAATGTTTGTTTGAAATATCGGCAGACAGACCATCAATCCACCATGTTGAAAGTAGAAGGTAAAGTTTTGAACATACATGTTTCTATACTTATTGATTCAGGGTCTAGGTTAAGTTACATTGCACCAAAAGTAGTTGAAAACTATAAACTTAGTAAGGAAAAACAAAAAAATGCATGGTTGGTATAGCTGGCAACAAAGGTAAAAGGGGAAGTTACAGAGATAGTTAAATATTTGTTATTAGGTTTTAATGACTTGGATACCTCAGTTAATTTTAATGTACTTCCCCTAGGATCCTTTGACATTTTGATAGGTATGGATTGGCTAGAATCTCATAAATCTATTATCGACTATTTGCATAAAATTTTTAGTAGTGTGAATGAGGAGGATAAGTATCATACAATGAATGAAATTTATAGACCTTTATCTACACGAAAAATTTCAGTACTACAATGTAAAAAGTGTATTAGGAAAGGGTGTCAACTTTATGGCATCAAAATTAAAGAATTTGAGCTCGAAAAATAAAAAAAAATGGAATTGAAACAATTTCTTATTTTAAAGGAATTAGAAGTCGTATTTTGTGATAAGATATCAATATTACCACCTAAACGATATTTAGATTTTAACATAGATCTAATGTCGTTTTCAACACTAGTATCATGAGCTCCATATCATATGAGTATCCCAGAATTAATGAAATGAACAATACAATTACATGAGTTACTAGACAAATGATATATTCAACCTAGTGTATCTCCTTGAAGAGTACCTGTTTTGTTCGTGGGTGTGCTAGTAATATGATAAATTGTAATGTATTATTATTGTTTACTGTCATGCATGGATAACTTATAGTTGATGAATAGATAACCAACCATTGATGGCAGATAACTAGAAGAACGCGAGCTAAAAAAAATTTCAACCGACGATTTTTTTTTTGTGTTTGCGTTGTAAATAACGGTTCCGTAATGGAAAAAAATTGTTTGGCCAAATAATTATGCGACCGAATAACCTCTGAGACCTGAAACCTGCACAATTTCCAGGTTTCTCCATTTTTGGAAGGTAAAATGTATGCCTTACACTACAAATCGACTGTCAGACTTAATACCATTAGTTTCGTCATTGAATCTACTTTCCGTAGGTATAGATTTTGTTGTGTATAGGTGACATCCGCTTTTTTTTTTTTTTTTGTTTCTTAACATATGTCGAGTTTCGTTTCATCTCTTTCAACATGCGGTGAAATGAAAAATATATAACTTTAAAAATACACCACCTAAAAAATTGAAACAAATATGATGTGCTTAATTGGAGTGTCTACTTCAAAAAGGTGTTCGTAGATTTTTAAATTTTATAGTCAATTGAGAAAAAAGTGGCGCAACCAAACACATGTTGAAAATCGACAAGGTTTCCCCATTGATCGAATTCAAAAAAATATTATAATTAGTATATAGATCCGTTGGTTACAAACTTATAATCATCGCAATAGTATATTGTGTGTAGATTGTCGTAACATATTTTGTTTTTGCATTTAACACAAGTTTAACAATGATTTTAGAGGCGCAACCAAACATGTTTATTTTTTAGTCCTTTCATTTTATAAGGACACACTGTCAAACATTTTCCGAAAGGACATATATCACTTTCATTCGCCTAAAGTTGAAAAACATGAAAAAATCAAATTTATTTTCTCATAAAACCCCTCAAAATAGACACCCATCTTCATGAATTCACCCATACTATTTATTCAAATTACTCTATAATCATATTTATGTATATTATTTATATAATTAATATATATATATATATATATATATATATAATAAAATACATTATACTTATCATTCTCTAATGCATTTAGAGACTTCATATACCATCCTTGGATAGTTGATTGGCACATAACTATCTAAAAAATGAAAGACTAGACTTCCCATTGTTAACATATACACCAGTCATATATTTTTGCCAATTCGCATATTATGGACATATGAACTTTTGGCTTATGCTTATGTTAATTACCAACATTGTACAAAAGTTGAAAGTTGACTTCAAGCTTAACATTTGAATGGTAATTCAATAATTGTCTATGAAGGAAGGAAAATAATAAGGCCCATGAGGCTTGAAATAATTTTCTTGTTCATTTAAATAAAGCTGTTTAGAAAACTTATCCATTTTATTTTTAAAATTCACTTTAAGAGGTGGTGTATACTTGAAAATGTGCTCTCCATCAATCATGGCGTATGATGGCCGTGGTGGTAGGATGAAAATTTGAACGAAAGTAGAATATCCGATGGATTGAAATGATTTCTAGAAACGAGAAGCAATCATTATTCTAGAGTGCATACACGACGACGGTACAGTGCAAAGACCATCTCACCCTGGACAAATCATGAGTAAATAAAATATCTATGACCGTGTATGTATATACTGCAAATGAAATGATTGATGAGGTAACTGGAAGATGGTCACTTTCAACACAATCCAGATCTAATCTGTTTGTGGGATGTCAATGGCCCTTGATTGTACAGATTATTCTTATTTTCTTGTGAAAGTATTTTTGAGTGTTCAAATTGCCTGATAAGATTGCTGATTCTTTCCATCCAATGGGCGAAGAGCAAAGTCAATAGTTGACTTTGCTTCTTGCCCGTTGGATGAAGGGAATGTGCAATCCAAAGTGTCACATTAAAAATTACTGATACATAGATATTCCTTGAGCCTCACGTTTCTTCCAGGTTTGATCTATTTTTTTTAACATGCAAATGATCCTGTAAAAAATTACTCGACTGAATATATATATACACAGTAATATCAACTCGGCCGGACATCGATTGGACCATCGAGAAATCAACAAATCTGGAAAATATATTCTTGTATAGATCCATTATAGATCTAATATACAGTTAGAAGGAGACATGGTGAACCTCGTACAGAGTTAGGGTTCTAACTTCTATAAGCACATTCTAGGTAATATTGCACCTGCAATTCAATGGCATCTGGAAGTATGCATATTATTGGTTAGGGTTCTAACTTCTATCAGCACATTCTAGGTAATATTGCACCTGCAATTCAATGGCATCTGGAAGTATGCATATTATTGTATGCATATTATTGGTTCAAAATTTATATATATATATATAAAAAGAGAGGGAACTTCTATGATAATTGTTCACGAGAATAACGTTTCTTATGTTTCATTGTACTACATATATGCTATTTAGTAACAATTAAAGCATGCTTTTAAACCATCAACAATCCATTACTGTGTGCTGATGCGGGAGACATGGAGGACAAGCATTCAAGCATGTCTCCTCCATGCTTTGAAGGGGATTTGCATGTAGATGCAAAGAATTGAAGTCATGTATGATGGGATATAGGACATCAGGAAGAAAATAAGAAATTATGGCATATTTATAAGAAAATACGTGCTCAACGTGTATGATCAACTTTCAAGAATGTGCAATTCCGAGAAAATAACTATTTGACTGGGTCTTCTGCGTTGCTTCTAACCTTCCCTCTATTACGGTTGTTTTCTGCTATTGCCCTTGTTTTTTTAGGAGGAAGGAAACGGGCCAATCATTCTGTAAAGGCTATTCTTATCTAGATTGTTTATTTCATCTATCAAAAGGGCAAGGAATAGAGTCAACTATTAAGAACAAGAAATAGAGTCAAGAGAGTCAACTGTTAACTCTGCTCTTTACCAGTTGGATAGAAGAAATCAACAATCAAAATAAGCTCAAAACACATAACCGAATACACTTCCTAATTTCCCAAGCTACTGACTAGCCAACTGGAACATCCTATCAGGGAAAAAATCTCAAAGCACTTATAGGCTGGCCAAATACGTAAATCACTCCAAAAGCATGGATTCAATTATGGGCCTGGAGCGAGGGATGGATCCCAAAAAAAAGTGAGTGACAAGTATTAGCATGGAGGAAATGAACATAAAGTATTAACTGTTAATAGAGGAAGAAATGAACATTGCATTTATTTATTTATTTTAAAATAATATTTTTTATTAATATAATTCGTGAATTTATGGTTGATGAATATCTACAAATTATAAGTAAAGTACAATGAAGAAGTTATCTTTTACTTGTTCTTTATGTCTAGTTGTAATTATCCATTGTTTATGGTAGAGCTGTCTAGTTGTAATTATCCATTGTTTATGGCTGAGTTAAGGTTTTTTCTTTTAGTTAAAGAAGTTGTTCATGCATTAACTACCATTTATTTTTTATATTAGTTTTTATAATTGTTTATGTCAAATTTAGTACACTCATAAAATCAATCTCTAGAGTACACTTGTCCCATCCTCTCTCAATCTAAGAAAAACAATCTTGTTACTCTATTCCAAATTCTAAAATATAAACACCTATTTGTAAAATTAAAATAATAATATCTTTCTATATTACTTTTTAAAATATTTATTTTTTAATAAATTTTTTATATTAATGATGCCAATGATGATGTTTAATGTCAATTTGATATAAATAGTAATGATTTCTAAATTGAAATAACTAACATTTTTCTCTTAAAACAGTAAAATTTCCTATTTATAGCGTGAGATCTATATTACACCAATTTAAAATTTTCATAATGATTTTTTTACCCATGCTTATTCTTTGTCTTTTAAATTTTTATGCTAAAAAATTCACATTCAAAAGAAATTAGTATATATTCTAAAAGAAATTAGACTATTGTTCCATCTTATTTCATTAATTGCATAGAACTATATTTAATATTTCAACATTTATAAAGTTTAGCTAAACTTTTGGTTAAATTTTGTTATTTTTTATATTTATTTAAATTTGGAAACAAATTTCTTTTAATTATGATTGGTGCTATACCATAAAAATTACTAACGAAAAATTGAATTTTTTTTTTTATCAACTAAAGTTTCCTTATATGCCCAAACAAAAGCTTAGGAAAGTTTCTAGTACCAACTAAAACTTTCTTTGAATAAAAGAAAGACGTTATCAGGAAAGTTTAATTATTATTTTTTATTAACACTTTCCCAAAGGCTATGAAATAAATCTTTATATGTGAGGGTTACCAACTAAAACTTTCCTTATATATGAGGAAGACATGATCACAAAAGTTTAATTAATTTTTGTTATTACTTGGTCACTTTCCCAAAGGTTATGAAAAAAATCTTTTGCATATGTAAGTTGGGATGTGAGCTAAGTTTATGGCTTATTGTGTGTGAATAGCAATTGTTATTTTTTCTCTCATTCAATTACCACTTTTCCTTCATGGTATTCTAAAATTAAGAAGCAGTTTATTTCCACCATATTAGAGGCAAGTATTTGATATGAGTGCTTAAAAGCTCCTTTTGCTGAATTTTGTGATATCTCAATTGAGCTTTATTCGTCTGCTGCATTCAGTTTCTCCATTGAACTTCAGGTATGGGCTCAAGTACTCTTTCCATGGTTTGAAGTAGTATAGTCTATTTACATTGTAGTTTCAACTGAGCTTTATTCCTCTGCTGCATTCAGTTTTTCCATTGAACTTCAGGTATGGGCTCAAGTACTCTTTCCATGGTTTGAAGTAATATAGTCTATTTTACATTGTAGTTTCAGTTGGGGTAAACTTCCATGCAATTTGTTTCATGTAGATGGATCATTATTATAACATAAAGTACCATTCAGTTTTTCCATTGAACTTCAGGTATGGGCTCAAGTACCTTTTCCATGGTTTGAAGTAGTATAGTCTATTTTACATTGTAGTTTCAGTTGGTGTAAACTTCCATGCAATTTGTTTTATGTAGATAGATCATTATTATAACATAAAGTACTGCATCATTTCTGGTGTTTTGTTCCGTTATGTATTATATGTATTACTTGCATCCCTTGTTGAATTCGTTGAAACTGATTCTTAAAGAACCACCTAGCAATATCAAATCTGACTTGTAGGATTTTCCTTCTTACCCAAGTCGGGATTTGCCTTCTTACCCAAGTAGGATTATTGAGCCTTTTCCCTCAGATCCGTAGGGGAAATAAATCTATTAACAAATACCTTCTTATCCCGAACTCTCCTGTAAACCACTTGAACAGCTTCGTACCCATCTGTGGCGGCTTCTATCTTAATCTGCGTCACAATATTCCCCTCGTGAAAACCAACCACAGTCACAGGAAAAACCTTACCACCGGGCTTGAAATATGACATCATCCCCAACTTCGTGCCCATTACTCCAACCCCTGCTTCGTATGAAACCATTGAAATGACTCCTCAGCGGCCTGTTGATGAAGATGGTGCCCTGTAATCTCTTATTGGAAGGATAACTGCAGACCAAAAGTCTGAAATACGGGAAATTGCCAAGGGTAATCAAGCCTTGAGACCTTGTTGAAATGAAGGAATTGTTGTTTGAGATGGGAATGAGGTGCTTATGTGGGTTTTTGTGCTGACAAGTGGAGAAATGGCTGACGCACAGGAGGGCATTGCTATTGAATCTACCATGACTGCAACACAGAAAAAATACTGTAATTTATTTTTGTTGTGTCTAGATATTAACAGAGAACGATATTGAATACTATGCTTTCTTTCTTATATCACTGTGAATCGCCCTTCGCCTCCCTGCGTACAGAAGAAATTCTTCCCGTACCCCAACTAACTCAAGTGTAGAGAGTAATCTCTCGCTTCCGTTCTAATTCAGTTACTGAGCTAAACAAATCAGAACAAGTCAATTGATTACTGAACAGAAACATGACTCGTTGTCCATTTGCCAGAACTCAAAATATTTATTGCCAAAAGCGGGTAAGGAGGTGTTTCATGTTGGGCTCACCAAAATGTATCACCAGAAAGGCGATTTTCGATTTTCGTTTTCTCCCAGGAAGCAACTCTATTTCATTGGTTATTCATCTAAACCAGTTCTTCTTTAGAGACTCACAAATGTTTCCTTGAATTTTTTTGGTGCCACCAAATGCTTTGTCTCTAGGTTTCAGTCGCCCACATATGGCAAGTTCAGAAGAAAGGAAACTACGGATTATAAGTGGATAAGATTTATGGCCCTTCGAATCAAGTTCACGCAGATCATTTTAAACCCTGTTTTCACTAGGGACGAGTGTTTTACTAATTGCTTTAATTTTTAAAATGTTTATTAGTCCTGCAGTCGGAGGAGACAATTGTTTCGTTCTTATTTCATTAATTGCATAGAACTATATTTAATATTTCAACATTTATAAAGTTTAGCAAAGGTTTTAGTTAAATTTTGTTTTTTTTTATATTTATTTAAATTTCTAAACATAGTCCTTTTGATTATGATTGCTGCTATATCATAGAAATCACTAAAAATAAAAAATGATCCACTAAAGTTTCCTTATATGCGAGAACAAAAGTTTAAGAAAGTTTCTAATACCAACTAAAACTTTCCTTAAATAAAAGAAAGACATTACATCTGTAAGTTACTAACTAGAACTTTCCTTAGATATGAGGAAGACATGATCACTGACAAAACTTTTATTATATGGGAGAACAAAAGTTTAGGAAAGTTTCTAGTACCAATTAAAACTTTCCTTAAATAAGACAAAGACATGATCATGAAAGTTTAATTATTACTTTTTATTACTGGACACTTTCCCAAAGGCTATGAAATAAATTTTACATGTGTAAGTTACCAACTAAAACTCTCCTTAGATATGAGGAAGACATGATCACAAAAGTTTAATTATTTTTTGTTATAAAATTCTCCTTAGATATGAGGAAGACATGATCACAAAAGTTTAATTTTTTTTGTTATTACTTGGTCACTTTCCCAAAGGCTATGGAAAAAATATTTTGCATGTGTAAGTTGGGATGTGAACTGAGTTTATGGCTTATTGTGAGTGAATAATAATTGTTATTTTTTTATCTCATTCAGTTGCCACTTTTTCCTTCATGGTATTCTAAAATTAACAAGCAGTTTATTTCCACTACATTGGAGGCAAGTATTTGGTATGAATGCTTAAAAGATCATTTTGTTGAATTATGTGATATCTCAACTGAGGTTTATTCATTTGAATGCACTATACTGGAGGCAAGTATTTGGTATGAATGCTTAAAAGATCCTTTTGTTGAATTATGTGATATCTCAACTGAGGTTTATTCATCTGCTGCATTCAGGTTCTCCATTGAACTTCATGTATGGGCTCAAGTACCATTTCCATGGTTTGAAGTAGTATAGTCTATTTTACATTGTAGATTGTCCAAACTTGCAACACTTGTGGTCATGTCATCTTTGCTTCTAGTTTGTCATAATGAGAAATTCTACTACAACAAATGTGGCAAAGATACATCATTTCATTATAGCCACAACCTTCGATGCATCCTCAAAAACATGATAGAGAACTTGATTGTACTTTGTAGAGACCTCTACTAGACAAACTCCTTCTAGAGATTGTCCAAACTACCTATGAAGACTATAGGAATGATATCTCCACACTGCTTGAATTGTTGCACACATTTCAAAAGAAAGTCGTCTTCATGTTGGCATTGGACACTATAATAGTTGACATGAAAGAAAAAAATTAGCGAAGTTTCTAAAGAATTGAAAAAATAGCATGCCACTAATAATTCACTCATACTACAAACTCTTTTCTTCCAAGCATAAACATGGTTACTTTTTAGTTATTATTTTTTACTCCTTAGTCTTTCAAATATAATATTGTTATATTAGTATATGAATAATTTTTCTTTTAATTTTGAATTTATTATTATCTAAGTGTTGCTTCACATTGAATGAATCACAAGTTCAGTTTCTGCAAAGAATTCATAGACATATATATCCAATTGTTTCTTAATCATTTAATTGGTTTATGTTATATTGATTGTCTATTTTTACTGCTTATTCCTATTGACATGATGTATATTCCATTATGCTAAATTTTATGTCTCCAAAGGGCCTTTGGACATTTCCTTCTTATACCTTCATATACAAGATGAGGTTGCATAGTATCCCATTGTTGGATAAATTAATATAGGTTAAACAAAATATTTTGTGGAGCTCATTCTACCAAGAAGCCTTCAAATGTCTCAATGGCTCTTCTTCTTTAGTAATTTTTAGTTTACTATCTTTACTAATTTCATTTCATTTCACAAAAAATCATTTCAAAATTTTCTTCTTGGGCAGGAACTTTGTTGCTTGTACCCCTTGTTGAGAACATGGAATGTCAAAGGTCCAATAGAGTATAAATCTAACTCTAATGACATATGTAAGGCCCAAATTTGTAAAACTATTTAAAATTAACATATTAGCATTTACACTTTCAAATAAAAGTACATTGAAACTTATCAATAAAATTGAACATAAAGGCAAATGTGACACACATACTTGGATATTTGAAAGAAATAAACTTACGACTAAAGTGAATATGGAACCACCCATCTTTCGCTACTTTCTTTGATTGACCAAAACAAATGAGATGACATGTGGGGGATGACTCTCCATCCAACCAACCCCTCATTCAATACGATTGAGAGTCCCTAACCCATTCAATCAATAAACCTTACCCATGTGTATTCTTATTTCTATTGAAACACAAGATCTAAGAATAACCCATAATGGTCAAGGTTCTCTAAGCCAAAAAAATTCCACCTCCTCCTCAACCTCACTTAAATAATTATTCTTCGTATCCATCAATGTAAAAATATCCATGCATAGTGTCTCCTTACCATCAAGTAAATTAATTTTATCTTTAATGATGCAACTTCAAGTTTGTATGGCTTGGGAGGCCTTAATGGTTAAGAACATGTGTTATCTCCTTGGAGGCCACGAGTTCAATTTGAAATTTTTTCGATTGAAATTATGATGATGATATATCATGGTAATTATATGTGTTGTATTAGAGGTTTCCAATGAAGTGCCTTGATTGTAAGACTCTATAATTCTACTCTCTTCTTGTGCCAGAAAGCCTTGGAAAATGATGGATCAATCAATGGATTTTTTAACATATAAGGGGATGCTTGAAATCAAAATGTGATTGACTTCAAGGAAGAGGAAACTTGAATGCTATATGCTAGTTGGGATAAAGAAGACAATATATTTTGGGTTTGTCAGAGAAGACAACAAGATGAATCTTTCATGTGGCATCCATATGGACCAGAGAGACATGTTCATATAGATAAATATTGGGCTAATTTGCATACTTTATCTTGTGTATGTGTGTGTGTGTATGCACGCGAAATTCAATTATGAAAACCAACTCTTTATGAATGGGTTAATTGTTGCTTAAAAATGGCTATGATATGCATGTTTTTCCTTGAATGATTGTAGTAGGCATATGATAAACTATAAAAGGTAATGGAGGTATTACAAGTTAGTATAAATGAATGATTGAACATTTTATACAAGATATCCATCAACAAGGAAAAGTGACATTGAAGAGAAGGAATTATAGGTGTAGTTGAAAAATAAAGACATGGAACCTTGCTAAAAAGAAGAAAATTCTAAGAACAATGCTATTCTAAGAACACTGGTTTTGACTCTTTGAATTTGATATTGTTTATATTGTATCTATTCTTTTCATTTATTATGTGTTTCTCTACACCATGATATAGTTTCCACGATGTTTATGAACATTGAAAAACATGATCATTTTAATGTTGTTGAAAGATTTTGTTGAACCACCAATAACCTCCCTTTTTCAAAATTTTGGAAAGCTTGGTGACTGATAAATTTTGGCTTGAAAAGGAGCCCTTACTTTTCCTACTGAGATTGTCCCGATTTGTTTCTATTTGATTGATCCTCCATGGATTTAAGTTTAGATTGCAAAAAATATATTATTTAGTTTTTCACTATTGATGACTACTTTTTTATGAAGTTTGATTTGTTTTCATTGTTGATAAGTTTCAACCCCTTGAAGTTTTTTCATTTTGATAAACTTGAAAAAAAACTAAATCTTTCTTACTTTTTGCACGATTATAATTTTTTATTTGTGCAACATATCATGACCAAAATAAACATTATTATGTCACATCACACCATTTGACATTTTAAAAGGCTCATCCTATGTGATAGAGGAATTCATGGAAGGGATAAAATATTGGTTTCAGAATAAGAATTTGTTAAATTTTGCATTACAAAAATTTTGGGAGAAGAAATACATTTAAAAAAAGATATTTACTCACAATATATCACATCATATAATTTTAAACCTTGTAATGAAGATACAACAAAGAGAAGAATTTTGGGGTTTTGAAGTTGTACTTGACTTTAAATTTTGGAAGCTTATGAAGCTTTGCATTGCATATATTTCAACCCTACAAATAAGTGCCATGTCATGATCAAATGAGACTTGAAAACACTATGGGACTATTGCATGAATAATGTTTAGGCTATGCAATGCTTCACATTGTCACATAATCAAATCCTTAGAAATATGCTACAAAGAAAGAAAGGTAATGTTGAAACCTTTGTGAAACATAACATTTCAAATTGCAACACATCATTGAATACAAATTTTTAATGAAAAAATAATATTTTATAATAATGCGAAAAGGAAGGAGGACTAGAGTTCGAGTCAATATCGCAATGTATGAATATTTTGAAGGTGCGACATAATACCACGCATGAGTTTTTAGTGTGACATGGTGCACATCTCATGACTTTGAAAATCAAATACTTATATAGGAAAGGTCATGATACTTAAATAGAAAGGGTAGGTTCCAACGTCGAGTTATAATACACAATAGAGAAGCAATAATTATGGTCTTGTTTCCCCATATATCTTGTGTTGTAATGAGTCAGCTTTGACTAATGGTCCTGGCATGGCATGTGAAACTTTCCATGAAATATCAAATAGTGAGGTGTTTCTAGGAATAATGGACATGGATTTAATATGAACATATGGTTTCAGAGTAACTTTCGAGTATGGAGGGATTAAGTACCATATGAAAATATTGAGGCCGAGTCTTGATAGAATGAGGGTACACATGATTGGTGTACACTATGTGTGAGGAGGGGGCAAAGAAATGTACTTATATATTAATAAAAACTAACGAAGGGTGTTACAACAATATTTTCCACCCTAATGATGAAAAACACATTGGAAGATCAATACATCTTCAGTATGATAATTGACAGTCACCAAACAATGTTTTATCTATAATTCTAAGCAAGGTCACTACTTTGGAGTCAAAACGGGTGACCAAACCCCTCTGGTCCGTACTTTTAGGACAAAAGGGGTGACTAGGCCCCCTTGATTTCTACTTTTGGACCTACACCTAAGACCAAGCCCCAAAAGCACACAAATTGAGGAACATAAGCATATAACATAAGAAGACTTTGAGATAACTTAACTCTAAGTAATTTTTCTTGTAAAAATCATTGAGATGAGTAGTTTTGCATGTTTGACATTGGTAAATCATGCGTGACATGCATCTTGAGCTCATCACTAGAATGAACTTATAAATAAGATGCATAGACTTCTCTCAAGAGGTTGCAAAGAAAATATAGATTAAGAAGAGCTTTGAGAGAGAGCTTCCTGATTAAGAGTGAAAGGATTCCTATTTTGGAGAAATATACCTAGAGAAGAACCCTCTTGTTTTGCATCCTTGGATCGTAAAGAGATCGGGACTTGGGTGGAGTCGATTATCCTCCAACAATTTACGCTCACTAAGATATATGCTACAGTCAGAATGCCAGTTGGATTGAGGCTAAGGACTATGGAGGAGACTTAGAATTAGGTGAAGGAAGTACTAAATGAGTGACCAAGCATGTAAGTGATATATTTCTTTATTTTCTATTAATATAAGTCTATCTTATTTCCCACCCACAAGATTCAATGTCATTGATATATATCTGATTGACTGGTGGTTTATATCTTTGATTGTAGAATATAATTCTTTATGTATTTTGTTGATGTGTTGTAAACATTTGTAAATGAAGAATGAGAAAGGATCTTGATTTTATTTGTTTGTATGTTGATTAATAAAGCATAGGAAATGGATTAGGATAAAAATATTTAGTGTGACAAAATCTTGGGACAACTTTATTTAATCAAGTACATTATGATTTATCAACTCTTTGTTTATGCTGAACGCATGATAAATTATAGGGAAAGTTAGGATTAGGAATTTATCCTCTTTGTCGATGAGCTTAACCAAGTCACTAGGGAAAGCACTCAATTGCATAGTTATTGTGACACTTCCATGTACAATAGAATTGGTGTCTCCACTTGGGAAAAAATCCTTTGAATTTTTTCTTGCATTCGGTTGTTCTAATTTGTTTTTTCTTTCTTAGAATGCTTAAGGAAGTTTCTCTTTTTATTTAATTCAATTAGTGAAAATTTAGGAAAATCATGGACTATTTTACATTGGTTTAAAGATACTTTTCTCTCTTCCTATGCACTTGGTCATTGTTTTTGTGAACAAAAATCATGACTAGAAACCCTTTTTGGGTAAATAGTAGTGACTATGCTTCTTGGTCTCCCTTAGAAGTCCCACATGCATGACCATTCCCTTCCAAGTTCAATTTAAGGCATGCAACTTCCTAGATTTACAAATTTTCCTATGTTGATTGATGATTGATTGCTTGTCAAACATTGGATTTAGATTTGTTGTTTTGACCTCTTGCATGTGCTTTTTATTTATAAAAGAATTATATTTTATGTTATTACACTGAAACAAAGGCTTGCATGGCATTTTGCATGCTAGTTAATTTATTTATTGCATTGTCTATTTCCTTTTTGCATGCGCAAGTTATTTCCTGTTTGATATTTGCATTGTGTTCATCCAAAATAAAAACAAAATTTCATTGCGTTATTTTCATTTTTATTTATAAGCCAATTGATCTCATTACTTTGCATGAAAGTTTTTCGTAGTTACATTTTCATTAAAATGAACAATCTCTCTCTTTTTCTATAGCCGTTAATTTTCATTGAACTAAATAAATAAAATAATTTATCTTGCATTGTTCAATGTTATTTTACCAAGTTTTTCGAAGAATACTCAAAACGTTTCACTCCATACCATTGAGCAATCAATGAGCCTTTAAGGAAATGATTAAAGATAAAATTATTTAGACTTTGTTTTTATAGAAAACACATGTTATTCTAGTTGACGCCCTTGGTGTTAGTTCGGAGAGTAAATTCTCCAAGGCAATAAAACACAAACTAAGAATTGATTAAAGAGATTACAATCCATTAGTAGCAACGCGTTCTTTCTAGGAAAGAACGTATGACATATGTGTCAAACACTATGGTCAAGATAGGTAAGTGAAGTTTAGATATCCTCTTCACGGAATTATCATGGTTATGGGGGTTTTGTATTGATGTGAAAAGATCTTAGGAGAAACCACTTTTTTCTAGACTTGAGGAGGGATTTTGCTAAATTTTCTGATTGAAAATGAATCCTAGAAAACCATGAAAGAATTCCATCAGGAAGTGTGTGGAGGCCATCATTCATGGAAGGTAACAGTAAATAATATTTTAAGATCAAGTTTTTAATGGTGTACTAATTTTTTTATGTTTACAAAGAAGTTTTAGCCTATCATGAGTGTCAATTTTTTTATGGAAAAAGGAAACATATGCCCTTACCTTTGAATCCAATCTTAGTGGAAGAACAATGCTAGCACTGGGGGTTAGATTTTATTGGAGAGATTAATCCTAACTCTTATGGCCACCACAAATGGATTTTGACTACTAGATACTACTTTACAAATGGATCGAAGTTATACCTACCGGAAGAGCTACACATGCTTTCGGAAATGATTTTCTTGAAAATAATATTCTCTCTGGGTTGGGGTTTCCTATAATAATAGTAACATATAATGCAAAAGAATTTAACTCCAAGAAATTAATTAGTTTCCATAAGTACCGTATATATTTGAACCATTCGACTGCATGTTACCCTCGGGGAAATGGGTTGTCTAAATCTTCAAATAAGAGTTTGGTAAGGATAGTAAAGAAATTGCTGGAGGAAAATAAGAGAGCATGGAATACCAAGCTTAAATATGATTTGTGGGAAGACAGAATAAGTACCAAAAAGGCTATTGGCATGTCACCATTTCATCCAATGTATGGAGCAAAGGTAATTTTTCCACTTTCTTTAGATTTACTAGTTATGAAGTTATTACAGGAACAAGATGAAGAGCCCAACCATATGCAAATAAGAGGTAACCAGTTGATAAAACTCCATCAAATGAGAGAGAAAGCATATGACAAAGTACATGTGCATTAAGAGAAAATAAAGAATTTTTTTACAAAAAGGTGAAAGAAGGAAATTTCTAGATAAATGATTTAGTTCTAAAGTGGGATGTCAAGAAGGAATATAAAGATGGAAAGTTGTATCACTTATGGAAAGGTCCTTATATCATTGTTTCATATTGGGGATACAGTTGTCTTATTTTTCAAAATCAAAATGGAGTTGACATTGGAGGAGGTCCTGTGAATGGGAGATTCCTCAAACACTATCTTTCTTGAACGCTGAAGCAATTTTTATATTAGTTGTATATATTTTTTGTTTGAAGATGTGTATGAATGGAAAGTTGAAGGATTTGAATCCCAAAGTTGAAGGCCCTAAGATATGGAGGTTGTCATTTTTAAATTTTATGTACAAAAAAATAAAATTAAATAAGTTTGCAGTTTTTGTTTTTGAAATTCATCGCATGTACAGAGTATACAATGGCATTGGCATTTGTATATGGGTTCTTTGCTACCTTGCTGGGAGGATAGCATCCCCAGTTGGAGCCAGTTGTTAGCACAGTTTTGTTTCACATAGTTAAGAGGAGATTAAGGTAAGTAAAAGGGGCTAACATTTTGAATTTTGTTGATACGACCATGAAATTGACAAGTTGGTTGCTTAAGGAAAGACCAAGCTTTCCATAGAACCACATGTTGGAGAAAAAGTGACTAAGGTGAGCAGGTAACAATCCTTTAGCATCATTTAGGAGAATTTACAGTCCAGATCAAAGGTGTGATAAGATTAATGGTGAGTAGGGAATCCGCTAGGTGAAGCTGCTCGGTATATAACATGGGGAAAGGTTGGTGAAATGACCATTGGGAATGTTAAAGTTCAGATGTAATAAATAACACACACTCGAGGGGGGGAAATATTGATGGATGAGTTGCATTTCACACCCACAAATTGCAAGGAGGAAGACACAGGTGAGTGGTAGTGAAATTTTAACCGCCTTCCATGTGTTGGACGAAGAATCATTCTGTTGGATGAAAGGTGGTAGGGAGAAACCACCTCCTGCGATCCCAAAGATGCCTTGGGGGACATTATAAAGATATAATTCATGAGGAAACATATCATTTGTATTTTGCATGCAAAGGAGAATGTCCCTACAGTTGAGGAAACTGAGTCAAATTCAATTTTTCCAATTGTCATTTGTGAGGTAGGCAACGTATCCTAACCCTCCAATTTATTTTTAAAAATGGAAGGGGAAGCTGAATTTAAATTGTAGGTCAGAGAGTTCAGTAAACTGGATGAGATTTTTGAATATAGGGACAAAGAAGTTTTTGACATAGCACTATCTTTCGGTCTAGTACATGAGTTGAAAAGCATATTAAAAACCTTAGGAACATAGGGGATTTTGTTACATAGCATCTATAGGTCTCATTTTCATTATTTTTGTCCAAACCTGACCCTTGATTTTCCATATTTTGTTTCCTCATTTGCGTGTAATTACTCTCAGTATGAACGGGTTATAATGGACTCAAACTGATCTAAAATCATTTTCCCCATCAATTCAGTAGTTGTTAGAGATGCATTAGAAGTACCCCAGTCATTTAGTCAAAACCTGGAAGATTTTGTTGATGAAAGTGTAATTGATCAATATATGCATGCTATAGTAGAAGAGAAACCAACCTTTTATCCAAGAGTCTTAAACCTGAAGTTTCTATTGAAAATGAGCCCTTTCTCTTTGAAATTGACCTGTTTAATGAAGAATCTCAGTGGGTCCTTTCCTTGTTGAGTTAGTTTTTATGGTTGAATAGTGATAGGTTTGTCCCTAAGGTTGCATTGAGTCTTCTTTTTCGATTGAGTATGCATAAGCCCAATTCTGAGTCCAACCTGTATTGTTTCCTTAATTTTGATGAATTCCTAGCTAAGAATATTCATTCACAGCTAGTCAATTTCCACATGACAAGACATTTCAGATTTAAATCTTACTTGGTCATAATTCTCTTGTTCTTCAATGAAGAAAATTTGCACTTTCAGAGATATTATTCACTTCAGAAATCAAGAATAACACCATTGATTATATGAACCTTATTATGTTAGAGGTTTATAGAGTGATGTTTCAAGATAAGATACCCAGAGTGCTGCCAGAAAGAGAGGAAATGTTGCAATTCTACCCAGATAGAAGAGTTGGAGAATGGTTCCTTCTAAAGGAACACACTATTATCAGGGTATAAGGTTTTGTACATGAACCATACATTGTACCTGCATTCCTGACACCTAGAATTTTTGCTTTGGAATTTATCAGGAAAAATATCATTGTGGAGAACCAACATTTTTGAATTTATGGAAGGCTTCAGAGATCAAATTTCCTCTGAAGGTAGGTCCTTTTATTGTGAAGAACAAAGTTTTTCTCCTAGTAATTGAATGTTTTTTCTAGGATATGAATTTTATGAAAGCTACAAAATTAATTATGATCCTCATCATATCATATCATATCATAGAGGAGGAAACAAGACAAAACATATCATTTGATCACCGGGAGATAGAAGGGTTAGCTCAAAGAGATAATTTAATGGAATATCAGTTTGATGTAGAGAGTTTAGAGAGAATGCAAGGAAATATCTCTCCCACAATGAAATCAACTGCTATGATAATACCAACTCCCAATAATGCTGAAATTACTAGCAAGAGAATATTTTCATATACAATTGAGATTGAGTATGAAGACATGGAAACATCAAAGAAACCAAAAATGTATTCATATGGAGAGATGGTTAAAGCTAAAGTTAATAATATGAAGGAAAAGGTTCAAGGCCCAACTGTACAAATTCAAGAATATAGTTTTGCAGAAGCACGGGAGAGTGGTTCTAGTGATAGGTACAACTCGCGGAATGACTTATATACCTAGTATGGACAGGAAAAAAAAATTTCTTCAGAAAAATATTTTAATATTTTTCTTAAGGTGGGGGATATTTCAAATAAGGAAATTTGAGTGGTCATTGTAAAGGATCATGTGAAAAATACCTTAAATTTGGAAGTGGCTACTTAGGATAGAGTTTCATAACTGAGACTCAATTTATAGAAAATTCTAGTTCCAGATAAGATCCATCTACATAAGAAGAGTGGAGAATTGATTCCAATTTTCAATCTATAGTATCAAGGTTAGAAAATCAACTGAAGCAAGAGAAAATTGAAAATAAGACATATCAGCAGCAGATTAAGAAGCTTCAGGGTAATCATTTAGCTATGGATAGTGAGCCAGATAGAGGATAAGCTACAAAGAAGATCTTAGCTGAGAAAGAAAACACTATCTAGGTGCTAAAGAACAAACTAAAAATTCCATCCACCTAGTTGATTCAGTCATCTGAATTGACAATTTTGGAGAAAGAAAAGTGTTACCGGAAATACTCACCTTCTGTGGACATAAGTTGTTTCCCTGGCCTGAAATGCTCAGCACTAGAACAAAATAGTCACAACATGAAATAACTTTCCCTAAGATCAAAATAGATAAATTGAATTAAATAATTTTTACCTCTCACAAGCTGTAAAATATTGATATTTGAGTGTCCAATATCCACAAATCTCCTATAAGATATAAAATGAAAACACACAATAGATCAGAGTAGCAAGAAATATATGATCCTATGTTGATGACCAAGGAGTTCAACAATGAAACGTATTGATTCAGACACAATGATGTTCATGGGAAAGAAACCTTCACTTACATTAATAAAATAGAGATAGAGAATACATCCTAAGCCTTGGTGTTGGAAAACCCTTTCTCAAGTTAACCTTGCCTTCAGCTTTAAACTTGAATATAACTTACTCACCAATGTTGGCATAATTTGGTCAGAGGTTCTATGCAATAACATAATATTCCTCCCTTTACCCATAGGGGTGAGCTAGTATTTAAAGCCATGGGAGGATAGAATAGGTTGAAGATCTCATGGGTGAGGTGGAGGGAGGATCCTACAAATGATGGATCTCGAGCTGCAGGTGGTCCATAACCTTAGGGATGAGTCTCCATGAAGTCAATCTTTGAGAAGCCTCTCAAAGCTTCTCTTTTTTTTCCTTTTAAACTCGAGCACCACTCTTTGTCCAAGGGGGCATAGTGTTACCAAGGGAGAACCCCACATTGCATGAAGAGGAACAATGATGGCACCACGTACCGCTCAAGGAAAATGAGCGTTACCGGTATAGGTACCACACATTGACCACAGGGAAAGTGTGGTGGTGGCAAAAGGTTTGAAAACATTTATCCTTGACCATTTTTAGCTTCAAAACTTGAGGATTTAAGGAAAACCTACTATACTTCAAGATCATTACATGAGATTGATGAGAAATGTGTGTAATAGAATCCCCCTTAAAGCATGAATCTAGAGGGATAGGATATGAGAAGGATTTGCAGGACCAAGTTATCACTTCGAGGAAGGAGTCCACTGATCAGATATCTTCAATAACCAATCTCAATATGCAATACATTTACACTTTGATTTCTTTCCATATAACTCATGACATGGTTGCTGACCAAAACACTACAGATCCATGTGAGATAAATAATCATAGCTACTATAATACAACATAGATCCATGTGAAAAAGACTTAAAATTGGATAGCTAACAAACATAATATGTATATCTATGTCTTACAGACACAAATTCGAGCACAATCACGACCATATTGTTGGATTATATTAAACCCACTCAATACTTGGTTGGTACACCCCCTAGAGCTTGAGACTCTATAAAAGTGAGGTCATTCTCCTCCATCAAGGACGAAAGGAAGGAACTTTTGTTCTTGTATCATTGTTGCTGATGTTTATGAATAAAATTTGAAAGGATTTGGACGCTCATGATTTATGGCAAGTTATGCATATGGCGATTTTTTTGTGAGGTAATATTGTTCAATTATTTTGTTTTGCATAACTAATAGTCTGTATTCTATGGTTCTATAGAGCACGTAGGGTAAGAATTTGCAGCTGTTAATTTGCTTATTTACTTTCTTGCTATTAGTGATCTAAGAGTTCACGCTTTAGTCGTTTATATTTCATGATCTTTTGGTTTTCTAACTGTGGGGTGTACCAGATCTAATTCGTTTTGTGCAAACCTGATAAGTGTGCATATTACCATCCCAAGTGAAAAGTTGATGTTGGTTGCATCTCCTTTGCTTTGGATTATAGGTTGAAATGAACACATAAGCATTCCTTTTCCACATCAAATATCCTTCCAATCTTGCAAGAAAGATTCAAGACTTAAGCAGTTTTTATTCTCCTTCTTAAAAGTTTAAATCTTTCTCTCTTTGTTACATTTGAATTAAGCTTAGATATATTTAAAAAGTTTATTATACGTTCCTTAGCTTGTTCACTTGCTAGATCTAAATGTTGGAATATATTAAACCCACTCAATACTTAGGATCAAAATAATTAATCATTATTTGATTAATTATCTACCCACTAGCTTAATTAGTTGGCATCCACTTGCACTTTAAAGTCAACACATGCCATATATACCCCATGAATGATTTATTTCTGATTATGGGTTGATCTTGACCACTTTATTGACTCCCAGAATTAGTAACAGTGCTTTATAGTAGATTTTTCTTTATTTTGCTTTAGCCTACTTTTCTGTGGATAAGGTGAAGCTAGTTAAACTAGGAAACCGGGTTCTTTTGTTTCCAACCAATTCTTCATGAATTTCTCTCCATTTTCCAAGATTGGCATGTTTTCCCATCTCCCTTGACAACTCACCCATGTTTTTTCTAATTCATGAGGTCCTTGATAGATTTGGGAAGTGCTTTAGCCACCTATGGGGGTTTTCTATATTTTGGTAAGTCAGCCTTTTTGAGCTTGATGAGTTGTCTCCATACAACTCAATTTTCTAGTCGGCTAATCAACTAAGTTGGCTATCGTTCCATTCGTCTTACCGACTTGCTCCTCCAACATCTCCCTCTTAACCCAAAAAATCCCCCACTCAACTCTCCATGGCATACACCACCCAATGACACGATCTCACGACCCTCATATCACTCCATTAGACCCCCACACCCTCAAAATAGCTTAAGGATGAAGAAAATGGCTTAAAAACCCCCAAAAGGAGCCTAAAATACTCTCCTAGGAGCTAAAGACCCCAAAAAGGGGCCAAAACCCTAAAAGGAGCTAAAGTTAGGGTGGAAGGGGCTAGATCCCTGACCAAGGGATTAAAACCCTAAAACCCCAAGAAAAAGCTATAAAAGGAGGGTGGGGGGTCACTCTCAAAACACTTCTCCCTTGCATACTGTTATGCTTCCCATGGATGCCTTGAGACCTTTGCCTCTCAAGCCACCCACTCTCCCTCTCCTCCATCTCCATTGAGCCATAGCTCCCCCATCCAAGAGAGGTGCTTCCACAAGCTAGGGCATGGTGGCCCATTTCCACCCAAAGAGAAGGTATAGCTTGTCTTTTGTTTATTTTCTTAGTAATTTCTTTGCTTTCTAATCCATGTTTTCATTTTCAGGTTTATTTCCTAACATTGTTTTGTAGGTATTTATGTTTTCTACAGCTTAGTATTTGTTTGCAGGTCATTGGAAGTGGAACCCTAACCTTTGTTTGCAGAGGGGTTCTCCATTGTTTTCCATATTTCTCTTCTTTTTGTTATTTGTTTAGTTTCTGTCTGTTTTTATAACATTTATCCATGTAGGAACCTACCCTTCTGTCCTATAGACAAAAAGGAGCCATTCCTACCCCTGTAGCAAGGAGAAATCCCTGCTATAGAACTAGTGACCATACCAGGTCGATCCCACAAGATCCCTGGGTTTAATTTTCAAAGTTTTAGTTTTTAGTTCTGTTTTTTTCCCTAGTTTAGTTTTCTATTAAATCTAGCTTAGATTCTTGTTTATTTACATTTCTAGTTATTACTGAGCCTCCTCAAGGCCAATCCAAGCCCATTTGGCCATAATACCAGTTACTGTTGGCCATTCTGTGGTTTGCAAATCACTCAATTGTGCAAAAACGATCGAACCGAATTTCTGAAAATTCACCTATTTTTTGGCTCACTTTCTTCCCAAACAGGTGAGCCATTTGTGAATCTGCTCACAACCAAGGGTAAAAGGGCACGTTTTCGAAGTGGGTTTTCAATCGTTTAAGGTAATTCCTCATGGTTTGATCAAAATTCACTTTGTAAAAATAGGACTTTTATAGGTGCGCGACCCATTTTTGGGCTTCACTGTTTGCTTTCATAGGGACTGTCAATGCGGCTCAGCTGCCTCTCTCCAGTACTATAAGTCAATTTTAGTTTCTGTTTTAATTTACTATAATTGCATCAACAAAGAATGTGTAAATTCCAAGTAAATCTTAATGGCTTAATCAAATGAATGTAGCTTAAACTAAAATCAACCTAAAACTAATTGTCTTGTTCACCCTTCCTCCTCTAGCCAGTCATCACCCTCCGAGGTATTCTGGGATACGACAAAGGGAAAGCTCATATAGATCTAGGCCCTTCATTGAATATTCTTCCAAACAACTAAAACCAGATGACATGGAAGGTAGAGGGGGTAGAGAAGGAGGGCTTCTCATGACGCTAAGCGTCCTCCTTATTGACTGACCTTGCATTCGGGAGGTGACCTGTGGATCTATGGATGGGCTTAGTCCCATTGTGTTGAGAGCTCAACACCTTCTCTTGGTTGAAGAGTAATATCAGTGTGAGGTAGTCATCTAGTTAGGCCATCAACATTCAAGGTTAAAAACTGTATTTGTTTACAATTTATGATTATTCAATGCTTGCATACATAACCACAATATGATGAATTCATAAACCATTTGTAGCTACCAAATACTAGAAATACAAACAAACAAATACAGCATACCAAGTAATTAACCCAACTCAGTTCATGACACTGAGAGAGCCTTTAAATTTACCAATTTACACTAAGTACAAACAAATCTGTAGTCTTTGAGGACATAAGTCCTTGACTGCTTCAGCTATGGGAAGTACTTGGGCTCTACCTAGAAACTCATTGTGAGGAGTACCACAGGAACCCCAAAGTAGCTAGCTGCTGACAGGAATTGTCAAGCGAAACGAGAAACGACCCCTTCCGATTGAGTAGAAACGCCTATGAGAAAAAAACCAAGCGTTGTCTTTTGTTAGTCTTGGTGGCTGAGTGACCACCTATATCCAATAGGAAGCCACTGAAATTGGGGTCCAAATATCATTCCCACCAGTTTCATACATAAAATCTAACACAATTGATCCTCCATGCTCTTCCTCACACCTAAGAGGTGAACCACCACCATTCTGAACACTCAACTGACACCGTCGAAACCATTCTTAGAGATCTCCCACACCATCAGAAGGCCACACAGCCTCTGATTATGATTCAGACCCATATCAGTCTGAACCAGACCTCCATACTGCACCATCAAGCCCCATGGCGGGTGCGAATCTAGATCCATTTTTCGGTATAACCATAGCAAGTGGACCCATGTCCACACCACACCCTATCACCAACAATATTGCAAGTGGCCCAAGCATAGTCATGTATACTGTCATCATTCAGCTGCCACCACCCATAGTGACCAGCCAAGCTGGCCCACTTGCAACACACGGGGGCAGTGGCCCTTCCACACACACTGCCCCTCCTGCCACACAAGGGGGCAGTGTAACATCCACTTACATTTCCCCTACTATCATACATGGGGGCATTGGCCCATCCACAATGGGGCCACCACAAGTACCCCCAGCCATGCAGATACATTACGCACCTGCAGCCCCATCCCACATCAACCTGGGGTCAAATCTGCCTTTCATGGCTCATCTTAACTTGCCTGATTTGGCTTGATTAACAAACGATCTCATTCGCCATCAATATTTTTGGCCTCCAATGCCAATTAAGCTGCCATTAGAAATCCCCAAGTTTGAAGGCAAGGCAGGGAAAGTCCCCAAAACCACATTATGACGTTCCATCTATGGTGCTCATCCAACAGCATCATAAACGATTCCATCAAGCTGAGGCTATTCTAATGCACCCTTATAGGTGCTGCGGCCAAATGGTACATTGAGCTACCGCAAGCCAAATACCCAGACTTCAACTCCCTAGCCTTCATGTTCCTACAATATTTCCAACTCCCTACCAAATATGATGAGGGAGTGGAGATCCTATTATCCTGTCACCAGAGCACTGCGACACATATAATTGACCACATCCATGAGTGGCGGTGACGTCGTAGCTTATGTAAAATCCAACTTGACGACAAGATCTGTTTGGATTGGTTCCTTAAGACCTTGCTCCTGCCCATAGCAAAGGATGTCGCATCCGAACGTCCCCAATCTGAAAAAGAGGCCATACTAAAAGCTCAACAATTTGACCTCATCTATGCTCAGTCTGGATACCTGTACACTGTCACCAGACGCCCCCCGTCTGAATACTTCCTACCGTGAGGCTCTAGGGGCATACCATGCTGCGGACAACATCATAGGATCGGTCTCCCAACAGCCACAACACCGTCCGACACCACCTGTCATTACACCACAACCAAGCAACACTGCTAATGTTGCTTACCAGAACCAAACTCTGGACTACGCAACAATGATGTCCCAGTCCGGAGCAACAACTTCCTACACACAACCCGCGTCACCGCAGCAGAATCAGGCCATGGCTTGATCAACACAGCAGTATGTGGGGAAAATTCCCACATTTGTGGCACCGCCACCCCCACAAATATTTTATGCACCACCAGTGCAACCAGTTCAATCCATCACCCCCGCTCCACCCACTCCGTTGGGACAAGTGTTCACACAACAAAACCGTCCCAACCAGCCTACCCCCAATAATCAACAAGGGCAATCTCAAAATAACCGGTCCCGTAACCAAGGCAATAACCAACTGCAGGGAGGTGGTCAACAACTGAACCCTCCCAACAAGGCCGCGGCAAACCAGCCAGCCCAAAACTCCCAATGACAAAATGCACCAAGACGCAACACCCCGTTGCGCACAAACCAACTGTGCACACTCTGTGACGTTTATGGGCACTACACATGCGAGTGTCCCCTTATGGTTCGAGCTAAGTAGGCCATTCAAAATGAGGCCCAATAGACCACCAATGCTGCAAATCAAGCCCAACCCAACCCAGCACCACAAGGACCTCCTCCTATGGTGCTTCAAAACCCACTACCAGTCCAAGGTTTGGTGGAAACTACACCCCCTCCCCAAGCCAATCCCAATGCTTCAGGGGCACCTCCTGTGGTCAAAATAGGTGTTCACCAACTGTTAGCCATGATGACTGAAGAAGTCAACTTACAAACTAGACAGAATCAGTACGACGCCACCACCAAACCTACTGACTCATCAACAACATCCACGTCTAAGACAGTCAACTTACCTCTTTAGTTACCCCCATTCTCATGCCCCCCCATACGCAGAATTGCCAATAATGCCACGTCTACAGCTGCAGTCAGCTATAGCATTGTGGATGATTTGGCCCAAATGCCAACTGCCATGTCTGCTCTTGAGGTACTTAAAACATGCCCAACATAGCGGAAAGCCTTACTAGCCACCCTTGGGGTAGTAGACCCCTCCAACTCTAAGTTGATCACATTCGACATGGAGAATGGGAAACCATGCATGCCATCAACCATCGCCTTCCAAATCCCAGTGTCCATCCGAAATTTGGTTGTGCACCAGTGCATAGTGGATGAGGGGGCATCCATGTGCGTTATGTCTATCTTGGTTTGGCAAAAACTTGGATCACCAATTCTGCAACCGTCCTCCACAACTCTGTGGGCTTATGATGGACATCCCACTAAAGCCCAAGGAATCCTGCCCCACTTCCCCATCAGGTTAGCTGGGAAGACAGTGTTGATCGACATAGAGGTCATCAACATTCAATTGGAATATAACCTTCTCCTCTAGAGAATTTATATGTATGCCATGTGAGCTATCACATCAATTGTCTTTCATCTCATGATGTTCCCCCATGAAGGGAAGATTGTGATGGTTGACTAGCTCACTTATCATGATCCCCAAGGGTTAACGACACCTGCCAATGTTATCCCTACCATCACCACCATTGAGCTGCAAGGGACAACCACACACGCCAATGCCATCCCTGCAATCAAAACAATGGTTGAAAACACACCAGCCTCCCCATTGTTGAATGTGGGCCCTGGGTTGTTTGCCGATACCACCATGATGTCTCCTTTCCCGTTAGTGTCACCACCACCAACACAAAATGAAACTACATACTTGTGCATGGTCTCATCCAGCACCGCTGCACCCAAACAACAACCACAGCCACAACCCCAACCACAACCACAACATCGTCCGCAGCCGCAACACCAACAGTAGTTGTAACATCACCGGCTTCAGTAGCACTATGCGTAGCCACAACCACAACCGCATCCCCACATGCAACCAACTGGGAGTTATCCAGGCTCATCTCCAGTCCATACAATTCCATTCCTCTTTCCCCCACCTGGTGTCATGAGCAAGCCGGTCATGGCCACCTTAAGCCTACCCAACTTTACATTGGGAATTTCAATGTGGTATCTTGATCCACCAGCTCAACCAGCAATGCCCTAGGTTGTTTTAACCCTGGTGCAACCCATCGTGGTCGAGTCTCAACCTCCACCCAGTCCGCACAAGCCAACCACTGCACCCGCACCTGCACCGCCCCACCCCAAAGGAGCCAGGGGCAAGAATGCCAAACCCACCGCAGAGCCATGACAAGTTCCACCTTGCACCGTCTATGAACAACAGGGCCATCCAACTCAAAACTGCCCTGAAATCATGATGATCTGTGCGCATTTAGATGTCATGGATACAAATGAAAACATCCCCATGGTTGAACTTCCAAGTGCGCTAATAGTGAGAAACAAGTCATTGAGAACAAACCATGCTTACGCCCTTTGCGGATTGTATGGATACTATTCTCACCACTGCCAAGACTTGTCCGAGTTTTGAATGGTTCTAGCCAACCTTAGACAACATTCCCTTGAATCTGAGATCACTCTGATCAAAGAAGTTCACCCCCCAACTCCTTCTTCAGACACCATGTACATTTACATGATGTCCAGTTCTACTGACCCTATTGTCTCCACCATCACCAACGGTCCATCAGACCTATCTCTTCTATTGTTTCCCTAGCCACAGCCGCAACCTCATTCACAACATCAACCTTAGTTACCAAGGAAACATTGGGGTTCATTCCCGCTCAACATGATCCTTTTCCTTTTCCTTTTCCAACCATCCAGGATCATCAGTAAGTCTGTCTTGACAACCCGCAACTTACAGGATTTCACACTAGCAGTTCCTGTGTGGTACCTTAAACCACTTACCCTACCACTGAGTCCCCAGGATGTGTTTAATTCCATCCAGCCAACTGAGATGATGTCACACCTACCTCCTGGTCCATCAAAGACTCCTCCAATCTCCAGGCCTACCCCTCTTCCTCTAACAGAGACTGGGGGCAAGGCCATAAAAACCACAACCAATACCATTTACATGATATCTAGCACCATTTTCCCTTCTGTCTCATTGGTTGTGGAAGATCCACCTGATCTAGCCCGACACCACTTACACGATGATGGAGAGATCTATAAGACCACCTCCGGTTTTACCCCATTCCATTTAAACCATAGTGTTGAATTGGTTCTTCCCATAAAATACCAGATTCTATCATCCTACCTTGCCAATGACCTTCATCTTGGCAAGGGGGCATACCTCTCCGCTGACTCAAATGGTCGACTCTTGAAGAAGCCACGCAACGAGCTCCACCTCAAGAGAGTCTATGCCTGATATAACAACTATGAGTCCCTTATAGCGTAGTTTTTTTTTCCTTTCTTGTTTTTCAACATTTTTTAGCACAAGTTAGGGGCAGCACCATCAGGTGCTAATCGAAAGTCACCCAAAATCAGTTTGAGACACCTCTCACACCTCCGGGCTCAAATTTACATTTCCTTATGAGACCATCATCTCATGTTTAACAAATAAATTTTGGGACCATTTCCCATAGGTCACCTCGATTTACAAGCCATGACATGACGATGCAAGTGTCTACAGACCTGTAATTGTATTATACTTCCCCACCACTACTCATGCGAGTTTTCAGGCCACCACCAGTTAAGGAATGCCATTTTTACTTCTGTTTTGTATTTTAACACATAGTTGTCTTCTTCATCCACCACACCTCATGTGAACCTCTGGACCATTGTCCATAAACAAATTTATTTTTCTTGCACGTATTTGGCATAGAAGTGCCCCTGGACTTGCACTCACATTGCATGTAGTCAATTCCATCCACCACAACCCACACACACGCTCTCCTAACCTCTGTCTGAGAGACACCTTGGTTTGCGTGCCTCAGCCACACCGATTCATGAGCCTCTGCCGTGATCTATCCTGTGCATGTATTGGTATTTTTGAGAGCTTTCTATTCCATCCATACTGCATGGATGACCTTTGGACCACTGTCCACCGTCCTGACATGGGGCACTGCCCGTGCCACCGTAGTCGGTTGACCATACGGGAGTTTTGTTTAAGCTCTTTTCTGATTCCTTAAAACAATGAAAAGATAGCCGAGCGCAGCTGCTTCCTTTCCCACTTGCTAAAGTATAATAAAGGGCGTCTACATTGTCTCATTTACCTCCTTTTGTGGACCATGTAGACCATCAAATGAAAAGGACCACCTTGGCATATTCAAGGCAAGACCATTCCCCTCTACATACTTTTATGCTTTCTCGGGCAGAGGGGACACACCTTACAAAAAATCTCACTATCGGTTGTCATTAAGCTCTTTTCTAGCCGTCTCATCAAGAAAAGATTGCCAATCAAACTTGGTTTCATTCATGCTCGTAAAAGTATCTGAATGATTGTCCAGTCAGTATAGGTTTAACCTTTTATGGCCTGATTGGACTACTAATTGTAAAGAAGTCTCTCATCCCCCAAAGGATGGGTGAGCTCTCCTATGTATAATTTTATCCTTTTTCGGGTGCAGCAGACTACTAATGAAAAAGGGCCCCTACTAGAGTCTTCTTCATTCTTTCAGACTCTCTGAAATTGAAAGCACCATCGAGCATTTACCTTCTCGGGCTCGCCAAAAATACACGAGATTGTACCACAACAGTGTCCCTAGACACCACCCCACAAAAAATAGTTCAGCAGCATTCCCACATTAGGTTGCCTTTCTTCAGAGTACTCTGCAATGTGTCTTCCTTGGATCCCATCAATATCAAAAGTGTCTACCTCCTCCAAGTATTTCCCATCTGTAGTGACATCCCCGGTATTACAGCAATGATCCCATTCCCATGAGTCAGTTTCATTGCTTCCTGGTCCACCCTACCATCATACTCTGAACAAAGGAAGTTTGAGTCTACCACACTCCCCCTACCCCTGTTCAATTCTTTCCCTCCCCCCCCCATTCAGTGGGTCAGTCCACATATTGTCTCACACCTTTCAATTATTTCCCTCGTGCTCCTGGTCAAGGAAATACCATTGCCTTGACTAGAGGCAGGTCTCCCTCTATCGACGACAACACATATATTCCAGAGGATAGACCCAGAGGTCCTTGTATCCTAGTTTCATTAACCTCATTGATGAGTTCCTTGGACCATTTGAGAGGAGTCCTTAGTGCCTCTTGGGATGGTTGTTTCTCACGTGCTTGACTCCAACTACATCATCGCCCCGTTGAGATTCGTACAGGGTTTGGTCCGCACAGTACTTGGTCGAAGACCCTAGATGTCACCTGACTCTAGGACATTGATGAGTCCACTCGAGGGACCTAAACAAGTTCATGTCCCTTGTTATTTCCATGTTGCGTTGGAGACAGTGATAAGAAGCCCCAACATTGCTTCGATATGCCTTTATGATTGATGCAACATACTTGTACCACAGATATTCTGACTCTCAATCAGTGAGTCCATACAACTATGTACCGTTCCATATCTAGTATACCATCAGTCATGAAGATATAGCATTCCATGAGAATTCCATGGGTCCAATGTATCAGTTCATCATTGTATTCAACCTCACATGGAGGCAACCATTATTGTAACATCAGTTGTATCTGATCAGCTCTTGTATTTTAGAGCATAGATCAAATTATTCTTTTGACATTGTCACAAGCATGGGAATGCCCACCTTGTCCATATACATGTCACACATTATTTGTGTCTCACCCATTGACGGGAACCATATTAATACAAAAACCAAAAGCCACCATGCCCAGCCCCAGAAGCACCACCTCTATGCAGCAAATCCTATGATTTCCGTCGGCCATACGTTGAGCTCCTGCCCTCACACATCAGGGGGCAATCTGTTAACCCAAAAAATCCCCCACTCAGCTCTCCATGGCCTACACCACCCAAGGACACCATCTCACGACCCTCATATCACTCCATTAGACCCCCACACCCTCAAAATAGCTTAAGGATGAAGAAAATGGCTTAAAAACCGCAAAAAGGAGCCTAAAATACTCTCCTAGGAGCTAAAGCCCCAAAAAAGGGACCAACACTCTAAAAGGAGATAAAGTTAGGGTGGAAGGGGCTAAAATCCCAAAAAAGGGGCTAAAGCCCTGACGAAGGTCTTAAAACCATAAAACCCCAAGAAAAAGCTATAAAAGGAGGGTGGGGGTTCACAATCAAAACACTTATCCCTTGCATACTATTATGCTGCCCGTGGATGCCTTGAGACCTTTGCCTCTCAAGCCACCCACTCTCCCTCTCCTCCATCTCCATTGAGCCATAGCTCCCCCATCCAAGAGAGGTGCTTCCACAAGCTAGGGCATGGTGGACCATTTCCACCCAAAGAGAAGGTATAGCTTGTCTTTTGTTTATTTGCTTAGTAATTTATTTGCTTTCTAATCCATGTTTTCATTCACAGGTTTATTTCCTAACATTGTTTTGCAGGTATTTCAGTTTTTTGTAGCTTAGTATTTGTTTGCAGGTCACTGTAAGTGGAACCCTAGCCTTTGTTTGCAGAGGGGTTCTCCATTGTTTTCTATATTTCTCTTCTTTCTGTTTGTTGTTTAGTTTCTATCCATTTTTACAACATTTATCCATGTAGGAACCTACCCTTCTGTGCTATAGATAGAAGGGAGCCATTCCTGCCCCTATAGCATGGAGAAATCCCTGCTACACTCCCCCACAAAACAAAATGTTTCGTTGTCCCGAAGAAATAGGGAGGTACCAAATTTTTTTTGCCTGTCCTAAGTAGTTATTTCTGTGTTCGATCTTCATGTCCTATGAAGTCTGATGGTTGGTCTTTTCTGTACATAGAATTCAACAATTGTTTAGCTGTCACTGCCAGCTAATGTTGGAATTCCGTCCAACTTTGCAGTATTTTCTGGATGTCGATGGTTAATGTAGTCCACATGTAGTCAGACTTGATAATATCAACATCTTCTCTTGAATGGAAAGTTCTACTATCTTTTCCATGTCGGGACCCATAAACTGGTCCTTTTCCTCTGCTATCTCAAAAAGTCGTTTCATCTGCGGGCAGATGATGTCTAATTTTTCTAAACTTGGAATTGCTTGCTGCACCCATTGGTGTGCTTGTCGCTCGAGCTTCTGCAATTTGGTTGTTTCCAGCACTATTTGATTTTCATTTGTGCTTCTGAGTGCTTACTACTTCCTTTGTTCTTTTTCTCTTCTCGAGCGCTTGGATTTCTTGTCGGGTTTGCTAATAGAATTTCCCATAATAAGCAAGCCAGTCTCTCAGTACTTCTTCTGTAATGACCAACTCACCCATGTGATCATGCAATACCTTGTATGCTTCTAAAAAAGCTGTGTGCTGCTGCATCAACGGTCGAGATGTTTCTTCTTTCTTCCCCTCTCTTGTGTCCTGCATATGTGCCTGTAGTGCCAACACCATGCTCTCAAACAACTGATAAGGTTTTTCTAGAGGCTTGTCGGTGTCAACCTCTGTCGGTCCTGGTATCATAGATTGCACAAGGTTTTTGCATTTGTTAAGGAACTCGACTTGTTGTTTTTTGTTATCGTCGAGCTCCTTACATCTGTTCTGGCTCCTTGTTTTTGCTTCGATTGCTAGTTTTTCCAAGAGTTTCCCTAATTCTCCATCCCTCATCTTGGTTGCATCGAATGCAGTGGTCGACCCAAGTTGACTGATGTGGACCATTTTTGTCTGGCTTTGATGGTCCTTCTTCTTTTTGTCTTTCTTTCTTTTGTGCTTTTGTTGCTCTGCTTACTTTGGAACTTGTGTACCTACAAGAGTCTGAATTAGGTTTTCTGGTTGTTGGCTAGCAGTGGTTGAAGGTATTTCTAGTTGGGTCGGTTGGATGATTGCTGTAGCTGGTTGTGCACAGAGGGTCCAAATGTGGATGTTGTTGGTGCTAATGGTTGTGGCGGAGGTGGTTCAGGTCCAATTGGCTGGATTACAGATTCTGGGTTGGGGCCGGTGGTGATGGCATTGGTGAATGGTCGGGTGTGATTGGGTTGGTGGAGATATGGTTGGGTGACAGGTCGTGGATCTGTGAGGGTGAATTTTCCTAAAGGTCATAGAACAGTTTGTTGATTTCTCAATTTATTTCATCCATGTTCTCTCCTTCCTCATCTCCTATTATTTCATTGGCTTGTGGGTTGGGTTCGGGGTCAGTCAAAATGAGGGTTATAGTCCGAATTGCGACAAATTCAGCTTGGTTGTGAAGGTTTCTTTGAAATGTCGAACTTATGACTGCCACAGTCCTCGGCCTCTGGGGTACTTGGCCAGGTTGAGGAGTGGGTAGTCTAGATCTACTAGCTTTGAACAAAGGGCATTTGGTGGTGATCTTTTGTACCAAGGTGAGTAGCTTAGGCAGTTTTTCAATATATGCCTGGAATTCTCTGTCTTGGTCAAACCTCTCCTTCAAGGTTTTCGGCATAGCATTCTTTCATATGTCGATTGGGATTATGGAAGGAGGTGCTGGTAGTGATTCTTGTATTATTTTGGTCGAAGATGGGGGTGGAGGTGTAGATATGAGATCGATAACATTTTCGGCAGTCAGGGTGTTTATTCGTTTCACCTTCTTCGACCGACCTTATTGTGCCCCTGCTTCAACAAATCTCTGGAACTGGGTTTCCACCAAAATTTTGTTTGCTGCAGCATCTTCTATAATGTCACAGGCCATAGCTGCTAGTTCTTCCTCATCTTCTGAGGACTCTGCAATGAGAAGCTTGCGCTTACCCTTCTCCTACTCCTGTTCCTGAGTTCTTTTTCGTTTTATTGAGGCTATTATCTCCTTCGACAACTTGCATATGTTTTCTTTGGTGACAGCATACTCGGGGTTTTCATTATCTATCTATCCCCTTGGTCTTGAGTCGAGAAAAGGATTTCTTCAATTGGATTGGTTACCCGTTGTTTTGTTTGTGTCTCTTCCCTTTGCGGTGTTGGTGGTTTGATTAGAATTTGTAGTTGACCAGTGCCTTCTACCAGTGCCTCCTCCAACACAAATGTGCTGATGTATAAGCTGAGCTCATAATATTCTTCTTTCTCTTGGTCTGTCAGTGGTTCTTCTATCGATAGGTCTATCTCTTTTCCCTTTGCTGGTATCGACAATTTTGTACCTAACTATCGAGCTAGCTCTTAGAAAATTTCTTCGACTGTCAGGTAGTAGTCGAGAGTCTTTGCCTTTGCCTTGGCACCCTACATGTACCACACCGCGGTATGGTCAAGTTCTAACTAGATGTGGGCAGTTTTGGGTAGACTTCGTCTGATGTTTTGGAGCACCCTCCATTTGGTCGTTTGGACTTTCAACTGTTGGAACCAGTTTTCTAACAACACTTTGCCTTTTGCTAGTTCCTTCATTGTTCCATTTTGGGAAAACGGTTTGAATCTCCACATATGGAATTTTGTGGGTTCTTGAAATTGTTTGTCCTCGACAGGGAACAAGGAGTACATGACTATCCATATCATAAGGGATGGGAATCTTATAATCCCTCCTGACTCTTGGCATTTTTCACAGATTCCTTTGAGCATGTTGACGACATACTCAACCCATCTGTATATTTTTATTGTGTCAGCAATGGTATCCACTGCCTCCAACATATCCAATTTGAGGTCGCTTCCTCGATGTGTCGGTGTAAGCGCAGTGGCTATGATTTTAGCCACAATTTGTGGTGTTCGAGCTTGTATTTGGCTAATCATTAGCCCTTTAGAGTTCATTCCTGATGCTGATCTAGTTAGTTCCTCCACTAGCCCTTCTTTTATTTCGACTGCTACTGGATCACCTTGGTTTGATAAGCTATTCAACTTGTAGATTACTCTCCAGAGATTTCGATTGGTTTGTTGAAGTAAAACCTGTTGTTGTGGTACCGGTTTATGATAAATTTCACCGCTATCTCCTTTGTGCCTCCAAAATTGGCCATGAGTGGTGCGTTTATGTAGTTTACAATTGTAATGTGGTTTATTTTCTCTGTAGCTTGTGTAGGATTTTTATTTATTTTTTTCTTTCAGACTTGTTTAGTTTATGTACCGTTTTAGTCGAGCACCGTTAACAAGTTTCCGAAATACTATGCCTTGTAATGTCCTTAGCCGAACTGATCCATTGGCATGTATCTCTTCGACAACATAGGGTCCCATCCATTCTGTATGTAACTTTTTGGGTTTTCCTTTTACCCGAATATTGTATAGCAAGGAAAGGTCTCTTGTCAACAGGTTTTTGTTTTTGATGTTTTGATTGTGCCATGCCTTTTGTTGTTGTTTCTGGATTTCCTGATGTTGTAATGCGATTAGTCAGTGTTCTCCAAGCTTAATTAGTTACATCATTCGGTCCTTTCTCCCTTGTTCAACATCAACATGTAAAATCTCTGCGATAATATATGTCTGTTGTCGAAAGTGTAGTGGAACTACTGCTTCTTGTCCATAAACTAGTCGAAATGGTGTTTGGTCGGTTGAATGCTTGTATGTTGTTCTGTATGCCCATACTACTGCAGGTATCTTTTCATCCCAGTTGCCTTTGTCGGTGTAACATATTTTTGTTAATCCTTTTGTTAATGTTTTGTTAAATGCTTCAATTTCTCCATTCGACTGAGGGTGGTAAGCTATACTCCGACGGTGGTCGATTTGGAACTAATCTATTAGTGTTTTAATAGTTTTATTAATGAAGTGTGTTCCCTGGTCATTGATTAGGGTTAGTGGAAATCCAAATCTGGTAATGATATTCTCATAGATAAACTTAGCATCTATCTTGTTGGAACATGTGTCGACTGGTTCTACCTCTGCCCATTTGGTTACGTACTCAACTGCAGTTATTATGTACCTTGCACCTGTTCTTTTTACTGGTATGGGAAATGGTCCTATGAATTCAATGGCCCAAATTTCAACTGTAAAACTTGCATTTACTGATATCAAAGGCATTTCTATACTAGGCAGGGGTTGACCCAGCCGTTGACATTTGTCACATTGGCTTACAAAATTTTTGCAGTCTTTGAAAAGTGTTAGCCACCACAACCCTAATTGTTGGATTTTCTTTGCAGTTGTGTCTGCTTGGAAATGTCCCCCAGCAGGTCTGTAATGTGCTTCATGAATAATATTATTTCTTTCATGTTCCAGTACACACCTTTTGAGGATGTTGTCCAAGCCCATTTTATATAGGAATCCATTTATGAGGCTATATGGTGCAGCTTTCATGGCTAAGATTTGTTTCTTCTTCGTATTCATGCCTTCTGGTGCTTGCTCGTTTTCTAAGAACTGTGCTATTTCCTCCAATTCTATTGGGACTGCTTCTAATCAAAATAGATGTGCATCCGGTAAGTCATCTTCGACTCCTATCAGTTCCTCTCCTGTGTCGATTCAGGATAAATGGTCGGGACTGACATTTAACTTACCTGGTCTAATGACGACTTCAAATTCAAATTCTTGGAATAGAGGTAGCTATCGACAAATTCTTCCATGGTGTAGAGGCTTATTTATGAGGTATTTTTGTGCTTGGTGGTCGATGTAAAAGATAAATGGATTAGCTAGTAGGTAGTGTCAATATTTTTGTAGTATGAAGACCATTCCTAATGCTTCTCTTTTTGTTGTCGAATAGTTTCTTTCAGCTTTGTTTAGTTTTATGCTACTATAAACTATAGGGTAGTCCATTCCATCATCTCCTAGTTGAGTTAGGATTGCTCCTATTACTAGGCATGATGCATCTATGTGTACATGGAATTTGGTCGACCAGTTTTGAAACCTTAGGATGGGTGCCTCAACTAGCTTTCTTTTTAGTTTTTCAAATGATATGTTGCATTCCTCTATCTAGTCGAACTCTTTATCTTCTCTTAGTATTTCTTCTAGTGGGCAGGTCATGTCTGAATAATATCTTATGAATTTTCTGTAATATCCTGTATGACCAAGTAATAACCTGACTTGTTTTGGGTTCACTGGTGGTTTTAAGTCGAGGATAATTTTTATTTTTGCAAAGTTGACCTTAATACCTTCTTTACAGACAATGTGTCCTAATAATATCCCTATGGGGGTTAGAAATATACACTTCTTGATGTTCAAACATAATTGGATCTGTCAACATTGTTCCAACATAAGCCTTAGCCATTTGTAGTGATCTTTTAACATAGATTATATTGTCCAATAATCAAAGTATACTACCATTGTTTTATAAATATATTCTTGGAATGTTTTGACCACAATTCTGGAAAATACTGCAGGTGTGTTTTTTAGTCCAAAAGGCATAACCTTGTAAGCAAACGAACCAAATTCACATACAAATGTTGTCTTTTTCTGATCTTCTTTGGCTATTGGTACTTGGTTATAACCTGATAATCCATCTGTAAATGAGTAGCATTCATGTCCTGTGACCTCATTTAAGATTTCATCTGCATAAGGTGTTGGAAATGGGTTTGTTAATGTAACTTGATTTAGCTCTCTGAAGTCGACACAAATTCTTAGCTTGGTTGGGTCATGTTTCTTTGGTTGAACAACCATTGGACTTATGCATTTTGATTGGTCAATAGGGTAGATAATATCTGCTGTAAGAATGTTATCAATATCCTTCTTGACTATCTCTTTGTATTTATGAGCTAGCTTATATGGTATTTTCTTTACAAGTTGAACATTAAGTTTAATGTCGATTTTCATTTCACCCATTTCATGGACTAACCCTTTGAGATATTTATATTCTCTGGAAAATACATCCTGAAATTCTTTTAATAAGTTCACTATTTCTGTTGTTTGCTCTTCACTCCAATAATCTCCAATTTTTACCATTTTTGGTTGGTCATCACTTGAGATGTAGAATTCTCTCATTTTGACTTTAACATCTAGGCATTCTAGTGCTTTGGCTTAATTGATTGTTCGGATCCCTTCCTTAAACTGTGAAAATGTAGCAAGGAAATATGCCGCAGTAATTCGGTCGGTATCCTCCTTGTCGGTTGTCTCAACTTTGAGTACTGTGTGGATTGGTTTTGTTGTTTCGTCATGATTTGGTTTCCATCTAAAGCTTTTCCCTTCTGGTTTTTCATTTTCCATCTGTAATCTTATGGACTGTAGTATTGTCCCGATTTGTATATTGTTACAGTTTATTGTCGGTCGATTGTTTTTTACGGTTTTGTTTTCTGTCAATTGTATAAATGCTTTGATTTGCTTTTTCGTTTCAACCAAATTCTCATTTTGTGGTACAAAGTTGAAATCTTTGATAAAATTCTCTTTGAGTTCATGCCATAGGAATGTTTCACCTCGAGCTTCTTCCATTTTATACCATTTGTTTGGTAAGTCAAAGAGTGTTGATGGGAACAGGTGTGGCCATCTACGTTCATCTTTATACCCAAGTATTTTCCATTATTTTTCACATGTTTTTATGTGGTCTTCTAGATCTTGTCCTTGGATGAACATAGGTATTTGGGCTTGATTGGTTAATTTTTTTCCTCCAAATCTTTCTATGAAGAAAGTTGAAGTTGTTGTCCAAGTCTGTAGTCTTGATTGATGGGTATCCCACCATCTAGCATCTTGGCCTGTAAAAGTTTCCACTAAGTTTTGTAGTCGTCCATGTTCACCAAAGTTTCTAGATACTTGTTCTATATGCATCACTGGTGATTTTATTTCTTTATACCTTGGTATTTGTGTATTATTTATATTTACTGGTTTTATGGTAGGATATTCCCTAGTTTTCTTTTCAAATATTTTTGGTATGGTGGACACCAAGAAGCACTATCAGACTGGTTTTTTCTACACTTTTTGAACAGTTCAGCAACCTCTGGCTTGTGTTTCATAGTTCTCGACTTCCCAATCATATAATTCTGCATCTGAATTATATCCTACTGAATCTTGATTACCTAAGTGAAGTTCTCCGTAGGCATTAGGTTATGTGTAATATTCGCTATTATGTATCTTATATAGTTGTCGGATGTCAACTTCTTCATCAATAGGTTCTCCTTGGAATGGATGAATAGGTACAATGACCTTTTGTCTATTTCCTTTTAGTTTTATTCTTTCTTTCTCTAAGGATATCGATGCTTTCATTTTTCTTCCCTAAGGTTGACCTAGTAACATTGGAAAGGAGCTGGATCCTTCCTTAGGGTCAATAATTTCAAAGTCAAATTTGGTTGATATTCCTTTTATTGTTGTGTCAACATTTTTCCATACTCCGATAGGTTCAATTAGGCCTTGGTTGGATAATTTCAGGTATATTCCTGATTCGTATAGTCGAGGTCTACCCAATTGTTCCCAAGTGTCTCGATTCATAATATTTACCTGTGATACAAAGTGGAGCATGACTTGTCGGACATGGTATCCTTCAATTTCCAGGTCGACAAGTGGGTCGACATCATTTTTATATTTTTGGTTTAGACTGCAGATACTATTTTTTTGTTTTTCGGTGTTGTTGTTTTGTTTTATTTTATACAACAAGTCAATGAATTGAGATACTGTTTTCTCTTTTTGTACTAAGTGTATTAACTCTTTTACTATGTTATGTCGGTTGTCATCAGCTTCTTCTTGTTGGGAAAATTCTTTAAATACATTTATTGCATCTTTATATATTTGTTTTTCTTTAACTCGGTCAAGATAAACATTCTTTTATTTTATTTTTCTTATTCATGGATAATCATTCCCAATTTTTGTCCCTTGCCGGGTTACTATATGCAGATTCTTTGTATTAATTATATCATGTTTTTGCACACACGACAAGACATTAACAATTTTCTTCTTATTTATTTTTTCAAGCATGGTAGGGAAATCCTCTAATGAGTGATCCCCTACTCCACAACTAGTACAGAATTTTAGGTCAGTTCTGTCCTTGTATGGACAATCTACATATCAGTGTCCTTCCTTGTAACATGTGAAACATTGGATGGGTCAACGTGGTCAGTTGTCGTGATTCCCAGAGAATCGACCTCGACTTCCATATCCTCCATGATAATTGTCGAACCGGTGCTCGTATCGACGACCTTCGTACTTTTGATTATTTTGGTCGTTTTGTGCATTGTTTCGTTTCTCATTGTTCTGTGCAACTACATTAATCTGGTAAACTGTGTGATAGTTCTGTCGATTTTTTAGGTTTAGATGACAGTCGGCCGTGGTGTGATTCTTTGTTTCGTAGATAGCACACCAAGATGCTTTATCATTTTTCATGTTAAATGGACAATATTTTGTCATGTGATCATCATGGTCTTGGAAAATGTTGCAAAAACACTTTGTTTGCACAAATCAAACGTCCTATCGGCTGATATCCTATCGACAGTTGTCTTTTGAATGTCCAGCCGTTGAGCATTTCGTGCACCAAATTATATCCTAACTCTTAAGGTTTAGTTCTTTTAATGATTTTTGCACGATCTCAAGCTGTTCGTCCAGTCTATGATCTGTGGGGTATGCTGGAACATCTTCATACATTTCTACTTATAGAGCTTTAGTAAGCACATCTTCCTAAGTTTTGAATGTCTCCAGACTTATGTGTCGATGAATTTTATGTGACAGACCTGCAAGAAACCATTGGATTAATAGTTGCTCATCAATGACACAATCCAATTGGTTGAGAAGGTCTTTCTAGTGTTTGTCTTAGTCGCGGACAGTTTCTCTTGACTTTTGTGATGTTGTCTTCAATTTCTTAGCTGCCAGATGTTTTGCATCTGGAGTTTTAAAGAACGAAAAAAATTGTGCTTTGACTTTCGCTTTAGTTTCTCTAGGGGTTCTTTCAAAAAATGTCATATGCCATGTTAATGCTCTTTTCCTTAAGGCACCAGCGAACTGCACCATCTGTCTATCTTCATCTATGACTTGGTTTCCCTCCCATGTCGATTCGCAAATGAACCAATGTTGTTTGGGATTCTCGTCGCCCTCATATAGAGGGATGTGTGCTGACCCGTGACCCATGTTGGAGTCACTATCACTGTCTTCTTCAAGAGTTGGTTGTGGTGGGGGTAGTGGGATGTTTTGTTTATTCCTTTGTGTAGAACTATTGTCAACAGAACTCTCGTTTTCGTCGGTCATCTTAGTTGTCGTTTCTTCTTCGACAAGTAGTCGGTTAGGGTCGACTTCTCTTGTCGATGTCCAACTGCAATTATTTGTCTACAGATCCAAATTTTCTATACTCTCCAAAGCTGTATTTGGCAGGGGGGTACTCCTTCATGTGTCAGGTAAAGTAAGTGGATACTTCAGTTGGAGGGCAATGCTTGAAGCGTGACCCAATTTCATTCTTCTGGTCGATGGATAAGTAGATGATTATCATCATTTTTCTCGCCATCTAGTCAGCTCCAAATACCAAAGTCACCAGCTCTTAGTCTGAGGTCCTCTTCGACAATGGTTTGTATCCTGGTACTCATATTTGTTGGAGATAGAGGTATTACCTCCTAGGGAACTTATGTTTGGAGAGCTTCTTGCTGCTCTATCCACAAATCTTTTTCCATATGGGACTCTTCTTCTTCCACGCCTTCTTCTTTTCGGTCATGACCCAACTCTGGTGGATTTCTCTCTTGGTCTGTCGCCCTAGTACTCATTCCTCTTTGCAGTGCTATAGCTCTTTCTCTTCTTTCTTCCCTTCTTTGCAAACTTTTCTCCCTCTCTATTTTCTGTAATTCTATCGCACCTTTACGTGACACTGTCCTTTCGATTTCATTTTTAGGCCGACTTCTCATCGTTGGTGAATGGTATCTCTTTAGTCGACTAGAATCCTCTCCACTTTACTCCAACATACGACCAGCTACCCTTCCATATCCTACCCGACGCTTTAGAAAGCCCGGATAGTTATATTTACTTGATTAGGAAGTATTCCCACTCCCTTTTGGCAATGAATTTCTCCCACTTCTTTTGTTTTTCCACCCAATTAGGGTTTGATGGCAGTCTGTGTAGTGATGGACGAATTTCAACGATATGGCCCACTCCTTTCTCTATCAGGAACTTAAACAACAAGTCCAGTAAGGAACAAAAGAATTGCTCTGTAAGGTCTATATAGAATTTATTTTGAATGGTTTCCATCGAAGTTATTTCTTCTATACTTGTTCCTCACAGAATTTGTCGGTGATATTTTCAAGCCACTCTGACAGGTTTGTCCTTCCCCCTCGAATCAGTTTTTCTAGTAGCTGTTGGTATTTAGTCGCTTCCGGCTTTTTCATCTAGAAGTTTTTTCAAGAGCTGTGGTACCGATTCTACAAACTTCTCATGGGTTTTGGTAAAGAACCTTTCCTTTGCTTGAGCAGTCATTAATATGTTTCTTCGTGCATAATTCCTCAAGTTGTTGGCTATTTTACGCTCCCACCGGTCCTTAATCTCCTGTTCTGATATCATCTGCTTATATACATCTTAGACATGTACTATCGGCAACGAAACGAATGTTGTAATCTCATAGATCACATAGGGTTATGAATAGTACACATTAAAAGCATACATACATAACAGAAACAAGAGACAAGAACAAGTAGGTAGAATAACAAATTATATTATAATGAAAGGGTCCATACAATACAGAGAACTGAACCAAATTCTCATATGGCTCAACAACCTAATATATATGAATTACAAAACAATTACAAATAACTACCTATCGGTTCGATCAACTGACACGACCTTATGTGGCCGACCTAATCTCTAATTAGTCGGTTGATTGACTTAAACGAATAATCAACTAAGTCGGCTATCATTACAGTCGGCTGACAGACTTGCTCCTCCGACAGATAGTGATCCAGATAGAGGAGAAGCTACAAAGAAGAAATTAGCTGAGAAAGAAAACACTATCCAGGTGCTAAAGAACAAACTAAAAATTCCATCCACCTAGTTGATTCAGTCATATGAATTGAAAATTTTGGAGAAAGAAAAGTGTTACCAGAAATACTCACCTTCTATGGACAGAAGTTGTTTCCTTGTCCTGAAATTCTCAGCACTAGAACAAAGTAGTCACAACATGAAATAACTTTCCCTAAGATCAAAATAGATAAATTGAATTAAATACTTTTTACCTCTCACAAGATGTAAAATGTTAATATTTGAGTGTCCAATATCCACAAATCTCCTGTAAGATATAAAATGAAAACACACAATAGATCAGAGTAGCAAGAAATATATGATCCTATGTTGATGACCAAGGAGTTCAAAAATGAAACATATTGATTCAGAAACAATGATGTTCATGGGAAAGAAACCTTCACTTGCATTAATAAAATAGAGATAGAGAATACATCCCGAGCCTTGGTGTTGGAAAACCCTTTCTCAAGTTAACCTTACCTTCAGCTTTAAACTTGAATATAACATACTCACCAATGTTGGCATAATTTGGTCATAGGTTCTGTGCAATAACATAATCTTCCTCCCTTTACCCATAGGGGTGAGCTGGTATTTAAAGCCATGAGAGGATAGAATAGGTTGAAGATATCATGGGAGAGGTGGAGGGAGGATCCTACAAATGATGGATCTCGAGTTGCAGGTGGTCCATAACCTTACGGATGAGTCTCCATGAAGTCAATCTTTGAGAAGCCTCTCAAAGCTTCTCTTTTTTTTTCCTTTTAAACTCGAGCACCGCTCTTTGTCCAAGGGGGCATAGTGTTACCAAGGGAGAAACCCACATTGCATAAAGAGGAACAACAATCGCACCGCGTATTACTCAAGGAAAATGAGCGTTACCGGTATAGGTACCGCAAATTGACCATAGGGAAAGTGCGGTGGTGGAAAAAGGTTTGAAAACATTGATCCTTGCCAATTTTAAGCTTCAAAACTTGAGTATTTAAGGAAAACCTACTATAATTCAATATCATTACATCAGATTGATGAGAAATGTGTGTAACAGAATCCCTCCTGAAGCATGAATATAGAGGGATAGGATAGGAGAAGGATTTGCAGGACCAAGTTATCACTTCGAGGAAGGAGTCCACCGATCAGATATCTTCAACAACCAATATCAATCTGTAATACATTTACACTTTGATTTCTTTCCATATAACTCATAACATGGTTGTTGACCAAAACATCATAGATCCATGTGAGATAAATAATCATAGCTACTATAATACAACATAGATCCATGTGAAAAAGAATTAAACTTGGATAGCTACCAAACATACAATGCATATCTATGTCATACAGACACAAATTTGAGCACAACCATGACCATATTGTTGGATTATATTAAACCCGGTCAATACTTGGTTGGTACACCCCCTAGAGCTTGAGACTCTATAAAAGAGAGGTCATTCTCCTCCATCAAGGACGGAAGGAAGGAAACTTGTTCTTGTATCATTGTTGCTGATGTTTATGAATAAAATTTGAAAGGATTTGGAGGCTCATGATTTATGGCAAGTTGTGCATATTGCGATTTCTTTGTGAGGTAATATTGTTAAATTATTTTGTTTTGCATAACTAATAGTCTATATTCTATGGTTCTATATAGCACATGGGTAAGCATTTGCAGATGTTAATTTGCTTATTTACTTTCTTGCTATTAGTGATCTAAGAGTTCATGCTTTAGTTGGTTATATTTCATGATCTTTTGGTTTTCTAACTGTGGGGTGTACCAGATCTAATTCGTTTTGTGAAAACCTGATAAGTGTGCATATTACCATCCCGAGTGAAAGGTTGATGTCGGTCGCATCTCCTTTTATTTTGATTATAGGTTGAAACAAACGCATAATCATTCCTTTTCCACATCAAAGATCCTTCCAATATTGTAAGAAAGATTCAAGACTTAACCAGTTTTTATTCTCCTTCTTAAAAGTTTAAATCTTTCTCTCTTTGTTACATTTGAATTAAGCTTAGATCTATTTAAAAAGTTTATTATATGTTCCTTAGCTTGTTCACTTGCTAGATCTAAATGTTGGAATATATTAAACCCACTCAATACTTAGGATCAAAATAATTAATCATTATTTGATTAATTATCTACCCACTAGCTTAATTAGTTGGCATCCACTTGCACCTTAAAGTCAACACATGCCATATATACCCCATGAATACTTTATTTCTGATTCTGGGTTGATCTTGACCACTTTATTGACTCCTAGAATTAGTAACAATCCTTTATAGTATATTTTCCTTTATTTTGCTTTATCCTTCTTTTCTATGCATAAGGTGAAACTAGTTATACTAGGAAACTGGGTTCTTTTGTTTCCAACCCATTCTTCATGATTTTCTCTCCATTTTTCAGGATTAGCATGTTTTTCCATCTCCCTTGACAAATCACCCATGTTTATTCTAATTCATGAGGTCCTTGATAGATTTGGGAAGTGCTTTAGCAACCTATGGGGGTTTTCTATATTTTGGTAAGTCATCCTTTTTGAGCTTTATGAGTTGTCTCCATACAATTCAATTTTTCTATAAGGGATGTAATATTTATATACACTATTATTCATCATTATTCAATGGAAGGATACACACCAATATTCATTTCTTCATTCATGTGATTCTATCTATTTTCTTCTCTCTAGTTTTCCTGTGTATGCTTGTGAGAATTCTTACTAGAAAGATCTATTTCCTGTGCTTCTTCTTAGCATATTTTCTCGTAGAATTGAAGCTATTATTTATACATGGTATCAGAGCTACAGGGAGAGAAACCTTGCAATATTATACATGGTATCATATTATTTCTACATGGTATCAGACCAGTAAGGTTGATCAAGTTCTAGAGAGTTGAGGAGCACATCCAGTCTCCTATCCCTCTCCGAAGAAGAGATTATCTAGCTTACAATATTTTCTCCTAGTTTTGTTTTGCAGGTTGTAGAGAGTTTCTTCTTGAGCACATGAATTCAGCAATATGGATTCTCCTTCATCAATAATTCTTACTCCTTTCAACTACCACGAATGGAAATCCAAAATTGGCATTCTATTGTGTAGTAGAGGATTATACAAATTTACTCTAGCTTTGGAGAATGATCCCAATGTTGTGATTGAGAACGCTAAGTGGCATAATAGGTTGGATGAAGCCTATGAATTTCTTTGCCTCTCTATTTCTCCTGATATACTATTTCATATAAATGGTTTGACCACTCCAAATCACGTATGGAATCAATTGGAGTCTCTCTTTGGAGTTCAATATGAGCTAAGAGTGCATCAATTGGAGATTGAGTTATTCTCATTGAGTCTAAGAAATTTCAATTCTCTTAAGGGTTTCTTCACCAATTTCAAGTCACTTGTTATAATTCTCAATCAATGTGGGATTGAGAAATAATATGATCAATTAATCCTTTCCATTCTTTCTAAATTGGGTCCTGATTACTCAGTTTTTTGTCTACTTTTCATGCTACTAGGCTTGTTGTTCCTAAGTGGAAAATTCCTTGTTTAAATTATTTCCTGATTCACTAAAAAAGGAGAAAGATAAATTGATCCATATGGGTGTCCTTAATTCTTCCAAGGGCAAGGATCATGCTCACATGGTTCAAGGAAATAAGAATTTCAAATCAAAAGAGAAGAAAATTGTGAAGAAGCCTAAGTCAGAAATTGAAGATGAAAGTTCGAAGCCTACTAATGAAAATTTAGTAAAGAAGGGTAAGAAGAAAGGGAGAACATATAAGTGTTATTATTGAATAAAGGGTTTTCATTCATATAATAAGTGTTCCAAGAAGAATATGCAAATAATGCCTTAGCTTCTTGAGAAGCACAAGATCAAAGTTCCAGATGAACTAGAAAAGCCTTCTAATTCCTCAGAACACTATCATAGTGCGCAGTTTCAAGGTGATATAACTTATGATTTGAGTTCCAGAGCTCAATCCTTTTCTCATCTGTCTGATATATATTTATTCTCTGATATATCAGAATCATAAATATCATATCCTTACTTTGATAATCCTCCTCTCAGCCTACTAGATTCATCTCCCAAAAATTGTGATTTTTCACTAGATATCTACTTCTCTTTGAGTAGCTCTTCCTCACAAGATTATATATCTGATTTAAAATATTGTTTGAAGGCTGATATGTATTTCATGAAACAAAAAATACCACCATCCATTCTATCTACCACACCTATGAATAATCCTAAGACTATACAAATCCCAAGTTCACTAGTCGATTCCTCATTGGTCTCTTATACAGTGTTACTTATCTTACATGGTTTGAAGTATTTCCTATACTTAAGTGGTTGGTTATCAATGAAATTAGTCATATTTGGAATGATATTAAACATGTTTGGATCTATTTTAAACACTTATGGTTCAGATATCATGTCCATCCATCATTCATATTTTTACACCTATCAATTTTCCCCAGTTGCTCATAGTTTTCCTAGTCTAGCCCTATATCCTCATGGATTCACTGAAGCCTTTGTATTTGTTGTTCCATATGATATTGTTTCTCACATATAAAAGTTTTATCAGCCTCATATAAGATATGGTCAGGTGCTACATCAGATTGGAATATTGACATGTGATTCACATCATAATTTTGCGGCTATTCAGGGAATTGAATGTGTGATAAATTATCTTAATTTTTGTACTCTTTGGAAAGGAGTATGCATAGATATATTTTCCATTTCAGATTGTGTTTGGATATCATACTTTTACAGCAGCAAGAATCATTCATATAATTCTCCTACTTCATCAGTTGATGAGATACAAGTATTCTCTCCTCTTCCTTCTTGCAGGTTCTACACTCTAGCGCATGATCATGGAGTTCATGATTTCTTCAACAAGTATTCCACCTAGAAGGAGTTCATTCAGATAATTCAAGTGAATATAAATATATGTTGAAGACATATTATTTCAAATTTTGTGCCTTGTCCTTTCTTGAGGGAGGATTTTCCCCATGTGGTTTTTCCTCTTTCCTTACTTTTCTAGACATAATAATTGTTAAAGGGTGACCATAGCCTTGCTGCTGGGCCCTATATGCATCCATTTTAATCCATATTTTTGACATACCATCATAAATTCAGACTTATATGGGGTGTTGGAATATATAAAATAATTAATCATTATTTGATTAATTATCTACCCACTAGCTTAATTAGTTAGCATCCACTTGCACCTTAAAGTCAACAAATGCCATATATACCATAAGATTTCTTTATTTCTAATTCTGGTATGATCTTGACCACTTTGTTGATTCCTAGAATTAGTAACACTTCTTTACAACAAATTCTTCTTTATTATGCTTTATCCTGCTTTTCTGTGGATAAGGTAAAGCTAGTTAAACTAGGAAACTGGGTTCTTTTGTTGCCAACCCATCCTTCATGAATTTCTCTTCATTTTCCAGGATTAGCATGTTTCTCCATCTCCCTTGAAAACTCACTCATGATTTTTCTAATTCATGAGGTCCTTGATAGATTTGGGAAGTTCTTTAGCCACCTATGGGGGTTTGCTATTTTTTGGTAAGTCGACCTTTTTGAGATTTATGAGTTGTCTCCATACAACTCAATTTTCCTACGAGGGATGTAATATTTATGTACACTATTATTCATCATTATTCAATGGAAGGATACATGCGAGTATTCATCTCTTCATTCATGTGATTCAGTCTCTTTTCTTCTCTATATTTTTCCTGTGTATGCTTGTGAGAATTCTTAGTAGCAACATCTATTTCCTGTGATTCTTCTTAGCATATTTTCTCATAGCATTGAAGATATTATTTATACACATACAATTGTGGATCCATGCTAGGACTCGTACAAATACTCCATCACAACTTGGGAAAATAAATGAACGCTTAACAAATACCCATGGTCTTCATCTCCTCGTCAACAAAGTACGTTTATATCCATGTGAATAAAAGTCCTGAAGTCAAACATGGTAGAAACCAGTTGATTACCGGTTGATGATAAAAACCATCAGCAATTTTGAGGGATATCACCATTAATTTCGATGATTCCCAAGGTACTCTAGTACATTCCTCCGAATGTGACTAGATCATCTGAAGTCGAAAACTCGTATGAATCTTTCGATCAAAGGTAAATGATGTGAATATATTGTTGAAAGTGAGTAAATATGTCATTGATGCATACAGATATCAAGGTATTTTTTTGTTTCTAATACTAATTCCTAGAAGATGAGTTGAAGTCGACATAAATAGTCTCGTTGAAGGAGGGCCATGATCAATCCCACATCAATGACACAAAACTTGGAACAATTTTCTGGAGTCTAAGTATGAAGTAACCATAAGACAGACTCAAAGGTAGCTGACACAAAAGGTAGTTTTGACTGTAGATGAAAACTATAAACATAATTTTCCATTGAACATAGGGTGACATGACCGAACATTTGGCAGCATTGACTTGACAAGGTAGATATCAGGACATAATATGACGATGGAAAATGTATTCTTTGAAAGACTCAAAGGAGTGACATGACTCATGAAAGTGGATCGAATCAGAAGCAAGACAAATACCCAACTTACTAGGTGAAATGCAGACAGATTACATGTTCAAAGGTGACTAAAACTTCCATTATTGCAAATGAAATATGAAGTTCCCTTCCCTTACTTTCCCCATCATGCTTGACGAGTGCCTATTTTCGTTTTTACATGTTCAAAGAGGGTAGAAAACACTCGTTATATATTATCACAAGATAAGTCCATTCTCATATGTTTTCTAAACCTGATAAGGGAGGGGTTCATTCCCAAAAGAGGGTCTCTCAGCGTTTAGTTTAATGATTCCATTGAAAGTAAACTCAGGATTGTTCATATTTAGAGAGTCTGAACGAAACTCAAGAAGACTCCAAGAGGTCCTTTTTCACATGATTTAGTCTCTGAGGCCCAAAAAAGTATAAAATAATACCTTAGAGAAATATCCTAGTCAAGGGATAGAGTGTACCTTTTTGTAATTAGTCAATACGAACCAAAAAAGGGGTAAACTATCGTCGAAAAGACCACTCTTCAAGTTCTTTTACGAGCGTGAAGAAGAAAAGTTCACTCTGCAATATTTTCACATTTTAAGTGTCTGAAAAGAGCTTAAAGATGTCTCCATTAGGGTTTCTTTTTTCGTAAAAAAGGGCTTAACGAGTCCGAAAAAGAGGTACAATTTGACTTGAAAACTCAGTACTAGGTTTAATGAGAGCCTGAATGAAGTTTCAAAATAAATCTTAGAAGTTTTTTAGTTTTGTGCGAGAATGAAAAAGAAAAAGAAAACTCTTCCATATCTGAAAACATTACTTCTCCATGACCTACAATCTCCAAAAAGACCATTAGACTCCTTTTAAAATAAAAATTGGGCTTTATATGATTACTTTAAGTTAAATATTAATGAAATAATTAAAATAATACCTAAAACAGTGAATAAAACATAGTAAAAAGTTTAAAAAAACATTTACTTTTTACTTTTTACCCAATTGGAGAGCAAAAGGGCCATTTGGAGTGCAAATTTGAAGCTTGGATTTCAAGACCTATGATCCATCATCTGCCAAGCCATCTGAACCAGGTAACTCCCAAACTTATTCTGACTATCATTTTTGTGGTTTTAAATTTCAATTTTGATGCATTTTGTCAAGTTTTAAGGCAATTTCCCAAAGGGGAAATGTGTTGTTAGGGCATCACACTTCTCCCTTTTGGGAAACACGGTGCTCCCATGACACCACACCTTTTCTTAGTGAAAAGAGAGGTGGCACCAGTATGTTCTAACGAACTAAGCGGCGTGCCACAACTTTCCATACAACACATTAAAATTGAGCCAAATGAATGGTTTTGAAGTATTTTAAATGATTGTAAGTGGCTTTTAATGCTTCAATTTAATGTTTTGGCAGGCTATATTGGAAAAAATGGTGGTATGTAAGAAGAGGAAGAATGGCCTCAACTATATAAGAGGGTTAAATGACCAAGGGACCATGGCTGCTATGCGAGCACAACTGAGACTATTGGAGTATATCCTTAGGATGTGGAATCCTGAGAAATAATACTTTGAGGTGGGTGATCACGTTCTAATAGTATAGGTAGAGGAAATCTACTTCTTGGTATTTTTTTCTAAGTGAGGAGCACCTATATCCTTGATTTGTACGCAAGGTGGAGATATTACCACACAGGGTCTGATAGACCAATACTGATTTTCTGGCATGCAGATTAGTGGGAAGAAAATTCACATTAAGGATATAATGGATTTACCATTTAGGACAATCTTGTTTACTATGCACAACATTTCAAGGAGTCAGGGACCTCACCAGGAATCTAGGGTCCATATGTTGTATGCTCTAGAGGCCATGGATCCTACAATGTTCAATTGGGAAGAGGCCCTACTAGCCACATTCAAAGAGAAGCTGACTAAGTATTTGCATGGAGAAATAAATCAATTTATATATGACACAATATTAGTGTTATTCTTTCTATAGAGGGTCCCATTGTTGAGACCACAAGTAGGCTTCATAGAGCTTAGAGCACGTGATCCACGCATGATCTGATGGGTGGAGGTCATGGACCACCATGGTGGCGAAGGGCGTAGAGTCAAGTACGCGTCTTCCTTCTTTCATTGGTTGGATGACAAAATCCTCATGGTTGAGGATTATTCCTATGCTGGTACAAATTTTAGAGGAGACCCAGACCTGGCCCTAACAGTGGACGAGCAGTGGGGATACCTTGGTGTGTAAAACAATAATATATGCATGTTTTTTATATATTTTTTCTATTTTATGATTTTTATGTTTGGTAACGATATATAATTCTTATCATGCAGATGTGGGGATAGCACGACCTGGAAGATCATCTTCAATAAAAAAGAGAGTTGGGGTCTCATTTGCACATCATGGTGACGATGAGATGACTGAGATTGAGGAAAACCTCAACAGGCTCACACAAGACATTCTATATATCTCAATGGATGACCTCCCTAGGAGGTACCAGAGGCACACAACTGGTGTGTCAGGTCGCTTCGATTGCTTTCTATGTAGAGTGGAAAGGGCCATCATGTGCTACCATGAGCACCACTAGGGGTCGACATGACGTATACACTGAAAGCTTCTAGCTTCATTATTTTTTTCCTTTTATAGTGCTGAAATCCACAGTGCTTCAGTCAAGATCTCGAGACCATATTTTTTGTACTTAACACTTTATATATATATTTATATATAGACAGACTTGTCTTTTTGCGGCCTATTTGTTTTTAGGATGGAATTTTATTTACATGGTATTTATGTCTTTTACCATTTATTTACAATATATCATGTTATCTTACTTATCAATCATGTCAAGAATGAGTAATGTACCAATCCAACATATAATTAGCAAGTGAATCAACAACTGAATTATAATATATTTTAATGTGTTAATAAGAAATAGATTCAAATGAACTTTCTAACAAATGTACCCTTTGAGAAAGACGAAGGAGAACCAGGTTTCGAATGGCATAAACATGGTTCAAATGAGAAACCAAAATTTGAGAGTCCATGACGATGACCAAATGATCAATATTGTGAGACACAACTTCAATTAACAACCCTATCCCTGCGTGATACTCAGTGATGTTGTTGGTAGTTGGACCTAGGAAAACCACTCTTGAACTAACTAGGTCATTGGCTTGGGAGTAAAATACCTCGGTAGCTGAAGAAAGATTTAAGTTGTGGCGGAATCCACCATTAACAAAACCATATAAGAAAGACATTTTCATAATTTAAATCATACTATGGGATAAGCAACATCAGACAATAACCCAAAACGATTACTTAAAATCGCAAAACCACACTTAAAAAGTGAGATATGCACATATATACAAGGCACTAATGCAAAGATATCCTAAGAATAGTAAATTTTTAGGTGCAACCCATTGTGAGGCTGCCCGAAGGTATCCCATCATAGTCCACTAACTCATAGGCCCCTTTTTCCAAGACTTTGTTGACAATATAGGGACCATGCCACATCGATTCTAGCTTCCCCCTCCCAAGTTTATCATGTTTCTGATCGTAGGTCAGAAACAGATCTCCTTCATTAAAAACTGAGGTGAAGCTGATTTATCATGATGAGCTTTGATATATTTTTTGTGCGACTCATTAACCAGAGAGGCATCTTGACGAGTCTCATTAAGGTTCATTAGATAAAGAAAACGCTCGTCCTTGGTGGAAGTATTAGGTAGAAACTCAATGAATAGCTTAAGTGACAAAATCTCACACTCAATAGGTAGAACAACTTCCAGTTCGTAGACCACTTGAAAAGGCATGAAATTGGTCGATGTTTTGACTAAAGTTTTGTAGGCCCAAAGCTTTGATAAAAAAATTGAATTCCAATTGGAATTATGTTCTCCAACCATCCTACAAAGCATGGTGCTAAGGAATTTTTTAATGGATTCAACCTGTCCATTATCTTGTGGATAGTAGGGGGTTGATTTTTCATGACGAAAACCCAACTTGGCACTCAACTCAGCTATCATATGGTTATGGAAATGGGATTCATGATCAGTGACTATGGTCTGCAGAACTCTAAACCTAGTGATGACGCGATTAGACAAAAGAGCGCGGCAATTTGACCATCCTCGACAAACGTAGGAATCTCCTCATCCCATTTCATGAAATATTAAACAACTACAATAATGTAACCATGCCCCCCAGCCGAGGTAGGCTTACAATGAATAAATTCAATCCCCCATTTAGAAAAAATGCCAATGGAAATGACGGTGTGTAATAGAGCAGGGTGGGCATGGTTTTCCGAATAAAAAATTTGACAGGGTGGGAATTTTTTGACCTCTTCATGGAAATACTTGAATATCAAGGGACAAAAGTACCCAACATGTAGAATTTTATGAGTTGTATCCATCCCAGAAATATGGCTACCACATGCTCCAGAGTGGCAGTCATTCAAGATTTTTTTCAACCTCGTTGTGGGTTAGGCATCGTCGGATAATGGAATTAATACCACGTCGGTATAGAGTATCGTTAAGAATGAGATAGTACTTATCATGGTGACAGATGCATTAACATTCGTCGAAAGATAGATTAGGATGAAATATCTGATTTTGGAGACAGATGATCAAATCTCCATACCATGGATGTTTCGTGCTGATTGTGAACAAGAGTTCATCCATAAATGAATAATTGGGATCAGTTTCCATGATAGCACAGGGAAGATCACACCTCAACTCCGCAAAGACTAATGATTTATTGGAAGTAGTCTTAGCGAACTCAATATCAAATTCCTGCAGGATGGCGATCCAGCAAGAATATTTGTCCCCTAGGACTTGATGGGTAAAAATGTAGTACATAGGGTTTTGATCTGCGAGCATGGTAGTGGTGTGAAGTAATATGTAATGATGGAAACGTTGCACAGCGATGACTGTGGCCAAAAATAGCTTCTCCACATGTGAGTATTGAGTTTTGGAGTCGAGAAGACTCTTACTAAGATAATACATCACATGTTCTTTTTTGTTCGAATTCTCCTGCACTAGAACCATACCTATGGCAGTAATGGAGGCAACAATGTAAAGCATAAAATCCTTTGCATAATTTGGGGGGTGAAACATAGGTGAGTGTGTTATGGAATGCTTTAAGCTATTAAAATCTCGTTGAGCCTATTAACACAAAAAATTGTTCACCTAGCTCTACATGGTTGAAACCACATACATACATCATATTCCTTCCATATTTACCTTACTTTCGACCTTCACAATTGTATTTCTAGTCCAAAACATTATGATTTACTATGTTTTACCCTCATTCTCTCCCAAAAAGGGTAAAAAAACCCAAAAAGGGTAAAAAAAACCCAAAAAGGTTAAAAAACCCTAAAAAGCATTCCAAAACCCTAAAAGAGAGAAAAGGTAAAAAACCCTAGAAACATATTATAAATACAGTGTGAAAGTCTCTCCCAAAAGATGCTTACACCTTTTTTCCCATTGTTTATTCAGCGAGTACGGTGAGACACCTTTTTTTCTCAAGTATTCACACACCATTTTGCCACCATCCCATTTCCCTACCATTCCCACTCAGTAAGTTAAGACATTCTTCGTACTCACCAGGAGAACTAACCTGTGGAGAGGCAGACCATTTCCAAGACGACCACGATAGCCCATTTTTACAAGAAAGAAGGTATAATTTTTTGTTTATTTTCATTTTATTTAGTTTATCCCTCGTATATGTTTATTTTCTTTGTGTTACTAATCTTGTTTATTTCTGTAGTTTTTTCCATGAACTCTACTTTACTTACCCATTGACGTAAGGCTAGTGATTCTGCACGTAACAAGGGTGAAAACCTCGTTACAGTTTTGGTGACTCCACTGGTTGATCCTCTTGAATCCTAGTATTGTGGGTTTTTCTTTAGTTTCTACCTTTATCCATCACCGATCGCCCCCCACGCAGCTGATCCGAACCTTCACGGCACCAGTGTCTTCCCCCTCGGCCCCTCTTAGCCCTATTTTTCTAAATTTTTCCTATTCGACACCAGTTGCTCTTATTGGGTCATAGGCTGCGACCTAGTCGCACCTTTCTACCTATTAATCATGACCTAGGTCACAACCCTAGCCCCAAAAAGAGTGAATTGGATCACAGAGCTCGATCGTGCCTGTATGGGTTGATAAAGCGACCCCAGTTGCCCCTGTAAGCCTTTTCTGAGCAACACAATCACTCATGCTCCTCTGTTAGGTGCAACTTGGTTGTTTTATGACCAGATCACCTCTGCCTCCCAGTTTCTTGTGACCTAGATCATGTATGTTCCTATGATAGGTGCGACTATAAGTTTACAGTCAGTTTCCATACCTGTTTTTGACCCTTATATGTCCCATACTCTGTCCAAGCCTGTTTTTCTTCTCCAGACCCGCTCTGTTACATCCCATTGCTTATTCCCTACAAGAAAAATACCTTGCTACACATTTATTTCATTGTTGGAAGGAAATTTTTAAATACAGATGCACACACACTCACACCATTAACTGAACACACTTGGTCCATGACCCCGAGCAGAGCCATTAAAAAGAATCAATTAACATTATAACATTCATATCAAGGAATAAGCCCTATCTGATTAACTATGGGAAGTACTTGGGAAAATCCCTAAAACTCATTGTGAGGAGTGCCACAAGAACCTCAAAGTAGCTGGCCATTGAGAGGACCTACCAAGAAAAAAGGGAAATGCCCCCACCGGATTGACTAGATTCCCACCTGTGAGGAAAACCAAGAGCTCTCATTTGTGGCAAAGTGGTCAGCAGTTTTAGCTACACAGTGGAGTGAGGGGTACTTCCACAATACGCAAGTCGTTTCACAACATTGGTGGTCAAGTGACTCCCTTTGAACCATTAGGAAGCCATTTTAAACTGGGGTCCATATTCATTTTTTGTTACTACTATAAGCCATCATTTCTCCACCACGTTATTCCTATTGGCTTAGGGGGCACACCCCTCAGTTCGGTTCTTTGAACTGCCATAGTCGAAGCCATCTTTGACGCCACTCTCCACCTTCAGAGCCACACATGAAATCTAAATCCGTTTTGGATTCCTACCAATCCGAACCTACTTTTTTCACTACACCATCTTGCCCCATGGCTGGAACACATCCTGATCCCTTATATGGAGGAATAGTTGGCAATGGACCTCCATCCTTTCCACCCATCATCATGGGTATCCTTGCCAGTGGTCCCATCACCACTACACATGATGTTGTAGGTATGCTACCCACTAGTGGCGGCCCCGCACCAGCTACCATGGTTCCTACCATACCACTTTTTATACCTGGGTGCAATGGCCCTTCCATCTCCATTCTGACTATCCCTGCTATGGGAATTCAATCACATCCACCCCCAACCATGCATGGGACCTACGTTCCTTTAACTGCCAGCACCATTGCTGGTCTCCACCGATCCAATCTCAGTTCTATCCTACCTTTCATGGCTATACTTAACCTCCCAGGCAAGGTTAACAAATGACCCCATCAATCATCAACCACACTGGCCTCCCATGCCTACAAAAATTCCCTCATACATCCCAAATTTTTGAGGGCAAGGCAGGTGAGGACCCCCAAAACCATATCATGTCTTTCCAATTGTGGTGTTCATCAAACAAAATTGTCGATTACTCTGTCATATTGAGTTTGTTCCAGAGCACACTTACGGGACTACGTCCAAATGGTACATCGAGCTACCTCATTCCTCTTACTCCGATTTCCCCTCACTTTCCTCCATGTTCCTTCAGTACTTCCAACTTCTCATCTGATATGATGAGGGAGTGGAGATCCTTTTGTCCTATCATCAAACTACAACTACCCACATCACGAATCACATCCATGAGTGGCAATGTCATCGTAGCTTGTGCAAGATTCAATTGGATGATAGGATCTTCCTTGACTAGTTTCTCAAAACCTTACTCCCCAACATAGCCAAGGACGTTGCATCTGAACACCCCCAAACTAAGGAAGAAGCCATCCTGAAGGCTCAACAATTTGACTTGATCTACTCCCATTCTGGGTACTTATACACCATCATACCCGATGCTCCCCATGCCAGAACCTCCCACCATGATACGCCAGTGGCATCCCATGCTACGAATGAAGTCATCGGCTCTATCACACAACACCCTCAGTTCAATGCGGTGCCTCCCATGTTTCCACCACACTCAGGTAACACCCATAGTGTTTCCCAACCCAATTATATCCTTGAGTACTCATGTATGATGGCTTAGTCTGGAGCCACCCTCTCCTATGCACCTCCCATGACAACTCATCACATCCATGGACCGACTTGTTTGACATAGTCGTATTCGTGCCAAGTGGCTGGATTTGCATCTCCTCTAGGACCTTCGGTCTATTATACACCACCGACGCAACCCACTTTGTCTCTAGCCTCATCCCCTTCGGTTTCTATGGGGCATGTTTATGCATAGCAAAACATTCCTAACCAACCCCACCCTAATAACCAACAAGGGAAGGGAAAGAAAAATCGAGGAACAAACCACGGCAATAAGCATCCCCAAGGAGGCGGCCAATAGACTAACCTTCCCACCAATAACGGTGCAACCCATTGAAACAAAACCCCCATAATCCCAATCGACCAAGAAAGAAATCACGATTATGGACCAATCATCTGTGTCCTATATGCAACACCTATGGTCATTACACTCATCTGTTCCCTCACCTGGCTTGCATCCAACAAATTCTTCAGAATGAGGCTCAATGTGATACCAATGCAGTGGCCCAGGCTCAGCCAAACCCAGTGCCACCAGGTCCTCCTCCTATGGTGCTCTGAAACCCCCTACCACACCAAGGAATGGTTACAACTCAACCCTTGTCCCCACCTTCTCCCGCAACGGCCCCACCTGCGGAGGCTGGAGTCCACCACCTCATGATGGTGCCATTCGAAGTTAACCTACAAACTCGATGCAATTAGTATGGCTCCACCACAAAAAATGTTGACCCATCAGCAATGTCTACCTATAACACTTCTGATATGCCCCTCCATTTACCACAAACCCCAACTGATGGGGCATATAAAGCCCCACGGTTTCCTATACGTCGTATTGCAAATAATGCTATTGCCTGAGCTGTCCTCAACTATAGCATAGCTGATGACTTGTCCCAATCACCTACAGACATGTCTACTCTAGAAGTGCTTAAAACTTACCCATCACAGCTCAAATCATTATTTTCTTCACTAGGTGTCAGTGATCCCTTTGATTCCAGGTTGATCACCTTTGATTTGGATCAAGGAGAACCCAAGATGTCACCCACCATCACCTTCCAAATCTTGATCTCAATTTGGAATTTGGTCATACATCAATGCATTATCGATGAAGGGGCTTCCAACTATGTTGTGTTGACTTTTGTTTTGTAGAAACTGAGTTCCCCTACTCTTCAACCTTCCTCTACTGCCCTCTGTGCCTATGATGGCCTCTCTACGAAGGCCCAGGGAATTCTTACAAATTTCCCTGTTGAGTTAACTGGTAAAATAGTTTTGATTTGCATTGAGGTTATTAATGTCCAACTTGATTACAACCTCCTCCTAGGGCGTAGCTAGATTTATGCCATGTGAGTCATGGCCTTGACCGTCTTTCGACTTTTGATGTTCCCTCATGATGGAAATATTGTGACTGTCAACTAGTTGAATTACAATGATCCGAAGGGGTTGGCCACACCAGAACATGTCATTCCTACAATTGATACTTCCATTGACAGTGTGTCCATTCCTTCCTTATCTTTCGTCAGCTCAAGATTGTTTTCCAGCACCACTATGACGAGCACATTCCCATCCTTACCACCTCCACCTACACCGACTAAAATAGGATATTTGTGTACTATCACATCCAGTACCATCTCGAACACATCGTAACATCAGTCTCAACCACAACCACAGTCACCCGAAAATTATAGGGGTTCGTTTCCGATCCACACAATTCCCTTCCTTTTCCCACCATCTAGCATCATGAGCAAGCTTGTCATGGCTACTCTCAATTTACCTAATTTCACATTGGGAATCCTTGTGTGGTACCTTGATCCACCCACCCCACCTTCGATACCTCAAGTTTTTTTCACTCTCATCCAACCTATTGAGATGGATTCACGCCTTCCTCCTAGCCCATCTAAAACATCTTCTGTTTTCGAACCTGCCCCTCCTTCTCCAAAGAAGGTTGGGGGTAAGGCCACCAAAGTAATAAGAGATCCTCATATGACTCCACCTTGCATGTTTTGCAATATCCAAGGTCATGCAACACAAAATTTTCCATAGTTACCTATCCTTCACACGCACATGGACATCATGGATACATCTAATGGTACTTTAGTAGTCATCATCCCAGATTCGCCAATAGTCTAGAACAAGTCATTGAGGACCAACCATCCTTGCATAGTTTGTAGTTTGTATGGCCATTACTCTCACCATTTCCTAAACTTGTCCAAGTATCGGTCCTTCCTTAGAGACCTTCGAAAACACTCTCATGAGTCTGATATCACCGTCATTGAATAAATCCACCCTTTGGTTTCATCCTTGAACACAACCACGACCATATACATGATCTCCAGTTCTGCTATGCTTTCTATCTCCTCAAACCTTGACAATACCTCTGATCTATCCACGCGTTTTTTTAGCAACAAAAGGATATTCTTTGAGCTCTTTCGGATCGTGAATACCATTTGGATGATATGCGTAGTCACTCATTTTTTTATTCCCAAGGAACCCCTTTCATCATTGGATCAGTACTCAGTCGAAGCCAAAGAATTCATCCACGACAAATTAGACTGGTTTAGGAACCCCATTCCGACACCTGATACCTTTGAAGAGGGAAACATGGCTAACATTTCTCCCACCATTAAGGTTAACATATCAACAATCCCTGAGCGAGTTGAAGACATTACACTTGGAGCATCTTGCGCCCCTTAAGAAATTGATTCCTACAAAGTGCTTTTTCAAAAGTTCTATGATATTTTTTCTTGGTCCTATATCGAGATTCTTGGGCTAGATCCATCTATTGTTGAACATCGTATTGACACATGGCATGATGTGGCACCTGTTTGCCAAAAAAAAATACCCATTCACCCATCAAAGTCTCCTGCGGTCAAAGACGAGATCGAGAAACTGTGTAAAGAAGGTTTCATCTACCCCATCATGTATACCACTTGGGTTTCTAATCTTGTTCCCATCCAAAAACAAGGTACCATTCACGTATGTATTGACTTCCGTTACTTGAATTTGGCATGCCCCAAAGACAACTTCCCCACTTCATTCATTGACCAAATCATCGATGCATGTGTCGACCATGAAGTCTTTTCTTTCATGGATGGTTTTTCCGGCTATAAACAAATTCAGATCTGGAAAGAAGACCAGGAAAAGACTACTTTCACAACCCCTTGGGGAAAATTTGCGTATCGATTCATGCCTTTCGGCCTTAAAAATACTGGAGATAATTTTCAGTGGTATATGACGTACTACTTCCATGACCTTATCCATATCATTTTGGTCCACCTAGACGACCTCACTGCTTGCTCTCAAAATCTTTCACAACATCTATATGACTTATGACAAGTCTTATTATGATTCCACAAATGCAACATCTGCTTGAACCCTCTCAAGTGTGTTTTTTGTGTCATGGTTGGGCATTTACTTGGGTTTATTGTCTCTCACAAAGGGATTGTAGTCGACCCTCTAAAGGTTTAAGCCATTCTGAATCTTCCCTCACCATGTAATTTGTGCCAATTGCAAACTCTCCACAACAAGGCCAATTTCCTTTGTTGGAGGTGCTATGCCTGACATCACCATGAGTACACTTCGGTCATAGTTTATTTTTTGCATCATTTTTACCATGAGTCGGTGACCCCCTCCAGTAGTTTCTCCATGTCTAGTTGAAATGAGTCCATTGTATAACTCTGTCACATCATTTGCATGTGAGGAGGAGGATCTAACCCATTCACCTTTCCCCTGCGTCGATGGTAGCGCACTGGAGGGTGCAGTCCCACATCTGTACATCCACACAGTATGTTGCACATATGATATAGCTACCACTATTCTAGCATACTGTAAGGTCCCAAGACCTACCCTAGAGGTCAAGGCCTCTTTGTATCTCCCCGGTATTCCATTCCCATGTATGGATCATCCTCTACAAGGATAGTAAGTTTCCACCATTGTGCAAAAAGCTCTGGGGTTGAGAAATGACATTCTAGACTGCCTCCCTCGCTACTAATTCTTCGGGCCATTTCTTGGAGTCACTTCGATTTGTGTGCCACCACATGAATCAAACCTTGTATGTTGAGCTAGCTCCTTACCCATATCCCTTCATTTGGTCTATTTTTTGCATGTGCACCACTGCACCAGGGGAAACACCACTAGCTTCTAGTCAGATTCATCGAGAGTCTATGTGAGACACCATTTGCACCACTGGGTTCGGTTTTCTGTCCTCTGTCTTTTTATGAGAACCTTGTCTTGTGCTCTCACTATGATTTTTTGGGAAATTTCCCGAAGTCACCACGATTTGTGTGCCATCACACGCATCTCCCTTTGTATGTATTAGCATGTTCACGATCCATCTGCTCCATCTGTACTGTACAATTGACCATACTTTATCGCCATCCATCATGCTATAAGGGGGCCCCACTAGTGTTCTATATTTATTCCAATCAACCAAGTTCACAACATAACCTATTTCCATGTATCGAACACTTCCCCCAACAAACCATTCTGGAGTTTCTGTTAAGCTCTTTTCTGACTCCTAAAAGAATGAAAAGATTGTCGAGCACGCTTGCTTCCTTTCACACTCATTAAAGTATTTGAAAGGGCATCTATGTAGCCTCATTTATCTCTTTTTTTGGACTATATAGACTATGATCAGAAAAGGACCACCCTAGAAAATTCATGCCAGGACCGTTTCCCTTTGTATCCTTTTATGCTTTCTTGGGAATTGCGACCGAACTTTACAAAAAATATCATCATGGGTTGTATTTAATCTCTTTTCCATCCTTCTCATCAATAAAAGATTGCCAAGTAAACTTGGTTTCTTTTATCCTCGTAAAATTATTTGAATGACCGTCCAGTTAGTTTAGGTTTAACATTTTCTGGCATGATTGGACTATCAAAGGTAAATAAGTCTTCCTTCCCCAAAGGTTGGGAGAACTCTCCTTTGTACACTTTTATCCTTTTTTTGGACTCATGAGACTACATAAGAAAAAAATACCACATTGGAGCTTTCTTCATGTTTTCAGACTCTCTATAAATGAAAACACTATCGAGCATTTACTTTCTTGGGCTTGCTAAAAATCCACGAGATCGTGTCATAACGGTGTCTTTAGGCACCACCCCATACATTACAGTTGGAAGCTTTCCCCCATTGAGTTGCCTTTGTTCATAGTATTCTGTGATGAGTCTTCCTTGGATCCCCTGGATATCACTAGTCCAGTTACTTCCCTCGATATTCCCCATTTGTAGTCATCTTCCCAATATTACAGCTCTGATCCCTCTCCCATGAGTCAATTTTATTTGCTGCCAGGTCATTCCTGCCATCATACTCTAAACAAAGGAAGTTTGAGTCCCTTGCACTCCCTTGCCCCTGTTCCCCCATTCATTCTATTAGTCCCCATTTTGATTCCACATATTTTGTTATCCCCCTCGTGCCTCTAGTCAAGGACGCATCATTACCTTAGCTGGTTCCAGCTCTCCCTTTGTTGACGTCAACACATCTATTCCAGACGATGGACCCAGAGGTCCCGATATCCTAGCTTCATTCACCTTACTAATGAGTTTCTTGGACCACTTAAGAGGAGTCATTAGTTCCTCTCAGGATGGTTGTGTCTCATGTGCTTGACTTCAGCTACTTCATCGCATCGTTGATATTCGTACAGGGTATTGGTCCATTCATTATTTGGTTGAAGACCCCGGTTGTCACCTTACTCTAGCAAATTGGTGAGTCTACTATAGGACCCACATAGTTTCATGTCCTTAGTGATTTTAGGGTTGTGTTGGCAATAGTTTTAAGAAGCCCCCAGTGCAGTGCTTCCATGTATCTCTAGTACTTGATGCGACCTATTTTACCACATAGATTCTAACTCTCCGTCATTGAGTCCTTCTAGTTATGTACACTTCAAGATCCAACAGAGCATCAGTTGTGAAGATATTGCATTCTATCATAATGCCATTATTCCTATGTATCAGTTCTTGAGGTCAACATTGTATTCAGAATGCCATTGTTCCTATGTATCAGAACATCATTGTTTTTTAGCCTCCTCTCAAGGCCACCATTATGTAACATTATTTGTATATGTATTGATCAGCTCCCATATTTTTGAGCCTTGATCCCATTATTTATTCTTTTGACATTGTTACGAGCATGGGTATGCTCGCATCAACCATATACATGTCACGCGTTATATGTATCTCACCCATTGTTGGGAAACATTAGTAAAAAACCAAAATCCATTGTGGCTCGAACAAGGAAGCTCCACTTCTCTGCAGGTCTCTCCAGTCTCTCCATTGTTCCCATGATCCTATGATGTCCATCGGCCATACGATGAGATCCTACCCTCACACATCAAGGGGCAATCTGTTAACACAAAAAATTGTTCACCTAGATCTACATGGTCTAAACCACATACATACATCATATTCCTTCCATGTTTACCTTACTTTCGACCTTCACAGTTGTATTTCCAATCCAAAACATTATGATTTACTATGGTTTATGATTATTCTCTCCCAAAAAGGGTCAAAACCCCTAAAAATGGTCAAAAACCCTAAAAAGGGTTCCAACACCGTAAAATAGAGAAAAGGTAAAAAAACCTAGAAACATATTATAAATACAGTGTGAAAGTCTCTCCCAAAATATGCTTATGCCTTTTTTTCCCATTGTTTATTATGTGAGTAGAGTGAGACACCTTTTTCTCTCAAGTACTCACACACCATTTTTCCACCATCTCATTTCCCTACCATTCAAACTTAGTATGTCGAGACATTCTCCATACTCACTTGGAGAACCAGCCTGTGGAGAGGTGGACCATTTCTGAGACGGCCACGGTGGCCCATTTTTACAAGAAATAAGGTATAATTTTTGTTTATTTGCATTTTATTTAGTTTAGCCCTCACATATGTTTATTTAATTTTTGTTACTGATCTTGTTTATTCTGTCATTTTTTCCATGAACTCTACCTTACTGTCCCATAGATGTAATGTTGGTGCTTCTGCATGTAATAGGGGTGAAAACCCCATTACAAGCCTGATCATCCAAAAGGAAGGGAGTGTTCTTTTTCAATAGACGCATATGACCATGCAGTTTTTTCTACAAAATGGAACACGAAACAATGAAGAAATTTTTCTTTCCCTTGCAAACTTTGGAGTTCAGTTATGTCAGTTGGGGGGGGGTAAGGCTACAATAGAAGCAATTTTCAAGGGATCGAACCGAATTCCATCTTTGCAAACAAAGAAACCAATAAGAAGTCCAATCTCAACACAAAAAACACACTAGTGTGGATTAAGCTGGATATAATAATGACTTCATCGAAGGAACATGTTTCTAAGATGCCTCGGATTATCCTCTCTATGTTGTGAATGAGAAGGCATGTCATCCAGATACAGCTCCACTATGTGTTTTATATCATGAAAAGCATAAGACATGGCTCGTTCGAAAGTGGCTCCAACATTTTTCAGGACAAAAGGTAACTTTTGATAAACAAAGGTTCCCATTAGGAAAATAAATGTCATTTTATACTTGTTGGAGGGAAATATCTCAATCTTATTGTAGCTGAAAAAACCATCCATGAAAGAAAAGATAACACTTACAGCGCAGTTGTCAATGATCTGATCGATATGAGGGGTAGGAAAGTTGTCTTTTGCACAAGCTTTGTTTAAATACCTAAAATCGATGAAAAACCTAATAGTGCCTTGCTTCTTATATTAGATACCCACGCAATTAAAGGCACAGGGTAAATGAAACCAACTTTTAAAAGTTTTTCAACTTCATCTTTAATAGTTGCACCTTTCCTTGGGTGGACCTGGTCAAGTTTTTTCATAACCGGTTTTGTCGTTGGGTAAGTTTTGATTTTGTGTACTACAATGGATGGATATATCCCAGGAATTTATTCATAACTCCAAGAAAAAACATCATGGAATTCCTTAAAAGGAGATTTTTATTTCTCGATTTCCATTGTTGAATAGTTCTTTCCAATGTGAACATGTTCGACAACACCTGGCTTTACCGATATGTCGATGGGAATAGTTTAAGTGATGTTGCACAAATTCCCTTCAAAATGAACACCTTGTAATAATACCAGTGTTTTAGGATACATGACGATATCAGAACTGACAAAAGATACAAAATCTAAATCCACCAAATTCGCCTTAGGAAGAAATGAAGATCGATGATGAGAATATTCCCATAAGAATTTATCTGGACTCATAACCTCCATGATAGACTTATCTGATGGAAAATTCTGTGAGAGATAATCTAGAGTTGGGAGAGGGGAATCTAGCCAATAGGGAAGATGGTAAGAATTCGATGCCACTAAATGATGGTCATCTATGTAGGAATCAGAAACATATTGAATGGCATCATACAGGGCTTCATGCGGACTCGAAGAATGAAATTCAGCAATTTCTTTTCCTTTAGACATGCCCCTAATCGTGGATGATATCATGTTTACTGTGGCAGTTTCCGTATGAGAAGGGGATATAGTAGATGGAAAGACCCACTTAAGGGATGAATCCTTCAAAATTCCAACTCCTATGGATTGATAGGGAGGAGGGGATTTCCCTAACATATGAACATAATTTGCCATGGTAGCGGTGATATCAGACGCACAATAATCGAGTTGATCAATGGTTACAATTTTCCCTTCATGTGGAAATTGGAGTGTGCATAATACTGATGAAGCAACTGTCATCATAGCATAGAACCAATTTATTCCTAATAACAAATTGTAATCCAACAGAGCATCAACCACTTCTACCTAGATATAAATAGTCTTTCCCCCAATCTTGATAGATAACGTCGATAACAATCCATGAGGTTGGAAACCTCGTCCATTGAAGGATTTCAAGGTGGTTGGTGATGGATTAATTTCAGGAGAACTAATGGATTTCCAACAGGACATTGATAAAACCTAGGTGGAAGCTCCTTCACCCAATAAAGTCCGATGAAATTTCCTACCTACCACTCTAGTCACGATTTGAAACATGAGTTGGTGGGATAACCTCAATATGTAATTCTCCATGTTAAAAGTGATCATGGTGGAACTCTCTGTATGTAAGGCCCCTAGGGATCACAACAAGTCCTTCCACTGTGTAGGACAACTATGGAGTACCTCCAACGTAGACATAGTGCAAGGTGCTTTGGATAAATCTTCAACAATGTTGTAGAATTGAGAAGCTCGAGCACTAGGATTGAATACAAATTTCCAGATTGTACTCTTGAGAGGGCGTAATATTGTGTTAAGACTAGGTTTTTCAATAGTGAGAGGACCATTATAAAGAGGTGGAGGATAATGGTTGGCAGAATGAGACTTCTAGGTAGAATCACCCTCATCTTTCTTCTCAGGAGGATTATCATATGCCTGATTTATACTAGTCAACTCAACAGTCTCAGCAAACATCATTTTGATATCCTCAGTAGAGGAATAGGGACCATGCAAAGATGTATGATCAATCAATTTCTAATGGGATGGAAAAGGGTCAGTTAACACTGTTAGTGGGGGGTTAATTTTCAAAAACGTGTTAATCTCCTCAAGACGAGGACACTCCTTCGTGAAGTGATCATATCCACAAAACAAGAAAGGATACTTCGCTTTCCGTTTAGGTTTGGTATCATTATCTGGAGTCGTGGTTTTGGTATTCTCCTGCTGGTTTCTAGGTGTTTTATTCTTACTTTTTCCTTTTTTATTATTATTGGGTGTTTGCAAAGATTGAATAGCTTTCACCTCAGCGGAAATAGTTGGAGCAGATAAAGTTGTGGTAGAAGCACTATGTGACTTGGAAGGCTTGGATGTAGATGGAGGTTGGATTGAACCAACAACACCATCGATAGGATTATTTGATGGTGGCTTGGTGGGATTGGTGCTGGGACGAGGAGAATTAGGAATCAAATAATATAAAGTGTCGGAATGAGAATATACTAAGTCCAAATATTGATCCTGGCTAATAGCCTGCTCCTTCGTAACAACACCACCCATAGCCACATCTCGAGTAATAGGAGGCAACAAAGATTTGGTTAACTAACCTAACAATAGTTGATCTGGAATAGGATCTTTTATTAACCTTCGAAGTCTCCTCCACTCATGAATGTGATCAGATATGTGAGTGGAAGTATTAATCTAAAGAGAGGTCAAAAGTTCTGTACCAGTTTCATATCGGATGGGTAACTGGAAATGAGAAAGGAATACAATTTCCAATGAACTAAAATCCACAAACAAGTGTTGTGGAAGTTCAATATACCATTTTGCATCTGTACCAGTCAATGTTCACTAGAAGAGCCTTAAAAAAATGGAATAATCCATGAGGGAGTTTGAAGAACACCACAGATGGAAATTCATCACATGATTCTTTGGGTCTTCACCTTGTTTCACATCAAACATTGGGATCTATGATGGAAATTTGACCGGAATCGTTGGCCAAAAGAGGTAATGTTGGATGGGATTATTAATCAACTTGTATAAGTCTGGTAGGTCCAAGGTAGCCAAAAAGGGAATTTGTCGGTTGGGTTCTAGTTAGTTGTAGTATTGATAAGGTAAAACCATCCCAGTAGGACCATAGGTCAGTTGAGGTTGGCCATAATACCCTGTTAATAAGAATTCTCAACCAGTGTGGACACTACTTGTTCCTCTGTAATGTAAGACACAACTGCTGAACAAAAAACACAGCAACATATCCTTTCCCTAAATAATTAAATCAATTAACATAAAGCACATTATACCTCAACCTTGGATCGACTTATCTTCTCTCCAGAAAGTTCGTGCGACGGTTTAGTATCTGTAAAAGAGATCACAAGACAAACAAAAGGGATGAGAGCATCATGATAACTGACTATCCATATTGGTGATCAAGGAATCCAATAATATTTAATTACAAACATTACAATCAAATATAGGAAAGGGAAATGTCTTTGTATTAATATATAGATGAGAAATAAGTACAACCAAAAGCCTTGATGTCAATGGCTTCTGTCTCAATCAAGAATGTCTACAATCTCCTATGACTATGAAGACCTCTCCAAAAAAATGCTACCTCTACTTTTCCTCTGAATCAGACTTCAAACTAGTAGCATAAGGATGCTTCTTCTGGCCTCCTCCACTCTCTTCATGAAGGCTCCATTTAGAGGCCTAGAACTCAAGAGATGACTTGGCACAAGGATAGAATAAGATCCCTATAGGTGAGGGAGGTGAATGCCACCTCTCCTAGGGATATAGGAACTAATTCCATGAAGGCTCTCATACAGAATCCTCTAGAAACATCTCTCTTTTTCCTTTTAATTGACCATCAATGCTTTTAGCAGAACCATCAGGAGCGTCGACCTAGGGTTTTTGTGAAAGAAGAGGGAAAACGATGCCTTTTACTCAACTGGGTTAGGCATTGGAGACACTCTATGAAAAACATCAAGAAGCGTCGTCCTTCTAGGTCAAGGAAAAAAGTGACCAAGGTGACTCATGCCATGATTTCAGGGAGATTAAATGGAAAAGTGAAATTCTAATTTCTCATAGAGGCTGCTAAGCAATGTGAGATTTCCAGGTGCAACGGAATTCCTCCCAAAGTATGAAGCTATAAGAAGGTGATAGGTGAAATATTTTGCAAAGTTTTCTGTGTGATACAAAGAAAAAGAGAGATAGGCTCATATTGGACCAGTAACTGGATTTATACAACCCAATCATAGTTGCAAACCAATACACTGTAGACCTATGATGATGACCATGTCATGGCTACTAATGATACACTGTAGATCCATGAATCGTTGCTACAAGAAGTAGGACATAGATACGAGATATACAAAGTAGATCTATGCCTCTCAATGGCAGATACATAACACAACCACCAAAACATACAATGTGGATTTGTGTCATGACTGTGAATGATCTCCAAACGCAATATGAGCATAGGAAATGATGATGAGAAAGCCTAACCACTTAGGGTCTTCATCCCAATGTGCAAACGATATGAATCTAACCATGTGATTACAATGTCTTGATGTCAAACATGGTAGAAACCACTTGATTACTAGTCAATAATGTAAATTGTTAACAAGTGCGAGGTTAATCATCATTGACAACAATGATCCCCAAGGTATCTCGATACATACCATCGAATGTGAATAAAGGACTTGAATTCGAACAATCAGTGAGATATTTCAATCAAGATTCAAGAATTTAAACTCATCTCGAAAGTGAGGTAACCTACCATTGAGGCATGCAAGCCCAAGGTACCGTCTAGGTTTCTAGGTCTGATTTTTGGATAATGATTTGAAATCAATAGGAATAGACTTGTCATAGGAGGGCCATGATGATTCCCACATCAGTGACATGAAACTAGAAACAAAAGCTGATTTGAAGTAACGGACTGACTCAGACAATGACTGACTCTTAAGGACAAATGAAATTACTGATGAGTTATGCTTCTGGGAGAGCCATCCTTTGAACATTTTGATGACATGACACATGACTTGGTATCTTTGACTTAAATGAGAATAGAACCAGGTGTAATGCAAGGAATTTGACAAAGCATTATTTGATTGACTCAAAGGAGTCAGGTGACTCACAAAAGTGGATCGACTTGGAGACAAGCTGAAAAACCCAATTGTTCAGATATGCAAATGCAATCAGGTTCCATGTTCAATGGTGGACTTTAGAGTACTGCCATATAAACAAATGAAAACCATTCCCCTTTCCTTTAATTTCCCCACCTTGAAAGGTGAGTGCCTCTTTTCATTTTTACAAGTCCAAAGAGGGTAACAAACACTCATTGAAGCTCATCAAGTGATGAGTCCATTCTCATATTTTTCACAAACTTGAGAAAGGAGGAGTTTGTTCCCAAATAGGGTCTTTCACCATATGATTTTACGAGTCCGATGAAAGCAAACTCATTTGAATTTTCATGTTTAGAGAGTCTGAAATGACTAAGAAGACTTCAAAAGGTCCTTTTTCGTAAATAAGGCCAGTCGGTCCGAAAAAGAGATAACCTACCCCCAACTAGTCGACCGTTTTGACTCTTTTACAAGCGCAAAAGCAACAAGTTCGCTTGGTAATCACTTTTTGTTTTGAGGAGACTGAAAAGAGCTTAAATATAACTCTTGAGCTAGGTTCCTTTTTCACAATCCACTTTTTACGAGTCTGAAAAAGCGAAAAAATATACTCGACACCTTTCTACTAGAATTTTAATGAGCATGTAAAAAGTGTAAACAATGCTCAGTACTTTTTCAGTTATTCTCTAAGCTCGAAAAAGAAAAAAATAGCTTAAATCATAACCATGAGACAATATTCACCTGAAAAAACTCAAAAAACACCATTAAAATCCATTTTTCCAAAACTATAGAGAGTAAAAAATAAAAACCCATTTTTACCAAAATAATTTGGATTTCAAAATTAAATAAATTACAATGTATTTTGAAAACCCCAAACATTCTATAAATAGAAAGGGTAGGTAAGTTATTTTTACCATTTGTGAGTTTTGGAAGTTGGCTTTGATAGTAAGAGTTCCTCCAGTGATTTGGAAAGGGTATTCCACTTCATTGTTGCTTCGTTATCCATAGAAGATGTAAGCCTTTGATCCTTTTCTCTTTCCATGTCCAATAAATGTCATTTTGTTTCTTTTACATTATTTAATTCCAAGTTCTTAAAATATTTTTTATGGTTTGAAAGTAAGATAGATTACAAATTCTCCTTTGGAAAGGATAGGATAGAGAATTAACTGTTCTAATAGGGGATTTTGAACCAATTTAGAAGGAAAAAAAATTCTTTTAAAGGTTTTTGGCCGTCGGCTAGCGCCCCCGATGACACTCTGTCAAGCTAGGACAAGAGCATGATCGACACTCTATCCACAGCAGACAGGTTCTCGATGCTCTTCTCGCCAAAGGAAGAAGTGATGCAGTGCTCTGTGCACAAAGACTAGTCGTGCTGCTGGGGAAAAGAGAAGAAAAATAAAAACCCTAAGCCTCCCTAAAAATAATTTTTCATGTTTCTTATCTTTGCAAATTATAATGTTATTTGTCTTTATTTCTATTATCCATGATATACTTTCTAATTATGAATTTTGCATGTCACAGGTTAATCATGGTAATTTGGAAAGAAAGGGAACATGAAGTCCCAGACACCCAGGCTGCAAATGACCCAGCGACCAATGACGATTTACGAAACTGTGGGCTTCTTAAGTATTTTCGGATCCCTGGAATGAAAGCACAAGTCTAGTTACTAGAGTACATCATAGACATGTGGGATCCTGACCAATAGCATTTTGTGGTGGTAGTCCACATCCTGCCTATAGAGATCGAGGATATTTATTTTCTGATTAGTTTCTCTATGAGGGGAAACCCTGTGGTTCTATCTAGAGCACGAGGGGGAGAAGGCTCTTTGGATGATATCATTGATCAATGTTTCTCATTAGGTACAGAGTGCCAATCGAGAAATCTATGGATCAAGTCTCTAGTGGATCTCCCCTTGAGGACAGTAGTATATACCATTGGCAAGGTGGCAGGTACTAGGGATTCCCACCTTACCAACAAATCTCACATGCTATATTCTTTGCAGTGCATGGAGCCTACTATCTTCAACTGGTGTGAAGGCATGTTGGCGTGTCTGAAGATTCAACTAAACAAGTGCAAAAGAGGAACATTGAAGTAGTTTGGTTACGGAGCAGTGGTGGTGTCTTTTATCTTACAACGGGTACCTCACATGAGGCCCCAAGTAACCATTACCAGACTGGATCCTGATGATCTGAGGATGCTTGCATGGGTGACAGCTATGCCTCGCCTCGGAGGTGGAGGACCTAAAGTCACTTACGGTTCTGGGTTCTTTCCTTGGTTGTGAAACCAGCTATTTATGGTGGAGGATTATGCTTATGAGGTGCCAGATTTCTGAAATGACCCGGAGCTAGTCTTACCTGAGGGGGAAGTGTGGGATGACCAAGGTAAGAAGAAATTATCCACTTATGTTTTTTGAAATTTTATATTTATTTAATTTTTATTTTCTGTAGTACTGAGATAAAAATGTTTTTCATGCAGACATTGGATCTGTCCGCCCAGCTAGGATGTCACCTATTGCTAGGTGAGCAGGTACCCGGGATATGATGGTGTACCGCTCCATAGCTGAGGAAGAGCTCGAAGATATTGAGGAGAATATACCGCACTTGACTGTGGGTATCCTTGACATGACCACTGATGAGGTTCCTAGGCGTTATCAGCGTCATACCACAGGTGTCTCCAGACAGTTCTCTAGACTACTCCACAGAGTGGCCCAAGCCATTGCATGCTACCATGAGCACTATGAGGATTAGTCTACCTTGATCTTCAATTTTTTGTATATGTATTACTGAAAGCTTCGAAGCTTCAAATTTTTCACCATGTATATGTATTCTAAACTTTTTATGGTCTTGACTGGGCACTGAAAGCTAGAGATGCTTCAGCCCAAATTTTGTATCTCGGTGCTACAACTTTTATATATACAACAAAATTTTATATTTACAGTTGTGTGTGGGAAATGTGATGTGTGGAATGATTTATCTACTTATGAATTTACACATGTTTTTATGTTTTCAAATGGACTTTTTAAGAATGAGCAATATTCCAATCCAAGACATAGTTAGCTAGGGAATCTGCCACATCATTTAAGTGTCTTGGGATGTGATGATATGTAAATTTCTCAAAAGACCTCTCTACCAACCTCACTCTTCAAAAATTACGAAGAAGCATGGGATTTCAAATGGTGTAGACTCAATTAAGCTGCTGAACAACTAGTTTAGAGTCTAGGTAAATCCTAATTTCTCTTACATCATAAGCTAGGGATTCCTTCAAGAATCCGATCACGACATGGTATTCCGCTAGATTGTTGGTGGAGTGACCTAAAAGAATACCCTTGAACTCACCATCTCACTTGTAGGAGAGTACAGTACCCAAGTTGTTGATGCAAGGTTAAGAGTATATCGATGAGCACCATCAGAAAACCAATGAAGGAAGTCATCTATCCATCAGAAAAAAGACATGCACAAGTAGGGTTTTATGAGAAAACGCATTTTAGATCACACAAAATACACACCTCTCAAAGATTAAGACACAAAACAAACTATAAACAATATTTACAAAGACTCTATGCTAGATGACCTAGGCATAGTATCTTTTGAGGTAGAGCCCATTCCAAGGCTCTCCCAAAGGTATCCCATCATAATCAACCAATTCAAATCCCCCCTTCTCTAAAATGTGACTAAAAATATAGGGCCCATGACACATAGACTTAAATTTTCGTGCCCCCAGTTTTTCATGCTTCTGATCATAGGTCAAAAAAATATCTCCTTCATTGAAGGAATGGGGTTGGACAGTCCTATTATATTGGATTTTCATTCTTTGTTTATGTTCCTCATTAGCTAAGGCAACGTCACGTCGAGTTTCATCAAGTTTGTTCATATACAAGAATATTTATTCGTCTATAGTGGTATTGGGTAGTAGTTCCATGGCAAGTTTTAAAGAAGGGATCTCACATTCTATTGGGAGAGTAGCTTCCAGTCCGTATACTAGTTGGAAGGGTGTAAAACCGGTGGAAGTTTTGACAGTATTCCTATAGGCCCAAAATGCAGAGAAGAGTTGTAAATGTGAGTTTGACTTGGCTTGCCCTACCATCTACTGAAGAATTTTTTAATACTTTGTTTATAGATTCAACCTGGCCATTGGCCTGAGGATAATATGGTGTAGAGTTATCATGAAGAAACCCTAATTTTACACTAAGCTCTGCCATCATCTTGTTTTGAAAATGTGACCCATGGTCGATCACAATGGCCCTAGGAATCCTGAATCTTGCAATGATATGGTTAAATAAGAATAATGTAGTAGTATTACCATCTTCGGCATATGTGGGCATTGCCTCAGCCCATTTTGTAAAATAATCCACAACCACAATAATGTAGCCATGCCCCCTAGCTGAGGTAGGTCTACAGTGCATGAATTCTATGCCTCATTTTGCAAAGGGGCCAACTGCTACAATGGGATGAATCAGAGCTGGATGTGTGCATTTCTTGTAAATAAAAATTTGACATGGTGGGCATTTCTTAACTGTTTCAATACAATATTTGAAAATAGAAGGCCAAAAGTACCCAACATGCAAGATTTTCTGGGCAGTAGCCAACCCAGAGAGATGACTACCACAAGCTCCAGTATGGAAATCATTCAAAAAGATCTCAACCTCTTCATGTGTAAGGAAACATCGTAAGATAGAGTCAACACCACAATGATATAGGGTATCATTCAGAATAAGATAGATTTTGGCTCGGTGGTGAATGCGATGACGTTCTTCTTAAGAGGTAGTAGGATGGTATCGTAAGGTCTGGAGATACAAAATGATATCTCCGTACCATGGATCCATCGTACTAATGAGAAGCAATGATTCATGTAGAAATGAATCAAAGAGCGATGTAGTATCAGTAGTATCAGCAAAAACAAGGGACTTCTTGGAAGTACTTTTGGAAAATTCTAGCTCAAACTCTTGGAGAATCATGATCAATTGTGAGTATTTTCCCCCAAGCACTTGACATGTAAGAATGTAGTACATGGGGTTGGAATCCGCGTAAACAATGGTGATGTGAAGAAAAACTGGACCACAATGACCGTGGCCAGAGCAAGTTTCTCCACATGTAAGTATCAAGTTTCAGAGTTGAGGAGACTCTTACTAGCATAATAAATCACATGTTCTTGGTTGTCTTCATATGTTTGAACAAGAACCATTCCTATAGTAGACAAGGTTGCAGCCACATACACAAAATAGTCCTTAGCATAATTTGGTGGTTACAATACTGGTGCATGGTTAAGTGCATGTTTAAGATTATCAAATGCGCATTGCACGAAATCATCCCATACAAAAGGGGTATGTTTCTTAAGCAACCTCATGAAACCATGTGTCCTTTCTACATAATTGTAGAAGGAATGACGCATAAAGTTTTCCTTCCCTTGCAAACTTTGGAGTTCAGTTAGATTCGTGGGGGCAGGTATGACTAAGATAGCTTCAACTTTTAAGGGATCTATACGGATGCCATCTTTGGAAACAATAAAACGAAGAAGTCGGCTAGCTTCTACACAAAAAACACATTTATGGCGATTTAGACGAATATTAAAATGACGACATCGAAGGAACATGGCTCTCAGATGATCGACATGAATATCCCATTGCTTGGAATGAGCAGGCAGGTCATCAAGATAGGGTTCCACAACATGTATAATGTCATGAAAATTATATGACATGTCAAGCTGGAATGTCATGCAATTTTTTTTTAAACCGAAAGGAAGTTTTTGATAAGAAAAAGTTCCCCAATGACAAATTAATGCCATCTTGTGTTGATCTGATGAGAGAATCTCAATCTGATTATAGCCGAAGAATCCATCCATAAAGGAAAAAATAACGCTTCCAGCACAGTTATCGATTATCTGATTGATATAGGGAGTGGGAAAGTTGTCTTTTGGACAAGCTCGATTCAAATCCCTAAAATCAATACAAACCCTAATAGTACCCTATTTTTTGTTCACAGGTCCTATGTTAGACACCTATTCAGTTAATGGTATGGGGTAAATGAAACCATCCCTGAGAAGTTTCTCAACTTCTTCTTTAATAGCAGCTGCTTTTCTTGGATGGACCTGTTGCAGTTTGTAATGGACGGGCTTGGAATCAGGGTAAGTTTTGATCTCATGAACAACTATAGAGGGATCAATCCATAGAATTTATTCATATGTCCATGCAAAGACATCCCTAAATTCCTTAAAAAGGGCCGTGTATGTTTTAACCTCTTCAGGTGAAGAGTTTTGTCTAATGAAAATGTTCTTCGAAACACTAGGTTTCACTGATATGTCTACAGGCATAGTTTTTGTAATGTTGCATAAATTTCCTTCAGAATCGACACTATGCTTGAGGATTGGAGACTGAGGGTGGAGGACTATATCAAATGAAATCGTAGAGGTGAAGTGGTATTCTACCATATGGCAAGGGGGGGGAAATAAGATCTGTGGTGATAATATTCCCAAGGAATCTCTTCTAACAACACAATTTCCATAATAGATTTGTCCGTAGGAAGTGTGTGTGAAAGATAATCCAGAGATGGGGAGGGGTTGTTGAGCCAGTATGGTATGTGGCCACCAACAAGTGGTCATTCATGGGGGAATCACTAGTACCTTGGATTGCATTGTAAATTTTCTCGAAAGGGGAAAGGGATGTTGATTCATCAGCAATTTCTTTTCCTTTGTCCATATGAGAGGTATAAATCATGTTAATAGATGCAGTTTGTGAAGTAGGAGGAGGATCAGATAGGGAAATACTTTCATTAGTGAAGAGTCTTTGATAAGACCTACTCCAATGTTGTTATACTGTGGGGTATTCAGGAGCGAAACTCTATTTTCATCATTTATAATGGCACTAGGTGTGATGAAATCTAATTGATCAACAATAACAATATTTCCTTGGAATGGGAATTGGACGATCTGAAAAATGGTCAATGCTACAGCTTGCATAGCATAAAAATAGTTACGAGCTAGGAGTAAGTTGTAATCCAAAGGAGCATCGATGACTTCAATATGAATGGAGACTGACTTTCCCCCCAGTTCAACATGGATGGCAGGTAGTAATCCATAGGGTTAAAAACCACGACCATCAAAAGCCTTAAGGGTGTTACGTGAACGGTTGATTTTCAAAGAACCAATGGCTCTCCAGCAAGATAAAGGAATAACTGATGTAGAGTCACCCTCGTCCAAAATGGTACAATGGATAATCTTTCCAGCAATCTTGGTAGTGACATGGAAAGATAATTGATGTGAGAGTCTCATCTTGAAATCATCTAATTTGAAAGTGATGATATTACTATTCTTCGGATCCATAGCTCCAAGGGCAGTAAGCAAGTTTTTATATTGGGTTGGGCAGGTTTGAAGTACCTCTAAAGCTGACATAGCTCAGGGTTCCTGGGATAAATCTTCAACAATGTTATAATATTGGGCAGCATGAGCGTTAGGATTAATTATGGACTTACGTAGAGTACCCTTTGGTGGACAGAAAATTGCTTCTGGAATAGGTTTTTCAATATGAAGACCATTATTAGGAGGAGGTGTGGAAGTTGAGGATTTTTCAGATGGAACGTCATCAGGTTTCTTTTCCGGAGGAGGGTCATAACTGTGTGCTCTTGTATTTAAATTAACCATTTCACTAGACATCATTTGAACTTCATCGGTGGAGGAAGAAGTTTCATTTAAGGACTTATGATCAATTAACTGTTGTTGGGAAGGGAACAGATCTTTTAAGACTGATGGGGTTGGTGAAGTTTTCAAAAACTTACTAACTCCTCATGATGAGGACATTATTTTGTAAAATGGTCACCCCTGCAGATTAAATAAGGAAATTTTACCTTTCCCTTACCTTTTGAATCAACATCTGAGTTCTGTGTTTTGTTTCCTTCCTGTTTATTATCAGGCTTTTTACATTTATTTTTTCCTTTCTTCTTTCTGCTAGAAGGTTCATTTTATTGGATCGCGTTTATTTCAGTGAAAGCAACAAGAGAGGGTACAAGTTTGGTAGATGGTGCTGGTTGATTTGATGGAGTGGTGGATTGATTTTGTTTCTTACAATATTTTTCCACCATTTGCGTTTGAACTAAATCAAGTATGCCATCATCAGGTGGTTCAGTTGCGGGCCTTTATGGATCAGTTGTAGGTCGAGGAGCATGGGGAATCAGATCATACAAAGTACCTGATTGGGAGTAAACCAAGTCTAGGTACTGAGCATGGCTAATAGCTTACTCCTTAGTAATAGTGCCTCCCATGGCAACATCTCTAGCAATAGGTGGAAGTAAATACTTTGTAAACCAATCAGCGAGCAACTAATCAGAAATGGGGGCCTTAATTAACCTTCGTCTTCATCTCCATCCATGGATATGATCAAATATGTGAGTTGAGGTGGTTTGTTGAAGTGAGTTCAAAAGGTCTGTACATGTTTCGTATCAGATTCGCAATTGGAAGTGTGTTAAAAATGCCATTGCTAAAGCATTGAAGTCCCAAAAAGAGTGTTGTGGTAAGTCGATGTACCACTTTGAGGTTTGTACATCATCATCACATTTTTTAGGTATTTCTTGTTTTTTGGGTAGAGGGGTCTATGAAAATTATGCATTGTGGGTATGCATTGGATGCAGAATCAAATTCTGCATTCAATGAGCTCTCCCAATCGAAATTTCAGTAAAAAAATTGGAGATATGTCAAAAATACGAACAAAAAAAGTAGTTTTTTTATGACAAATATGTCAATTCAACCATTATGGTTGACTCATTTTATTGGAATTCTATTGGTTCTTGAATTCCAACTCACAAGAACTTATTTTTGGCGCATTTTCTTATAAGGCCCATTTTAGACCCCAAATTTCCTCTACTGGTTAACTGAGACAACTAAAAGGAGAGAGAAATAACTTTCATATATGGAATGGTTACCGAATTTTGTAGATCTGACTGGATCTGCACCAGATTTAACTGGATCCTTGCTAGATCTGACTGGATTAGGCTAGATACCTAGTATGGTCACCAATTTTGTTAATAGGAATTCTCAACCAGTGCAGACACTGCTTGTTCCTATGCAATGTAAGACAACTACAGAACAAAAACACACAGCAACATATCCTTTCCCTAAATAATTAAATCAATTAACATAAAGCACATTACACCTCAACCTTGGATCCACTTATCTTCTCTCCATAAATTCCATGCGATGGTTTAGTATCTATAAAAGGGATCACAAGACAAACAAAAGGGATGAGAGCATCATGATAACTGACTATCCATATTGGTGATCAAGGGATCCAATAATATTTAATTACAAACACTACAATCAAATATAGGAAAGGGAAATGTCTTTGTATTAATATATGGATGAGAAATAAGTACAACCAAAATCCCCTATGTCGATGGCTTTTGTCTCAATCAAGAATGTCTACAATCTCCTATGACTATGAAGACCTCTCCAAACACAAGCTACCTCTACTTTGCCTCTGAATCAGACTTCAACCTAGCAGCATAAGGATGCTTTTTCTAGCCTCCTCCACTCTCTTCATGAAAGCTCCATTTATAGGCCTAGAACTCAAGAGATGACTTGGAAAAAGGATATACTGAGATCCCTATAGGTGAGGCAGGTGAATGCCACCTCTCACAGGCATATAGGAGCTAATTCCATGAAGGCTCTCATACAAAAGCTTCTAGAAACATCTCCTTTTTCCTTTTAACTGACCACCGACACTTTTAGCAGAACTGTTAGGAGCGTCGAACTAGGGTTTTTGTCAAAGGAGAGGGAAAATGGTGCCTTTTACTCAACTAGGTCAGGAATTGGTGACGCTCTATGCAAAACATCAAGAATCCTTGTCCCTTCTAGGTCAAGAAAAAAAGTGACCAAGCTGACTCATGGCAGGCTTTTCGAGAGATTAAAGGGCAAAGTGAAATTCTCATAGAGGCTGCTAAGCAATGTTAGATTTCTAGGTGCAGGATACCCAACAATTTGCTCATAGTTGGGAGAATTTTGACCCATGAATGGTGGTGGTGCTTGGTTGGGTCAATCTTGGGGTCCATAAGTAGGTTGAGCTGATTGATTGCTAACTCGTCCTGGATAAGGGACATATAACATATTATTGTATTATGGCCCACTAAGGTATTAATTACCAATGTTGGGTTGTTGGGGAGGGACCCAAGCTGATGTAGGAGGTTCTAAAACTGGACCATTAAGACCATAACCAACATGACCACTATTTCCAATAGTTGGAGGAGTAGTCCATGAAATATTATGTAAAATAGGCACATAAGATCCCATAGTTGAATTTGATGTAGGGGGTAAAAACTCGCTTCCAACGTTTGGTAAGGACATGTTAGGAATATAAGCACCTCCCATTTGACGATTTGACATTGGATTTTGAATAGACTTTGGTACTTTTGTAGGAGTGGTAATCCTATTCACCGTTGGTACAGGTGGAGCATTGACTATAATGGCACTAGAATGAATATTTAAAGATCTACCTAGAATATCACTAGGTGAAATGTAATGTAAATCCCTTCTAGGGTTTGGACTTAGCTCCAGAGAAGATACATTTGTGACACTAGTAGAATTAAACTGAGAGATAGCTTGACCTAGGGCAGTTTACCAAAATGGAGGATTCATCCCAAATATAGGAGCCACCATTTCATCAGGATGAAATTGATTAAGTGCAGCCCTAGAAGGAATTGTGAAAACAAAAGACCTGTTCTGACTGGAGGGTTGTTCCAAAAAAAGGTGGTACTAAATAGTCAATGATGGGAGGATTGGAGGAAGGAGAGAATTAACCTCCCCCTTCTTCAACTGCATCTCCTTCCAATCCATCCGTAGGAAGACTACCTACATCAGAATTGGTATCCATCTCTCTTTCTATGGGAGGTTGAGTTGCATTATTCAAGGGAAGTTTAGGTGACAATATCTGTAATTATCAAGACCTTCTCCATGAAAAATAAACAAGTTTGAAAAGGAAAAAGTGATCTCAAGAATAGACCTCTATCTATTAAGGAAAAAACAAACTCTACTCAAGCTAAAGAAACAATCAAACTGTGATAGGAGTGGTTTAAAAGTTAGGATCCTCACGGGATTGTCAAACCACCACAACTCACAATATGTCGTATGGTCCAGTAGTAAAATGTGACGAGGATTAGGACCATACCCTTTTCTAAATACTCGACTACCTAAAGGACACATTTTATATCTACCTATATGGCACTTCTCCGTCCGAGTGCCGACATTCCCTATGTGGGCACACAAAAGGACATTTATGGATTGAAGGTTGCCTAAAACACTATAGATGGGCATATTATGAATTACATTTTTCATCCATCCAGCTGGTTATTTTTACCTTTGAATATGTCAAGTGTTGTACGCGCCTTTTCTTATATGCAACTTGCGTACATACGCACCTTTTATTAAAGCATGTCACGTGTTGTACGCGAGTATCTATAATAGCATCTCACGTACAAATATGTACATGGGTTCCCCTTAGAGCAACTCGCATGTCATACATGGGTTGCTAGTATTAATACCCACGTACACCTTCCTTTGACATTAAAAATAATAAATCACGATTATTTGAGATTTGTTAAGCCCTTAACCATAATCACCTTAATTGTCTCAACCTCCTCAACCCTCGAAACTACCTTATTTCACTAAGTATAAATAAAGGCCTTGGGGAGGGTATTAAGCAATGATACTTGGAGAGAAAGGTTATGCTGGTGGTGTCTATTCAGAAGTCTTTGGAGTAGTGGAACTCAGAATCCTTTGGTTGCAGAGGAGTCCTTGTCTTAGGCATTGGGTTCTAATATAAACTCATTCATTATTGTTAATAAAGAGAATCCTTCTTCCATATGTGTATTGAATGTCTTTCATGTATCATGGTTTGATGAATACTTATGATTAAGCACTTTGTATATGATTTATTTGACCTATTTTATATACATGTATCATCTTGCACTTGGAGGATTTTCTCTTGACAGGTGAAGGAGAAGCATCCCTGAAGGCTTTGGAGGAGAAGCAGAGCGGAAGAGGACAAAGCTAGGATCGACCGTTGTGTATCGAGTGAGTCTATTCTGTCCTCTTATTTCCTTTTCTGTACTCTAGAGTCAATTGCTTGCAAGTTTTATGAGTATTTTGGTAACCCCAGACCTTCGGTTATAAGGTGTCTATTCCTGTACAATAGAACTGGCGACTCCACTGGGGATCCCAGACTGTTGGAGGTTGTTTCTGTCACCCCTGACCAGTCTTTGCCTTGAAGTTTGTGTGTGGTTTTTATCCTGGTTCATGATTATCATAGTGTTTGAAAGCCTTGTGGATTTTTCTTATTTTTTGAGAAAAATTTGTACCTATACGTGGGTTGCTCTGCTACACAGTCACGTATAGAGGCCTGAATACGCGGGTTGCTCTCTTGGACAGTCGCATACAGTATGCGAGTTTCCCTTATACACAGTCATGTACAAGCCTGGAAATAGGGATTTTTAGGCTAGGGTTTGCTTGTCCCTGTCTTTGTGTAATTCCTGTTTGTTAGTTGGATTTCTTTAAGGATACTATGCAGTTAGTATGAAGACCTTGGTGACCACACTTAGTGCTTTCTTGTAAAGCCTTTGGGTTTCTTTTGTTTGGATTGTCTTCTATTTTCATTTTGAAGTAGGTTGGCCTGTTTGGGTTATAGGTTGAAGTGTCTCCGTCCGAATCAATGATCAGGGTTTTGGGCATTGTTTTTCCAGTCTATCTTCTAATAGTGGTTGGTTTGTCACTTACCTTTGTGAGTTTACAGTGATTTCTTGTCATTGTACACACCCAAGCTGGGGTTCTCGTCTCCCTTCGTTGGTTGATTCTTGGTTTTATTGACCTGTTTACTTCAGTTTGCTTATTTTATACAGTTGATTTGATCCAAGTATACTCAAGTTTAGTGCATTTTAGGTGCATGGTAGAGCTTGAGCATTTTTAAAAACTGGAAAGGAAAACAGTTTCAAGCTTTTGCATAAGTAGTTTTCATTTTCAGTTTTCAAATATAATCTCAAAAACTACAAAAAACATAGCCTTAGTTTCTCTTTATCATTGCATTTGTTCATCAATATATATTTACAAAAAGAAAAAGAAGTTTGCTTTAATAGTGGTAATTTGCTTTGAAAAAAGAATACACCTTTACTTTTTATTTCTTATTGAGTCAAAAACACCATAGTTCATCACTCCATTTCCTTCTGAGTAAGAAAAAACCCTTTAAAATGAACGCAATAATTAAAATTTACTAGTAATTTTTATTTTTAGGGGCCTTTCACCTACTAGCTTACGCTAGACTTGTGGGATAGGAAGTGTAAAATTCCCATAAGTTTTAAAATTTAGACGTAGTGGACCTTTCTTTAGGTAAATCCTTGACTTTATCAATTGTATCTGGGAATCTCCTCTCAAAAGGGAGTCAAGCATGAGGCCGCGTGGAGGCATTGGACTGAGGAGATAACCCTCCGATTCCTTGTCAAAATGTAAATCATGAATTTTATGCATCTGGGGATTTTGTCTTAGACAGAGTTTCGGGCTTAGCTACCTTGCCCATGCGTACGAGTCAGGCTTGCGACTGTCCCCCCAAACTGTTGGTATAGCTAAGGTAGCCTTTAGTCTCTTGACATTTAGGGTTCATACCTAGGTAAACCAAAAGTCTATTTATGGTTCACCTCGGACGGGCTTGGAAGGTAACCCTTGTTGTAAGTGTAGGAGGGCAGTGGGTGATTCCTCTGCTTGTGCCTAAGAACCATTTCAAGGATGTCAAGTAATCGTTCTTCGGCTTTCTTCGGGAAATCATATATTTCACCTTTGATTGATTGTTTGAGGCTTTAGTATTTTTATAGTGTGTGCTCTGTGGTTTTTCCCGTGTTTAGTTGGCCTTAGGGTTTGACTTGTCAAATTTTCAATCGTGGAGGACCAACCTATAAGAAGGTCAAGAAGGTTGTGAAACCTTCCTCCTCTCATCAAATTGAAGCCTCCACCTCCACCCCAAAGGAGAGATTTGACATAGACAGTTCATTTGAAATGGTAGGAGTAAGTGAAGTTCTAGGTGAACCAAAACTTATAGCTAACCGTTTTTATCTTGATACAGTTGAGATAGAAGACTTGCAGACTGACGAGTTTGCAAGGAATTTTAACACACCATTGACTGATTTGAACGATCCTATGATTGTTCAGGTTGTGGAAATTGAACCCAGTGATAGAACAATTTTACTCAACAATTATCAATTGGTCATGCAAAATCACTCACAAAAGAGACTGAAAATGGAGCTGAACACTAAATTGTATTAACTCAGTGTACAATAGCCAACCTTGTAACATAATAGGTTGCTGTATTAAATAATTACATAGGATATTTGAATGCATGAGGAGGCAATTCGAATCTAGTCAAAAGCAGGATTACTAAAATTAAGCAATTCCCCCATAGGTGCATAAAGTAGTTTCCAAATCAGTCATGGAGCTCATGAATTGGAAAAAGCACTTAGGCAAGATAAAGATTGATGGAATGAAAACTCATACATGCTTTTCAAAGGATAAAAGAGTGGAGTATGTAGAGGACAAAAAACTAGTTCACCTCACCTAGTCAAACTTTCGCAATTGCCTTAAAGCACTGAAAAAGCAGGAAATGAAGCAGAAAAAGCAGAAGGGTGCCTAGGAGACCAGGAATAAAGTAGAATTGATTCCTTGAGGTTTCCCATGTGCTACATGAGTCAAAATAGGCAAGTTTTACCACTATGGATAGGAAAATGACAACTTGCATAAGGTGGGACACATGAAACTAGGCAAATAAGACAAAAATGATTAATTTAATGTCTAAGGTAGGTAACTATGGGTTGATTATTCTAACACAGGTTAGACCTTTTGATTCACCTATTTTAGGTGTCCCTATGGGTAGGATTATGTATTCTACAGGAGAAAGTTCTTTTGTGTTCACCTCAGCCGTTCTGGTTGAAGGGGTACTACCTCCCCCAGTAAGTGTCCCTAGATCTAGTATACCTTCTACACCTTTGACTCCAGCGATCCGCGTGGTTCAACCACCGGTTCACTCAAACCTAGTAGGTACTTCTGGTGATATGGTTACTAGGATCCCTAGTATACCTACTGTTCCTTCTTCCTTTCCATATACTACCTAGAGCGGTCCAGTAGGATCCTCAGCGTTCGTCCAAGGATTTCCTTGGAATGGGGGGCACATTCCCCCATCCACTCCATACGTAGGCCCATCACCTTCGTATGTAGGAGTGCAGTTTGGGAACAATACCTCTTATGGGAAAAGTTTTCAAACTCCGATTTCGGCCCCGTTTACGAGCTCTCCCTTTTCGTTGTTTAGCAGAGGGATACCGGCTCCTGTTTTTTAGACCCCTATTTCTATTGGGATGACCCAAACTTATTATACTACACCTCCCACACACAATCTTGTGGCTTATGGATGGAATCCATTTCAGAGTAATCTATCCACTTCACAACCGGTGGCAGGGGGCAACCCCACCTTTACCTATGGGCATTCGGGGGTAGGTCCCTCTAATCCCCAAACTGGCACATTTAGTGCTCCGGTTAGACCCAAACTTCCATTCCTAGAAACTTTAAACTTTCCATATTTGTCAAAATTGATGAATGACCCGATGAGACATGACCCCTCATGGCCACCTGTTCCCACCAAATTGCCATCGGACATCCCTAAATTCGAGGGCAAAGTTGGTGAAGATCCTAGGGCTCATGCCACCACATTCCATTTATGGTGTTCTTCGAATTCACTGAATGAAGATTTAGTTAAGTTGAGGCTATTCCAGAGAACCTTAACAAGTACCGCGGCAAAATGGTATATTGAATTGCCTTCTGCTGCTTTCAGTAGTTTCTGGGACTTGGCTAGTGCATTTCTTAGCCACTTTCAGCTTTCAGTCCGATATGATTTCAGAACGGACTTGTTATCTACCTTTAGGCAGAACAAGGCTACCCACATCTTGGATCACATCCAAGAGTGGAGGAGGCGAAAGAGCCTTATAAAAGCCACTATCCCTCCTGAGTTCCTTTTAGAGTGGTTCCTTAAATCCCTGTTTCCCTACATATCTAAGGACGTATCCACCTCAGGAGTGACAAATGAAGAAGATGGCATTCTTAGGGCCTAGCAACTAGGTTTGATTTATTCACAATCTGGGATCTTGTATGAGATTATCCCTGAGGCACTGAGGCCTACGCATGATACGGAGAAGCCCAAGGCCTAGACCCCATGCTAATGGTGTGGTTGGGTCCGTTAACTCTCTCACCGTAGAGTCTTTGGCTAAGAAACTTCATCAATTGTCTGTCAAGTAGTCTACAACGGAGGTAGAAAAGGCTGCCCCCTCCTCCCAGAGTGCAAATGTTTTTGCACAAACCTCTCAGAAGGGCAATCAGCAACCCGATGGGAAGAAAAAGAGAGTAAAGAAAGGAGAGGGAAACCAAAACAAGCAGAAGCCCGCAAACAATGCTGATGGGGGAAAGAAAGAAAAGAAGAAGGTCAAGTTCCCATGTAATTTGTGCCATGAGGACCACCTTACTCACCTTTGTCCCCTTATGGAACAAGCCCAGAAGCTGCTTAAAGCTCAACAACCGGTTGTCCTGAAGGATCCTTTTCCCCAAGGACAGAACTCTACTTTAGCTTCTAATGTAGCAGGGGGTACTCAAAATTCTTCTGACCCAAACTATATCAACATGATTTGATCTTCGAATTTGTTACAGACGAGGAATAAAAATTATGAGAAAGAGGCTCTTGAGAAGGGTAAAGCTGTAGGTGAAACTTCTAACCCTCTCACGATAGAGAAGCCTGCTGAAAGTATGCCGAAGATACCAAAAGGTGTCTTCAATAAGACCTTGCATAACCCTAATGCTAGGGCTACTTCAAACTACTCTATGGTTGAATATTTAGCTCAAACCCCGTGTGCAATGTCAGCTTTAGAGGTGTTACAGAGTTGTCCCACTTAGTGGGATGCCCTCTTAGCAACTTTAGGCAGCATGGATTCGTCGAGTCTCATGGCGAAGTTTCATTTGTCTGATGTTAAAATTCACCTACCTTACCATGTGGCCTTATCAATAGATGTCATCCATGGTGGAAAGACCATTGGAAGGGCAGTTGTTGATGAGGGCGCTTCTACATGCATTATGTCCTTGACCTGTTGGAAAGCTCTCGGATCCCCAGAGATGGTCCCGTCAAACACTCTACTTACTACTTTTGATGGAAGGTCCTTTCATGCACATGGTATCCTGCTGGATTTTGAAATTAAGCTGGCAGGGAAAACAATGTCTATTGAGGTAGAAGTGATTGATGCTCCTTTATATTATAATCTACTTCTGGGAAGGAACCAGACTTATGCGATGTCCACTATTGCGTCGGTCATTTTTCATGTAGTGGTTTTTCCACATGAGGGAAAGATGGTTACTATTGATCAACTTGATTATACTTGAAAAGGCCATTTAGAGTCTAATGAGTCCTCTGTGCCATTGGTTGATTAGGTCAAACCTGCTGCACAGAGCTTGGGGGCTAGAATGTACGCATCACTGATGGGCACATTTGATCTTCCATCCCCGGTTAATTATACTGGTTCTACTAGTGTGGGGAGGTCCATAGCTACGGTTTTTTATAGGACTGATCCTTGGGTTCTCCCGTCCCCCCACGAACTAGACGTGCCCTTATCAGAAGTGGAGGTAGCTTATCAAGCTATCACTCAAGCCACTGTTGCTCCCATCCCAGATCCTCTAACAGTCTCGAAAGATCTAGAAGAAGTCTATTTTCTTGCATGGGAGAAAAAATCTTTGCACTCTATAGATTGTTTAGACATGGTTTTACCTTCTAATGAAGCCATTTTGGAATCCATGAGTGGACGTGGTAAGATTTGTGAGGATCTTCATCATCGTTCCTATTTTCTTCTAGAACTAAGCATAATAGAAAATCAAGAGTTTTGTTTGAGACTGTTAGAAGATGTTGATATACCCATCAATCCATTTCCTAGGGAAGGAATGTTTGCCGAGGGGAATATGGCAAATATTTCCACCACTATACCTATTAACATCTCTGTAAATCCTGATGTCATGGAAAACATATACATAGGTGCAAATTGCTCTCCTGAGGAGATTGCCATCTATACTGCCCTGTTTAAGGAATTCTGTGATGTATTTGCCTGGTCATATAAGGAGATGCCAGGCATAGATCCATCAATCGTTGAACATGAAATCCAAACATATCCTAATGCCAAACTGGTTCGACAAAAGTTAAGACCTGTTAACCCACGCAAAGCGGTGGCTGTAAAGGCTGAAGTTGAAAAGCTGTTGAAGGCTGGTTTTATCTATCCCATAGCTTTGACAGAATGGGTATCCAACCCTGTTCCTATTAATAAGAAGCAAGGGACTATCCGTGTCTGTACAGACTTTAGAGACCTCAATAAATCCTGTCCTAAGGAAAACTATCCCATGCCATTTATAGACCAAATTATAGATGCTTGTGCAGGAAGTGAGGTGTTCTCGTTTATGGATGGTTTCTCCGGATACAATCAAATTCAAATAAAACCGGAAGACCAACATAAAACTACTTTCATTTGTCCTTGGGGTACCTTCGCATATAAGAAAATTCCCTTTGGATTGAAAAATGTTGGGGCAACCTTTCAACGGGCTATAAACTTTGCCTTCCATGATATTAAAGCCATTGTCAAACCATACCTTGATGATCTGCCTACACATTCTCGTAAGAGGATTCAACATCCAGATCATTTATGGTTAATATTTGAGAGATGCAGACATTATAAAATCCACTTGAATCCCCACAAGTGTGTATTCTGTGTCGAGTCAGAAATATTGCTCGGGTTCATTGTCTCTAGTAGAGGCATCCAGGTGGATCCATTGAAAGTTGAGGCCATTTTAAATCTGTCTCCTCCTGGTTCTATCAGGCAACTTCAAAGCCTGGAAGGAAAGTCTAATTTTCTTCGACGTTTTATTGTTAACTATGCCAAGATTACTAAGGGTTTCATGCGCCTGCTCAAACAGGACACCCCATTTGTATGGGATTAAACCGCACAACTTGCTTTCGAGGCATTAATTTTTTGTTGTTGTTGTCAGCACCTTTATTGCGTCTGCCAGATTATTCTAGGGATTTTATATTATATCTGGCCGCGTCTGAGTCGACCATTGGGGTAGTACTAGTCCAGGAGGACGATAAGCTTGTAGAGCATCTTGTTTATTATCTTAGTCATGCTTTGAGCGGACCTGAACTTAGATACTCCAACGTTGAGAAATTAGCCGTAGAATCCGTTTATGTTGTTTAGAGGTTACATCACTACATTTTACTGAGGACCACGACGGTTGTGGCGGATGTGAATCCGTTTCAATATGTTTTATATTGACGGATTGTTGGGGGAAAATTTAACAAATGGATAGTCATTCTTCAGGAGTTTGACTTGGATTTTTAGTCTGCTAAGTCTAAGAAGTCCTTAGTTTTTGCTAAACTTATAGCAAAATTTCCTACTGAAGAAGATGTAGCTATTGAACATGAATCATTCCCAGATGAGCACATCTTTTTGATATCCACCTCTGATCCTTGGTATGGGGATATTCTTATATATCTCCATACTTTGAATTATCCTGTAGCTTCCTCAAGGGAGGAACGACATAAATTACGCCTTCATGCCAAGAACTACCTCATCATAGGAGATACATTATATCGAAGAGGGGTAGATTCCATTTTGCGTCGATGCCTTACCCATGAGGAAGCAGAGATTGTCCTGAATGATTCCCATAGTGGATCATGTGGGGGTCATTTATCTGGGTTAGCAATGGCCCAGAAGATACAACGTGCCGGTTATTTCTGGCCCACGATCTTCAAAGATTGTGTGGATGCAGTGAAGCACTGTCATCTGTGTCAAATTTACACTGGGAAAATGTGGTCACATCCTGCTCCATTATTTCCCGTTGTCTTGGTAGGCCCCTTCATGAAATGGGGGATTGATTACATGACATGCAACCCAGTCTCGACTAGGGGGCATAAATACATCATTGTCGCTATTGACTATTTTACGAAACAGGCAAAGGCAATGCCTACTTTTAAAGCCGACGGGGAAACAACAAATTTCTTCGTATTCAATTAGATTATAGCATGGTTTGGTATACCCAAAGTGGTTGTCACTAACCATGGCAGTCATTTTCAAAATAACATGATGGCGGAACTGACCACTATGCTCGGATTCAGATAAGAACATTCATCTTCATACTATCCGCAAGCAAACGGTCAGGTTGAGGCCGTCAACAAAACTTTAAAGACTATCCTTAAACGTACAATTGATGCAGCCCATTCTAACTAGCACATCATGCTATATCTTTCTCTTTGGGCCTACCGAACTAACGTAAAAACTGCTACGGGTTTCTCCCCCTTCCAACTCGTTCATGGAGTGGAAGCAATTACTCTGATTGAGTGTGAAATACTGTCTCTAAAAATAGTTATTCATGTGTTACCTGATACGACAAAGCTTGAGGAACATCTAGTACATTTGGAACACCTTGATGAACAACGTAGAGATGTGCTGACCAGTAATCAAGCTCATAAAAATAGGGTGAAAATTCAATATGATAAATCGGTCAAACCTCGGGTTTTCTCTGAGGGGGAACTTGTCTTGCTTTGGGACCAAGACAAAGAACCCCTGGGGAAAGGAAAATTCAAGGCCATGTGGTTAGGACCTTATGTCGTATCAAACGTTTTGAAGAAGGGCGCATATGAGTTAATTGATTTTGATGGGAACAAGCTGCCTGAGCATAGAAATGGGCTCTACCTGAAAAAGTACTATGCTTAGGCTTAGCACTTTTTCTTGTATTTTTATTGTATGTATTTTTAGGTTATCGGTTTTGTTTTTTATACTATCTGCTGGTTATTGCAGATGTCTTCTGAAAGTTATATAGGGTTCTATTATCACTCCGGGAAACTACCTAGGGTTATAAGCTAGGTATGCCTGGTAACTTAAGAAATTATGTTTTTGTGTTTTTGTAAAGGTGGATCAATGGGAAAACTCAATCCGAGTATGGCATTCAAACATTCAGAATGGTAAACAAATAAAACAGTGCTCTCAAGAGTTGATTAATCAGCAGATAACTTTAAAGATGGATGAAGAAAAGAATGTAACTAAACCAGTACAAAGTAGGGTTCAAGAGACATCCAAGAAACTAATATCAGGCTATGAGCTAAACAATGGAAAAGAAACCATTCAAAGCTAGACAACACAGATAATAGTGAAAAGGAATGTGGAAAGATGACATCAAAACTGAAAGAAACCTATGATCTGTATTAGCATAAAGAAGACTGAGTACAATAGCAGATTACTCTATCCAAAATCGAACCCCTGGCTCCGCCTCAGTACTTAGGCTTCATAACCTTTACAAAATAGTCTACAGATCCTAAAAACATGGATCTGTTGAGTTAACTAAAACACTAACTGGACAGCAAATGCAAAAAGATAGAGACTGATCCCTAAAATCAAGGAAATGACAATGAGTTGGTCTTCTTTCTAGTGCTCGATGGTTGATGAAGTGAAGTTAGCCTCCCAAGGCTCGGTGGAATTTGATTGGAACATAACAGAAACGCTCTTGATCATGTGGCACTTGAACTTAGAGTTTTTTCCTCAAAAAGATGCTTAAAATGAGCCAAAACGCCCACTTGACTTAGATCTCGTTTAAAATCCCTTTGGATACTGATAGGACAATTCATAATCCATTTGTTTTGATCGGCCTCTTGCCACTCCATCTAACACATCCGAGATCTGGGCGAAAATTAAAGGAAGCTGTGAAAACAGGCTTTCGGCAGCTAACTCTTCTGCCGATTTCGTGCCTTAGCTGCCGAAAGTCAGCCCTTTCGGCAGCTAATGAGCTCTGTGAGGCTCGCCTAAGCTTCCGAAAGCTGAAAAACTGTCCAAAATTTTTAGAATAACAAAAGACGCTGTCCTGCAAGCTCTTGACCAGTCTCTAGGACTTCTTTGAAGCTGCTCCCCTTGATCTAGTCGATCTTTTAGTCTGTCCTTGCTGAGCTTCCATGGGTGTTACCTCCTCAAGAATTGTGGCCATCTCAGCCAACGCATAAAGACCAGATGGTGGTGCTTCTGTAGCTATTGTTCGTGCCTCTGTACCTACTGGTTGCACTTCTGTCCCATCCAATTCATTCAACTTTAACCTGAGTGTCCTGAGATTGCGGTAGATCTTGGCATTCTCTTTCATCAGCATCGTGTTCCTCTCGAATGTTTTCTTGTGTCTTTCGATGATTTCTTTGCTCCGATCATACAGTGCCATATTCCTTTCGATCAACTCCGCGTTGTGCAACTTAACCTGCTTCTCATTATGTCTTGCATGGAAAAGTTTCTGTAACAACATATTGATTTTATTGGTCTTTGATGTGGAGGGTTCGGGACCTGGTACATCAGACAAGAGAAGGTCTTGAATTTTCTCTTTTTCCATGGGCTGCTCTGTTCCCTGTTTTTCCTCATCTTCAGATTCAGATTCTGAGTAGGGGACGTTTAGTGGATTTTTCCCTTGAGGAGTCCCTTCAGCTTGTTCAAATACCAGCTTTCTCTTTGAACTTTTCCTCTTGCTTGATGAGGAAGGGGATTCCATTTGGGATTGAGGAGAGATGGCTCTCCTCTTTCTCTTACTGGTTTTGGGAGTGCTGATCTTCTTGCCCTTACCCTGCTTGACTGCCTCTTCACTGGCCAACTCTATGGGGAACTCATTTCAAAACAAAAAATGATTCCAGTCCACACTTCTCTTCTTCAAAAGCTCTTTGATCATCAATGTTATGAGACCCTGGTGAGAGATCCTGCTTGCTATCTTGCTTGGCTTAGCCTGGACTTGCTTTTCCATCTTAGTGAGGGTCTTATGGAAGAAGTATGGAAAATTTATTGTTTCCCTCCCTGTGAAATGATTTAACAGCTTGAAGTGGTAGTGCATCACCCTGTGATATCGGCCTTCACAATTTATGTAAACGAAAATGGCCTTTAAAAGAGCCTGCCATTGAGGTTCAAGAAAGGTGATGTGAATATCCTTTTTCCAAATGATTTCTTTATGGGCTGGTAGGAGATACGATCTGAATTCAATATCTGAGGCTTTAGTGGTCTTAAACCAACTCTGCCCTGTCCTGGGGAGACTTATACATTCAGATATAGCTGCCTCATCCACATGAAACTCCTCTTTGCCAAACTTTGTTGTTCTCCCATTGTAGCTCTGAGAAAATGCTTCAGCAAGTGGCTGGTTGAAGCTAGTGAGTCTCTCACAGTAGTCAAAAACATTTGCAGACTTGAAAAACTCGGCCACTTGTGGATGGGACTCGAGATACCAGACCCCGTCTAGCTCTGTCCTGAGTGGCGGATTTGTTTTTGCCATGAGCTGAGCTAGATAATGACCAATATTCGAGTAGACTCCAGCTTATGAAAGAGAGACTCAGCCAGTCGTTACATAAGTAAATACTTTGTAGCAGACGATAGAGAGACACCATGCTGGAATCTTGTGGTTTGATTTGAGCGTTGACCCCTCTTGTGCATGAATCTCGTCCTGATGAGAACACCTCTGGATTGATGCTCTACTTTGATGAAAACCACCTGAATGGAATAGGAACTTCAACTGCGTGATAACATGAAAACACCCGGGACCTTGGCTTTGCTCGCAACATTTGAGAAATAAGATGCCAATTCAAATGAGCCCAGCAAGTGATCACTATGATATCGTCCAGCTCGTGTGAGATTATGAAGCGATCAGCTTGCGAATAACACTCAGATGGAAGTACGCATCATGAGTTTCTGTGTAACCCTGTGCAGTCAGAGATGAAATGACGTGGATGCTTCACGACTTGCTTTCGGCAGCTTGTCAAACATTAAACCTCATGATGGTTATTTAAGATGCATTCCAATCTTCTTTTCGGCGGCTAAGAAACAGGCTCGCTTGATGTGAAGTCGAGAACGGACACGAGCTTTTTATTTTGCTGATGAGATCGTTTTCGGCAGCAAACATAATTCTAGTTAACCCTCTTAGCTTCCGAAACTGATCCTTTTCGGCAACTAACTGGCCTCTACAAAACAGAGTTAGCTATTGAAACCTGTCTTTTTCAAATTTTTGAAGCCAAGACTCAAATGAATCAAATTTTTGACTTAGCACTAAGAACGAGGACCTCCTTATTGACTCTAAAAAATTTTAAAATAAATTTTTGGACTCAAACCTATCACCTAAAATAATGAAAAACTGGCTGGTTATTTTAGGAGATAACATCTGGCCCCTACTCGAGGATGGAATCCTCCCAGCGAGGTTCCGAAGAATCCCAGAACCAAATGCCTTTCCTGGAAATAAAACTGACACCTAGTCTAGTACTCCCATTGGGCATGGAGTTTATTTGACACATTGACTCTAAACAGAAAGAAAAGACGAGTATTTACAATGAGAAAGACCCGAGGCCTTTATGAGACATAGATTTTCAAAAATCACCCATTGAATGGGCCACCTGCAAGAACCTTTCCATCCAGATGATGAAGAACAAAAGTATTGTTTTGATATACCTCTGCTATAACGTATGGACCAGTCCATAAAGCATCAAACTTACCATGCTGTCCCTTCTTTTGCCTAGCTGCATCCCACTTCAAGACAAAATCACCTATTTTGAACATCCCTGTTTTTGTTTTCCTGTCAAAAGTGTTTTTTACCTTCATTTGGTGATTTTCAAACTTTTCTATCAGATGCTCTCTCTCCTGCTGCAACTCCACCAATTGAAAAACTCTCCTAGTGTGATCATCAGGTTCAGAGCCGACCTCTTGAAGAAAACTAGTCACCGGTAACACAAGTTGGAACGGGAATATGGCTTCAGTACCATATACTAGCTTAAATGGAGATGTGCCAATAGAATTTTCGCTGGTCACTCTGTCAGCCCACAAGGCGAATTTTAACTTGCTGTCCCAACTTTTCTTGTTTTCCTCCAGCAATTTCTTGATGATACGAGACAAACTTTTATTTGAAGACTCAGCTAGTCCGTTGCCCTGTGGGTAATATGATGTGGAATGAGCTAGTTTGATTCCCATCTCTTCACATAAACTCACCAAATGCCGGTCATTAAAGGCAGGAGCATTGTCTGCAATCAGCTTCCTAGGACAGCCAAACCTTGAAAAGATATTACTAAACAGAAAGTCAATAATAACCTTATGATTAGCATTTCTCGTGGGAATGGCTTCAATCCATTTCATGAAATAATCTGTGGCAACCAATATCCACTTGTGCTGATTGCTTGATGAAGGATGTATTTATCCAATGAAGTCCAGGCCCCATTGCTGGAATGGGCCAATGGCTGTGATGGGTTTCAAAGGTAAATATTTCAGATGTTCCTTTCCTTGAAATCTTTGGCATTTGTCACATGCTTTAACAAAAGCAAATACATCAAAAAACATCTGAGGTTAGTAATAGCCAGCTCTCAGTATCTTGTAGACTGTGGTCTTCCAGTAGTGATGTCCACCACAGATACTGTCATGAAATTCAGTCATTATCTTGACAGACTCCTCTTTTGTCACACATCTCAGGAGAACCCCTAAAGGATCTTTCCAAAACAACAGGTTATCTTTGATGCAGAAATTTGTAGCTTTGAGCTTGAGAGCTCTTCCCTGAGTTCTGGTTAGTCCCTCTGGCAAAGATAAATTTTGCAGAAAGCAAATAATATCCCTGTACCATTCACAGTCTGAGATATAGGATGTTACCTGTAAATTTGTACTCATTTGATTTGCCGAAATTTCAAACTGGAAATGTGCTATACCTTCTTTCTCATCATCAATATTTAATGCTTTGCAATTCTCTTCAGCCAGCAACCGAGCAAGTCCTTTCCCTCTGACCAGCTTGACAGGTTTGATTTCGGTGTCGAACTCAATCAGCTTTGCTACCCACTTGCTCCTTTTGCCATCAATGTCAGGTTGAACCAAAACATCTTTGACTGAACTAGAGGGAACATAAGCGATTACCTTAGATTGGAGAATGTAAATTCTGAATGCCTTCAAGGCTTTGATCAATGCATATTCCTACTTCTCCATAGGTTCATACTTGAGCTCAGTGTCGCGGAGCACTCGGCTAAAAAAGGCAACAGGCTGCTCCTGTCCATCATCATTTTTCTGTAAAAGAACAGCTGCAATAGTGTCATGTGAAGCAAATGAAAATATGAGAAATTCTTTTTCAAAGTCTGGACTGATTAGAACCAGAGCTGAAGTGATTACTTTCTTGATATCCTGGAATGAAACCTTTTCTTGTTCAGTCCACCTAATTTCCGAATCTTTCTTTAACATGCTGGTAATGTGCTTAGTCAGTTCAGCAAAATTTGAAATAAATCTGCGGATGAAGTTAATGGTGCCAAGAAAAGATTGGACGTCTTTCTTGGATCTAGGCAATGACAGATTTTGGATTGCCTCCACCCTTTTTGGGTCAATTTTAACCCCTTCTGCTGAAACAATGTGACCGAGCAGCTTACCTTCCTTGAGTGCAAAGAATGATTTTTTAGGATTCAATGAGATCCCATATTTCCTGCACTTCTCAAAAGCTTTTCTCAAATGTAGCAAATGATCTGAATGGCTGTGAGAGAAAACTGTGATGTCATCGAGGTAAATGAGGACAAACTTATCCCTTTCTCCGACAAAGGCAATATCCATTGCCCGCTGGAAAGTAGCCCCAGCATTCATGAGACCGAAAGTCATTTTTTGGTACATGAATGTACCCCATGGAGTCGTGAAGGCTGTCTTTTCTCTGTCCTCAGGGTGGACAGCAATCTGGTTATATCCCGAGAAACCGTCTATAAAAGACATGACACTCTCACCCCGGAAACTTTCTGCAATATGTGCTCCATCTTGGGCAGCGGGTAGTTGTCCTTTCGAGAGCACTTGTTCAGATTTCTGAAATCAACACAAATTCTGATTTCACCGTTCTTCTTTCTCACAGGGACAAGATTGGCAATCCAATCTGAATATCTGAGCAGGATAATGATCTTAGCCTCAAGCAATTTTTTTATTTCCTTTTCGATTGTGGGCAGCAACATCGGATTGAATGATCTCAGCTTCTGTCGGAAAGGAGTAGTATCCTTGTTCAGTGGGATTCTATGTTGAATGATCTCTGTGTCATAAGTCTTCAGATCCGAATACTTCCAGGAAAATATGTCGGAGAACTCTTTCAAGAGGCCAGCATACTCAGACTTTTGTTGTTCTGTCAAATGGGAAGCCAGATTCACATATTTCGGATCTGATTCATTAGCTAAGTTCAGAGGACAGCTATCAGATTCGTCCTCTTTCTTCTCAAGCTTAACAGCAACATCATTGCTGTCAAACAGTCTCTCCAAAGGTACCAGCCCCTTCGGGATTCTGTTGGAAGAAAGCTGAACTATTTTGTGTGCCCTGATTTTGCTTTTAAATCTGGTTTTTTCTTTGGCAGCCTATTCATTCTGATTGTCTTCATCAATTTCAAGGTCAGCAAATTCCTCTATAACATTTAGAAACTTGGTCAGCTCTGCATCATCCTCAAACACTTTCCAAAATTTTACATTATCAGGCAATGATGGCCAATATTTTACTTGAATCTCGTAAGATAACTTAGGAGGCAGAGGAGGAATGAAAGTACAAGCTGAAACAGCTAAAGAATCAGCCATTTCGTTCATCAATCTAGGTACATGTGCTATTTTGAACTCAGAAAAAGAAGGGATAATTTCGAGTACCTCATCTCTGTAGGCTTTGAGCCTCACATGCTTTGCTTGAAAATATTTGTTGACCTATTGAATAATCAGATCAGCATCCCCGAAGACAGGTAACTTTTTAATCTGCATTTCTTTGGCTGCATTCAGCCCCAACAGTAGGGCTTCATACTCAGCAATATTGTTAGTTACTTGGAAATTTAGCTTGAATGACAGCTGTGTCTTCTCCTTTGAAGGAGAGATAAATACCACCCCTGCTCTGGCAGACTCTTTGGTACAGGCTCCATCAAAAAACATTGTCCACACTCCACTCTTTTCATCACTGTCAACAGGCTGAACCGTAGGCTTTTTCAATGGCAGGGCTTCTGGTAAAGAATCATCGATCTCCAAAATACATGAGCCCATTCCCGTGTCTATTGAATAAATTGGATGGTTAGTGGGATTCTTTTCATCACTGATGATGAAAGAAAGCTGAGACTCACGGTATAGACTTCTGTTTTCTTCGGAAAATACTAGGATAGTGGCATAAGAGAGGTCCATTTGCAGGGTTCCACCTAGTCTTTTCATCCATGAACTAGATAGTAAGCACCCAAACTTGGGCGGGATATCAGCAACTACTACATCCATGACCATGGTTTTCATTAGGGCTGAGGACAGAGAAACAGCAATATCTTTTATCAAACCGAGGCATTTCACCTTCCTGGAGCCAAAGGAGAACAAATCATGGCAACTGCGGGTGATCTCTAATCCTAATCCATGCATGACTGTTTTGGACATCAGGTTATGGGAAGCACCTGAATCTAGGAGGCAATTGTGCAAGGTATTTTCATGGATATTTAAAGAGATATAAAAAGGAGGGAAGCTTTCATCCCTGTCTTCAATCATAGGGCCCAAGACAATGTTTGGCTTATCATCAGACAGATTTATGGTATCAAAAGAAAAAGAAACAGATTTGTGATCAAGGGTTTTACAAATATCTTTTCGGAAAACTTCATTCTTCATCAATTCGACAAGGGGTACTGGAATCTTAAGCTTTTGAATTTCTGTTTCTAAATTGAATGAAGAAGAAATTTTTTTAGGTTCAGAAGAATGAGCTCTTACCATTGGCTGGGACTGGGGTGCTTTCTGAACATCTTTGGCTGGCTGCTTTGCAGGAGCAGCAGTCTTCTTCGGAGGAGCTGGAGCACTCTATTTTCTGGGAGTCTTTTTTGATCTCATATTATACCCTATCTGTTCATCGGCCTGTAACACACACTGATCTTCATAGAGCTGGTTCAACTGCTGATCGAACAATGACCCTTCATAGTCAAACTCTGTCAGAAAAATCTGCTCATCTCCATCCTCAACACAATGGATATCTTCCTCTAACTCTTGGACTTCATCTTCATCTTCCTCATCAAGGACAGCATTCTGTGGTGCTCTGATCCTCTGTTCATCAGTAGGGTTCTTCGCTCTCTGCATAAGCTGAACCTACTGGTTGTTTCTCCTCCAACTTTGATTCTGATTTTGGTTTCTGTTCGGGTAGTCACTTTGATTTCTACCCTTGGCAGGAGATTTACCATCAAGCTTGATTTTTGACATTTCATATGTCAAGGTTTCAAGAATCTTTGCTAGCTTGTCAACTTTTTGATTAGAATTTGAGGAACTAGAAGCCTCTTCACTTCTTTTCTTCCTATCAGTATTTCCCTTTAATTTTTCAGAGGCTAGCAAGTTAGATTCAACTTTGATAGCAGCTTCTTTCATCGCTGAAAGAGTTTCAGGCTCTCTTTCTCTCAATAATAAACAGAATTGATAATCGAAAGCTTCGGAATAAGTAATCTGAGCAGAGGTCTCTGAGGGTTTGATGACTTCTGGGATCCTATCATACAGCTTATTAAACCTTTTAGAAAATTCAGATATGGACTCACCATTTTTCCGCCTGAGATTTCCAAACTCAGTAATATAATGTAGATAATCTTTCCTGTCACCCCACTCTTTCAAGAAGGCATCATCAAGTGCTGTGATGTCTCCTATAGAGGCAGCAGGAAGCTTTTTGAACCACTTCTGGGCTTCACCATCCAAGCTCTGTACGAATATCCTCATCTAAACATCTTCTGCTTCGATGTTTATGTTTTCAGCATAAGCATAAAATGTTTCAAGATGTTCTTCTGCTGTGCACTCTCCTGTCCCAAAAAATTTAGGCATATATTTCTGATAATCATTAGTAGGCATCTGGGACAGTGGATGGGGCAGCTACAAAGGTGCATATCTAGCAATTAAGATCTGCTCCATCTTGGTGAGACCTCCTCCCACTCCAGCCATGGTGACCGTGGTATTAGGTACAGCAGAGAAAGTGATAGCAGTCGAGCTTACAAAGTTAGGGGAGGGTGCAGCCAAAGGTTTGAAAAAGTGGGACAAAGGGTTATCAGATTTACCTTCTTGTACAGCTTGACCTTTTATTTTCTTCTCCTTCTTCAAAATCTGATTTGGATTTGATACTGGAGACACCAGGGGTCCTTGTGGATTTTCTCTGGTACTGGATCTCTTCGGAGCTAGAATGATGTTGTGGAGTCGCCAGATAGAAGATATATAACCAGTGAAGTGTCTAATCCTTGTCTATCATCAAGGAATAGATCTGTGTCGTCTCCCAGGAATTTCAGCTTCTCAACTCGCTCCCCGGCAACGGTGCCAATTTGTTATCACTCTAGGAAACTACCTAGGGTTATAAGCTAGGTATGCCTGGTAACTTAAGAAATTATGTTTTTGTGTTTTTGTAAAGGTGGATCAATGGGACAACTCAATCCAAGTATGGCATTCAGATATTCAGAATGGTAAACAAATAAAACAGTGCTCTCAAGAGTTGATTAATCAGCAGATAACTTTAAAGATGGATGAAGAAAAGAATGTAACTAAACCAGTACAGAGTAGGGTTCAAGAGACATCCAATAAACTAATATCAGGCTATAAGCTAAACAATGGAAAAGCAACCATTCAAAGCTAGACAACACAGATAATAGTGAAAAGGAATGTGGAAAGCTGACATCAAAACTGAAAGAAACCTGTGATCTATATTAGCATAAAGAAGACTGAGTACAATAGCAGATTACTCTATCCAAAATCGAACCCCTGGCTCCGCCTCAGTACTTAGGATTTATAGCCTTTACAAAATAGTCTACAGATCCTAAAAACATGGATATGTTGAGTTAACTAAAACACTAACTGGACAGTAAATGCAAAAAGATAGGGATTGATCCCTAAAATCAAGCAAATGACAATGAGTTGGTCTTATTTCTAGTGCTCTATGGTTGATGAAGTGAAGTTAGCCTCCCAAGGCTCGGTGGACTTTGATTGGAACATAACAAAAATTCTCTTGATCATGTGGCACTTGAACTTAGAGTTGTTTCATCAAAAAGATGCTTAAAATTAGCGAAAATTCCCACTTGACTTAGATCTCGTTTAAAATCCCTTTGGATACTGATAGGACAATTCATAATCCATTTGTTTTGATCGGCCTCTTGCCATTCCATCTAACACATCCGAGATCTGGGCGAAAATTAAAGGAAACTGTGAAAACAGGATTTCGGCAGCTAACTCTTCTGCCGATTTTGTGCCTTAGCTGCCGAAAGTCAGCCCTTTCGGCAGCTAATGAGCTCTGTGAGGCTCGCCTAAGCTACCGAAAGCTGAAAAACTGTGCAAAATTTTTAGAATAACAAAAGACGCTGTCCTACAAGCTCTTGACCAGTCTCTAGGACTTCTTTGAAGCTGCTCCGCTTGATCTAGTCAATCTTTTAGTCTGTCCTTGCTGAGCTTCCATGGGTGTTACCTCCTCAAGAATTGTGGCCATCTCAGCCGACGCGTCAAGACCGGATGGTGGTGCTTCTGTAGCTGCTGTTCGTGCCTCTGTACCTACTGGTTGCACTTTTTTCCCATCCAATTCTTTCAACTTTAACCTGAGTGTCCTGAGATTGTGGTAGAGCTTGGAATTCTCTTTCATCAGCATCGTGTTCCTCTTGACTGTTTTCTTGTGTCTTTCGATGATTTATTTGCTCCGATCATACGGTGCCATATTCCTTTCGATCAACTCCACGTTGTGCAACTTAACCTGCTTCTCATTATGTCTTGCATGGAAAAGTTTCTGTAACAGCATATTGATTTTATTGGTCTTTGATGTGGAGGGTTCGGGACCTGGTACATCAGACAAGAGAAGGTCTTGAATTTTCTCTTTTTCCATGGGCTGCTCTGTTCCCTGTTTTTCCTCATCTTCAGATTCAGATTCTGAGTAGGGGAGGTTTAGTGGATTTTTCCCTTGAGGAGTCCCTTTAGCTTGTTCAAATACCAGCTTTCTCTTTGACCTTTTCCTCTTGCTTGATGAGGAAGGGGATTCCATTTGGGCTTGAGGAGAGATGGCTCTCCTCTTTCTCTTACTGGTTTTGGGAGTGCTGATCTTCTTGCCCTTACCCTGCTTGACTGCCTCTTCACTGGCCAACTCTGTGGGGAACTCATTTCAAAACAAAAAATGATTCCAGTCCACACTTCTCTTCTTCAAAAGCTCTTTGATCATCAATGTTATGAGACCCTGGTGAGAGATCCTGCTTGCTATCTTGCTTGTCTTAGCCTGGACTTGCTTTGCCATCTTAGTGAGGGTATTATGGAAGAAGTATGGCAAATTTATTGTTTCCCTCCCTGTGAAATTATTTAACAGCTTGAAGTGGTAGTGCATCACCCTGTGATATCGTCCTTCACAAGTTATGTAAACGAAAATGGCCTTTAAAAGAGCCTGCCATTGAGGTTCAAGAAAGGTGATGGGAATATTCTTTTTCCAAATGATTTCTTTATGGGCTGGTAGGAGATACGATCTGAATTCAATATATGAGGCTTTAGTGGTCTTAAACCAACTCTGCCCTGTCCTGGGGAGACTTGTACATTCGGATATAGCTGCCTCATCCACATGAAACTCCTCTTTGCCAAACTTTGCTATTCTCCCATTGTAGCTCTAAGCAAATGCTTCAGCAAGTGGCTGGTTGAAGCTAGTGAGTCTCTCACAGTAATCAAAAACATTTGCAGACTTGAAAAACTCGGCCACTTGTGGATGGGACTCGAGATACCAGACCCCGTCTAGTTCTGTCCTGAGTGGCAGATTTGTTTTTTCCATGAGCTGAGCTGGATAATGACCAAGATTCTGGTAGACTCCAGCTTATGAAAGAGAGACTCAGCCAGTCGTGACATAAGTAAATACTTTGTAGCAGACGATAGAGAGACACCGTGCTGGAATCTCATGGTTTGATTTGAGCGTTGACCCCTCCTGTGCATGAATCTCGTCCTGATGAGAACACATCTGGATCGATGCTCTACTTTGATGAAAACCACCTGAATGGAACATGAACTTCAACTGCGTGATAACATGAAAACACCCGGGACCTTGGCTTTGCTCGCAACATTTGAGAAATAAGATTCCAATTCAAATGAGCCCAGCAAGTGATCACTATGATATCGTCCAGCTCGTGTGAGATTATGAAGCGATCAGCTTGTGAATAACACTCAGATGGAAGTACGCATCATGAGTTTCTGTGTAACCCTATGCAGTCAGAGATGAAATGACGTGGATGCTTCACGACTTGCTTTTGGTAGCTTATCAAACATTAAACCTCATGATGGTTATTTAAGATGTGTTCCAATCTTCTTTTCGGCGGCTAAGAAACAGGCTCGCTTGATGTGAAGTCGAGTACGGACACGAGATTTTTATTTTGCTGATGAGATCATTTTCGACAGCAAACATAATTCTAGTTAACCCTCTTAGCTACTGAAACTGAGCCTTTTCGGCAGCTAACTGGCCTCTACAAAACAGATTTAGCTACCGAAACCTGTCTTTTTCAAATTTTTGACTTAGCACTAAGAACGAGGACCTCCTTATTGACTCTAAAAAATTTTAAAATAAATTTTTGGACTCAAACCTATCACCTAAAATAATGAAAAACTGGCTGGTTATTTTAGGAGATAACAGGTTCACTGATGGCGCTAGCCGTCACGCCTGTAATCTAGCTTCAGCAGCATGGGTCATTTACTCCCCTTTAGGACAACTAGTTGCCATTGTAGGCACTTGCTTAGGCCCTGCTTCTAATAATGTTGCTGAGTATAGGGCCGTAATTGATCTTCTATGGGATGCTTTGTCATGTGGTATTACCCAGCTTGAAGTCTATCTAGACTCTTAGCTGGTGGTTTCCCAGCTCAATCGAGCTTATTAGGTATGAAATCCTATTCTATTACGTTAGTTCATGCAAATTCGGTTATTGGAAATAAATTTTGAAGTTATTATATTAAATCACATTCCACGAAATTAGAATTCGTTGACTGATGCATATGCTAATTACATTTTAGATTGGCATCTAACACACATTTCATAAATATATACAACACACAGATAAAAAACATTTGTAAATAAACCAAAAACAATATATATATATATATGTGTGTGTGTGTGTGTGTGTGTGTGTGTGTGTAAAATATCTATCCATAGATAGGTCGAGTCTGATCCTCCGATCCCGTCATAATGGTATAATATACAAAAATATACAAAAATGTGGATCGCAGTCCATCAAAACATCCTAGATCTAAGCAGGACCACCCTGGTCACTTGGACCACCTTGGTCCCCATGGTCCCTCTGTACTCTGGCTTCCTCAGCCTCTTCGGCTTCGGCATCCTCCATAGCATCTATGTATACAAGAATCGCTCTAGCCACTCACCTGAAACGACGTAACTAGACCAGTGGAACTCCAACAACAAACTCCTGCATGGTAGTCAGGATATGCTCTATTCGCAAGGTGGGAACTCTTTGGGTTATCCTGGCCAGCTTCCCCTATAGAACCCTGATCAGCCCTGGGTCTTCACCTATGACAAGACAAACAAACATGCATGGATGCCCCTCAGGGAAGATCGGTCCAATATCTGCATTTTGACACATTTATAGGATTAAGACTTGTATATATGTATATATCTCTCGTTTTAAAATTCATAAAAAAATTTAAAATGATAAAAATTAAAAATTGTTTACCTAGCTCTCCCCATGCTCCTCCTGGAGGGAGGACAAGGTCTGGATCACCTCGAAAATCCATGCTAGCATATGGAAACTTCTCTAGGGTCGGTAGCTGTCATTCCCACCAGATATAGAAATCATCATCGTATACACTATGCACTGTGTCTCCTCCTCCTTGACGGAGGAATATGTCTCCCCACCTGCTCAGCCTCGGCTGACGTGGAGATTGGAATGGTAGAGGTATGGCAGGGCTCAACCCTGGTACTCTCTCTCAAAGAAGGCAACCAATATGCTCGCATAACAAAAATTATTTCACCTTCCTCTCTTGCAATCTGACAGTTGTATTTTCATGATAGGGACAACTCCCAAACACCAATCATAGAGGGCACCACGAATACAATCCACCGCCAACCTCATTTGGTTTCGTGTAGACAAATGTAATGAGGAGGATCCTGCAATCCTCATGATGGTGCTCGTAAGTACCTGTAGTGTAACGTCATGGATATGTGCAATAGGGACACAGCTCCCTCTCTTTTTGGTACCTGGTGTGCAAAACACACCTATGTAGTTCTGAACACTTAAAGGGTCACCGCCTCTGGCGGTGCCCTCTAAGTTGACCGGTGCTCCTCGTCGTGACAGACCAGTAATGAAATACATGTCCTCAGTAGTAATCTCCAAAGTCTCACCCTATAGGTCAAACATTCCCAAATCATGATCCCAATAGTTTATCATGAACTCCAATAGGCGAACATTGGCCCGCATGGGTGATGTGCAAAAGAACTTTAATAGCCCACTTGTTCGCAATGCATGTATAGTGGGTGCACTTTGGAGTGCTTCTTGGTCCATTGTTTCATGTTCCCATTCCCTCCATTCCAACACCATCTTCACACCTAGAAAAACAAGTAATTTGATTCATTAATTTCATCTAAAATTTCAAAAAAAATTGACTATAATTAGCTTTTTATCCTTCACGTAGTACACACGACTGTCTAGTTAGACATGTCACGTACTGTACGCGACTGTCTCTAAAGGCAACCCGCGTACAGAACGCATGTACGCGAGTCTTTACACTGTGAACCAGCATACGTGCTATGACATGTTTTAGGATTCTTTTAATCATGAAATTGGGACTCAAAATTAATAATTGCTAGGATCAAAATGAAGAGCTCAGGGTGTAGGCTTACCTGCAACTTGCGGAATTTGATTTCGTCTGCTAGATTGTCCACAACGATCGAACGAAGGTAGAGGTAAAAACTTGCTTCTTAAGGCTAAAAATTCCAAATGGTGAGTTTTGTTTTGATTTTCAACTATTTATAGAAATTTTATTTCTCCAAGTGGGTTTTTTCCTATAGTTTGAAAATCTATTCAACTAATACCATATTTCTTTTTGCTTTGAAACAGGTTTTTCATCATTATAAAGTGTTTTTTGCTCCAATAGGGTGGTTTTGTCATTTCCAGTGCATTTTTGGCATCTATATTCAATCCACATTAACCTTAGCAATCGACATTTTTCCTCGGACTATGGTATTATAAACCATTAGTTCCCTGTTTTTACCATTGTTCTTCCGTGGATAGGACCTTTTTTTCATGAGTATCTTCCTTCAAAGCCTATGTGGTTCTTTGATACTCATGCCACAACTGTTTCAGGTATAGGGGTATCCTTTGAGCTATTTTTCATGCCAAATAGAGCTCCTTTTGAATCTCATTTTACAAGATATCCCTTTATAGGACTCCCCGCCCTTATGGAGTTTCTTTAGGCCCGGGTCTGACTCCTTCAAAACAGACTTGACTGCCAAGTTAACTTGTTCGTTCAAGCTTGTTAAGAATATGTGAATGGGCATCCACATTGGTGGTAGGTTATCTCTTTCTCGGACCATGTGGAATAATACGAGAAAGGATCCCTCTCTTTTCTATTTTGAATTGAGAAGAGTATTCTCAGGCATAGGTTTATCACTTTTTCGGACCTGAGGGACTAAATTTACGGAAAAGGAACGCCCGGTATGAGCTTATTTTTCTCTTTTTCATCCTCTGGAACTAAACATGAAAAATATTCTGAGTGTAATTTGTGTCTTTGTCATGCTCGTTAAACACTTAAGAACAAAGCAATGAGTTTATTGTTGTAAGCCCCATTTCTCGTAATCAAATGGATATTTTCCAAGTGATCTTGCTTTCCTTCACACTCGTAAAACTTAAGCTATTTTATGCTATTTTGGAAGGAGCATTGGGTAGGTGGTAATTTAACCTTTTTCGGACCTCCCTGACTAAGTACGAAAAAGGTTCACCTTTTCTTCTATGAAAGTTAAGAGAGTTCTTCTATGGTATGTTTTATACTTTTTCGGCCTCAGGAGACTAAATTGGATGAAAAAGGACCCCCCTGGAGTCTTCTTTGGAGTTTTCAGACTCTCTAAATGTGAAAACACCAACTGAGCATGTACTAGTTCGGGCTCATTAAATCCACGAATCAATGACACTATCAAGCATTATTTTTCCTTCTCTTGAAGCTTGTTAAAAAATGAAGAGGGAACCGAGTTGACTTTCCTGGACTTGTTAAAATTTAACCGGGAAGGAAAGGAAGAATTTTTCTCTTGTTTTCAGTAGTGGCAGCATATCATCCTTGAACATCGCACTCTTTGTCTTTTTCGATACCCATGTCTCAGTATTTACTTTCCGTTCAACTATTACTTTGAGTTTCCTACTCCTCCTCTTGTCTGTTATACCTGGGGAATCTGATCATGTCTCCTACATGACAGATAAGTCTAGTTGTTCTATCTATAAGTTAAAAGATTCCTTGGGTCATCTCTGTGTCATGCTCATTGTTCAAGGACTTCACCCCATGTTTGATCTATATCCTGATCCCATCATTGTTATATCTACTATCTATTGTGTCTCCCTTCTTTTACCCAGTTCCTAGTCACTCTTGTGATCCATTGGAGGATCTATTTCCTTCCTTATCACAGCATGGTTCCGTTTCAATACTTCCTAATGACGAAGACCTAGAGTTTTGACAATCGTACCTTAGGATTCACTTTCATTATTGGTGAATTCCTTTGATTCAGTTGTCGCTTATCGTTTGATTGGCAAACTGTTGAATCCTTTCCATGTTCGACTTCAACCTACATTTATTCACATGGCTTGGATTGTATGGGTTCTTTGGATAGTTTATGAAGACCTTAATTCCTCCCCTATGGACTAAGTTGTGCAATATTATGTTCCATTTATGTACATAGCTTCCAGATCCTTGAAGACTCATCATTATTGTATATTGTGGCTTTGATCCACCTTTGTCATATACGTGGTTTTGCACCCGTATCATATGATGTACTCAAATATTGTAAAGGAGCTAGTGTTCTAGTATATTGAACATAACATCCTCATATATGACTTTGTATATGACACTATTATGTATTTGTTTCAGGTACTACCTCTGCTCCATTGGATTTCTGATTTCTCTAAAGATAAAGATTATAATGTATTTCGGCCATCGTTTCCCTCTGACCTCACACATTAGGGGGCATCTGTTATCTACCTATATGGCAATTCTCCATCCGAGTGCCGACATTCCCTATGTGGGTACAAAAAAAGACATTTATGGATTGAAGGTTTCCTAAAACACTTTAGATGGGCATATTATGAATTACATTTATCATCCATCCAGCTGGTTATTTTTACCTTTGAATATGTCAAGTGCTGTATGCGCCTTTTCTTATATGCAACTTGCGTACATACGCACCTTTTATTAAAGCATGTCATCTATTGTATGTGAGTATCTGTAATAGCATCTCACGTATAGATCTGTACACGGGTTCCCCTTAGAGCAAATCGCATGTCATACGTGGGTTTCCAGTATTAATACCCGCGTACACCTTTCTTTAACTTTAAAAATAATAAATCATGATTATTTCAGATTTGTTAAGCCCTTAACCATAATCACCTTAACTGTCTCAACCTCCTCAACCCTCGAAACTTCCTTATTTCACCAAGTATAAATAAAGGCCTTGGGGAGGGTATTAATCAATGATACTTGGATAGCAAGGTTATGCTGGTGGTGTCTATTCAGAAGGCTTTGGAGCAGTGGAACTCAGAATCCTTTAGTTGCAGAGGAGTCCTTGTCTCAGGCGTTGGGTTGTAATCTAAACTCATTCATTATTGTTAATAAAGAGAATCCTTCTTCCATATGTGTCTTGAATGTCTTTCATGTATCATGGTTTGATGAATACTTATGATTAAGCACTTTGTATATGATTTATCTGACCTGTTTTATATACATGTATCATCTTGCACTTGGAGGATTTGCTCTTGACAGGTGAAGGAGAAGCATCCCTGAAGGATTTGGAGGAGAAGTAGAGCAGAAGAGGACAAAGCTAGGATCAACCTTCGTGTATTGATTGAGTCTATTATATCCTCTTATTTCCTTTTCTGTACTCTAGAGTCGATTTCCTGCAAGTTTTATGAGTATGTTGGTAACCCCAGACCTTCGGTTATAAGGTGTCTATTCCTGTACAACACGCATGCATAGAAATCACCCTGATTGTTGTTCTCGGTGTATTGTGGTAATAAGATGGTCAAAAGGATATGCTCAGATGGTCTCAGAAACCCTAAAAGTGTCTCCTAATATACGCAAGGTATGTAGGATTTCCACTCCATAGTAGTGTTGTCTAATGCACAATCATTCGAAAGGGACCTTCCTATTCAACACTAAGTACGTGAAGTACCTTTAGATATACATCAAGGGTATGTAAAAGGGTTTTCTATATACCAGCAATATGAGGAAGAACTGCATGATCCCTAGGATTCGGTTATTGCAAGTAGCGACAACTCCTACGTTTAAAGACGTCGAAACACGTCTCTAGCCTAACACACCTTTCTACAAATTTTAACCTAAAACTAGCACTTGATTTTATCTTTTACAGTTAGGTGAATGCATGAGGTGAGTGCAAAAAAAGTAAAACCATGCAATGATGCTCATGCAAATATTTTCACTTTCATTTTCGTAAAATGCCCTGCTTAAGGAAAGGATAGAGGTTCGGTTCCTATTTATCCAAAAAGAATAAAACCCAAACAATAGTATCGAACTATGTTCTTAATCCTATTGCAAGCATATAAAATACTTCTTAATGCAAAAAATATTGAAAATAAAAGGGACGAGATCCCTTTTGAAAATAAAAACTAATATGACTAGCTAGAACACCACACTTTTCAACTTCTTCAAAATGATAGCAAGATGCAAAAGACAAACTTTTCTTTTTGTTTGAGAGGAAAAAAAAGGCAAGAAGCAATCAGATCATATACACCTAAAAGTATGTAGGAATAATCAGGTCATTAATAATTCATACATGCTAAGACTTATAATTTTCCTCAATTTTAAAAAAAATGAATGCAAAGACAATCTTAAACCAAACTAAGAAGAAACAAAAGCAATACTATTTTACTTCCAATTGTTCTAAGCAACAATCAAAGATCTAAATAGATAAATATTTTTCAAAGATTGCTTATTTCAACCAAAAATAAAATGAACAAGAAGCTTGTAAGCCAAATAAAACTAGTCCTTGAAGGTATATACGAATCACGTTTAAATACACATTCCAAATCTTGATTAACAATCTTAACTATCAGCAATCAAAGCCAAACAAGATGCAGAAATCAAAATTACAAATGCAGGATCTCAAAGTCACTTAGGGACTCAAACGCTACCTAGCATTGCTGGATGGAAGATGAATACAAAGTGCTACCATTAGGGCACCACAAGTTGTCCACAATTAAAGAGCGGCGGCACCACTCTTTCACAACTAAATAAGTGCGGTGGCACCACTTTTTGACTTAACATAAGGTGCGATGGTCACTCTTTCTACATTGCTCAGGTGTAGTGTTCGATAAAGACATTGAAATAAAAAATAAGAGCGAAAAAGAAAATTTTTAGAGCTAAACTAAATTATATGGTCAATATGTAAGGGTGAAATTTTGAAGTATTATAGATAAGAAAAATCAAATTGAACAATTTCCAATCAGATCTAGCTAATTAACAAGCAGATATGAACAATAAAAAGAAATTGAAGAAAAAGACATGTTCAAAAACACAACTAAGAAGTCTGATCTATTTTACCCACTATGGTCGCCAATTTTGTTACCATAAATACTCACCTTCTGAGGACAGAAGTTGTTTCCCTAGCCTCAAATGCTCAGCACTATAACAAAGCAGTCACAACATGAAATAACTTTCCCTAAGATCAAAATAGATAACTTGAATTAAATACTTTTTTCCTCTCACAAGATGTAAAAGTATGGTCTTTGAGTGTCCAATCTCCACATATCTCCTATAAGATAAAAAATGAAACCACACAATAGATCAAAGTAACAAGCAATCTATGATCCTATGTTTATGACCAAGGAGTTCAACAATGAAACATAGTGATTTAGACACAAAGAAAGAAACATTCACTTGCATTAATAAAATAGAGAGAGAGAATACAACCTGATCCTTGGTGTTGGGAAACCCTTTCTCAAGTGAACCTTTCCTTAAGCTTTAAACTTGCCTATAAATTACTCACCAATGTTGAAAGAATTTGGCCAGAGGTTTTTTGCAATAACATAGGGGTGAGATGGTTTTTAAATCCATGGGAGGATAGAATAGGTTGAGGATCTCATGGGTGAGGTGGAGAGAGGATCCTACAAATAATGGATCTCGAGCTCCAGGTGGTCCATAAGCTTAGGGATGAGGCTCCACGAAGTCAAGCTTCGAGAAGCCTCTCGAAACTTCTCTTTTTAGCCTTTTAAACTCAAGCATTGCTCTTTGTCCAAGGGTAAAGAGTGTTACCAAGAGAGCACCTCACATTGAAAGAAGAGGAATAGTGGTGGCACCATGTACTGCTTATGGAAAATGAGGGTTATTGGTATAGGTGCCACACCTTGACCACAGGGAAAGTGTGGTGGTGGAAAACGGTGTGAACAAATTGATCCTTGTCCATTTTTAGCTACAGAACTTGAGGATTTAAGGAAAACATAGGTACTTTGATCTCTTTACATGATATTGACGAGAAATGTGTGTAACCAACTACAGAAACAAGAAAAAAATTATAGTTCAATATATGTCACAAGTTAGCTCAAGAGTTGAAGAGATAAACAATTTAAAAGCAGAAAATCAAAAACTAGATGAAGTAATTAAAAAGAAGCAAGAGGAAAAGAGATTCTTTAAGAATAAAAATAAAGAACTACTTGAAAAAAATGAAAAAACTGGAAGAAAATGTTTCTGGGAAGTTTCCAGTACAAGGGCCCAAATAGCTTAATTGGGATATGATTATTGTCGAGGCTACTAAAATCATACTTTATTTAAATTTCATTAAAGATAAAGAAGTGGTAGTCAATGTAGAAAGGTAGAGTTGTATAGTCACGAAGGAAACCTTTGATAAAAATCTAGCAAAAACAACTCAGAATACTATAAATTTTCTCAATACTTTGTTTGGAGAAGAGTTTAAAACAATGGGAATTAAGGACGAGATTATAGTGATAACTTGGGAAAGGAAAATTATTGGAAGACATCATCACATTAAAAGTGTGAAAGAAAAAGCTGACCAGATATTACAACAGGTAAATTATTTTAAATACTTAATCACATAGCTATTTCAAAAAGGGATTCCTTCCTTTTGGGATGAAGATGTTAAATTGGCATCTTAGTCTGAATATTAGGCTCTGTTGGTCAAAGCTAGGTTGGATCATAGAAAGTTTGAATATATGACCTAGTATCTTACTCGTAAAGTTATAACTGATAAGTTAGTTGTGGATTTTGAGATACTAGATCCATCAGAACAATTGGTGCTAAGTTGTCACCTATTTCTTATGTAGATCATGTGGATTGTAACCCCCCGATTTTGACCCCGTTTGCATTAAAATGTATATGATGTATATATTGTAATTAATCATGTTGTGGAGCTAAAGGAAAAAGCCCCACCATTGATTTATCGTTTTATGTTCCGGTGATTAAAATCATTGCCGAAGGTATATTTCGTGCTAGCTGGCACATTATAATTTTGGGCATCATGTAAATATGCAATTTAATTGAAAAACCCATGACCATCTATGTATATGCAACAAATAATGAGATGGGGGAATGATTTTCCTAAGGATAAGGAGGGGGAAATATTTAACCTTTGGGGGCCAATGGGAAAAATCCAAATGTCGAAGGGAGAACCCATCAAACCCTCAACTACCCATTTTGTCTTTTTTGCCCAATCATTTAATTCTTCCAAAATATGGTTGAGTTAGTTAATGCATGGGAATGGTGAAGAGTATGGTAGTCAAAAATTTGAATGGAAGAAGTCATCAGATTTTGGAAAACGTTTTTCTAACTTGTGGGGCAAGTAAATGCTTGGGAATGCATGATCAAGCCATTACTCACCCATTACTTCCATTTTCCTCACCCATTCTCCTTCATGTTGGCTTCCTTCATGCAACTGAAGTTTTCGATGTGTTATCATTCACGTTTTTGCTCATTTTCTTCATTTTTGCATATCTAGAAATTCATTTTGGCATTGGCCAGTACGTGGGAAAAGAGATTTATGTTTTTACTACATTTTCATGGATTCTTCCATGGCTGGGAACCGTTTTTACCTTGCTGAGTGGCCAGGAAGCTAGAAATCCATTTTTGGGTTTCATAACAGTTGTTTTGGGCTCCTGTATTGCCATAGATGTCTTCAAAAATAAAAAACACAAATTGGGTATTTGTAGAGGTCGATTTTGGCCCTAGGAAGTCATTAAACGATTGTTGAGATCATATTTGTCTCCTTGGTGTTTTTGTCCATCTGTAAATCTATTTTTCAGTTTGTTGTTTGTAATTATTGCATATTGATTTCATTTTTGGCCATGTTAGGGCCAAAACGTCCCTGGTATTTTGGGTTGTTGTTATTGGTTTGTTTTCACCCACCATGGCAATTGATTTTGTGGTCGAACTGTTTTCCCAAACCCATAAGTTGTGTATATTACTGTGTATGCAATTGGTCTTTAGACTGGGTAAGAATGGAAAGGAGTATTCTTCACAAACCTAGTTTTGTGCAGGAGCCTCATAGACAAAGCTAGAGGAATGACTCTCTTCTCTACACCCCCTGAATAGCACTGGAAGGGAAGTCATGTCCTAAGGGACTGTGCAGCAGAGAAGGGAATGATCCCTTGTGTTGGATGTGTGTGGATGTATTAGGAGTCAAGCTAGTTTTGATGTAGGCATCCTTAGCTCTTCAGTGAGCCCACTAGCTTAGCAGACAGTGCTTCCATCTCTTGATAACCTGATAAACCCAACTCGTTGATTTGGCTGAATTTTGTTGTATCGCTGGCTATGTGTGAGCCTACTTAGTTTCCTTTTTCCTTGGGGAATCATGCTCAGCTCGGGGGTGGCGGTGTTGCTGAGAGATTAAGGAGCACACTGGCCTATGGTTGGGTGGAACGTTGCAGCAGCATAGCTAGTTGCGGGAAGCTTCATTCGAAGATAAGTATTCCCGTGTAATCACCCATGCAACTGCATTATTTATATGAATTACGATGAACATGTTAAAATGTATTGAATGCTTGAATTAAATGTAATTGCTTCCGTTGAATGTTAATTCTTTATGCATCTGTGTATCTTGGTTCAATGCATGTTTATTTTATGTATTATGGGGCTAAATTCCTGGGTAGATAGTTTTATGGTACCATCCTCTTCGCCAGTTGGAGAGTTGGGGACGTTAGATGGATCTAAGAGTATTGGCTAAAGAAATAAAAAATCATGAAGTGATCACATCTCTAGATCAATGGAAACCTATTGAAAGTTTTGCGAAAATGAAGTATAGGATGCATTAATAAAGACATCCATTCTAAATGCTCGAGTTGAAGATGAAGATCCACTTCAATGTGTATTTAAGCATTTTCTAAGTATTTAGGGAGATTTAATTTGCTTAGTTATATGACATATGTAATAAGACAGTTACAAGAATCCTATTTTTAGAATATAGGTAGTTAGGTATCAACTCGAGGAGCATTTTTTATGTATAAAATCATGTTTTACAATGCAATTGGTGTTGGAATCCGTGAGAGTGAAACTCAATTTTGTAACTGATCATTTTCAAGTTAATAAAATTTGCAGATACAGGAAAGTATTTTTCCATAACAGAGATTCTTGTTTATTGTTTTATAGTATGTGTTTCCCTTTCTCTTGTGAATGGTTTTCATGTTATCTTTTCCATTGTGTTATCTTTCATGCTTGAATAAGTTTATATTGAATGAAAATTCAGAATCATATGCTCTAGTTCACTGGATTCAAGTCTTCACAAGAAAATTTCCTCTAAAGTTAATGTTAAATTCATCTTTTGGTTCCCATATTAATGGATTGTTCATTTTTCTTCTTTATCACTGGACAATGAAGAACTTGAGCGTGAAAGAGTGACTATCCCGCCTATATGAAGAAATCTTGTTGCAAAATCCTTGTCTATTTATAACAACTTGTGATTTTGAATCCATGCCCAATGATATCCTCTTGTTTCAGCCATTATCATCATTAATTTATTTATGTAAGACTATCTCTAGCCATTGGATTCATTTTATTGAGAGAGCCCTCTCTGGTAGGAAAGATGTCATATTTCCTCCTAAAGGTTTGTTTGAAAGGTTACCTTGGAGCTACCCTTCCATGAAAAAATGATAAATTTTGAGTGATATCAAAGGGTATGGAATTTATTGGTATACTGTGTCACCATTTGGTCTCTTTATTAGTGCAATGTTGTCCACTGAGTGTACTAGTCATTATAGTTTTTGACATGGTAGAATTCCTTTTTGACAGAATCGAAAAAGACGCGCAAGTGGGTTTTGTATTCAATATCTCAGATTCATGCCTTGCATACCTCTCATGGTACCCATCCCACTGGTCTTTGATAAGGGGGAAGGACTTAAGGAGCACAAAGGTCATATTTTCACTATCGATTTTTTTTTATGAGAGAAGTAACCCTCTAACAGAATCAACCATTTTTCCAAAGCATCTGCATCTATCATTCCTTAAAATAAGTGTAAGTCGAATTTAACTTGTACCTTGAAGGGAATCACACCCCCGAAACAGTTGCTCGTTGAAGGTGCATCTGTCATCGTTGGTGTTATTGAGAAAACTTCCTATGGCTTGGGGTACCACAACAGACAAAGTAACCACAGAAATCAATCCCTTCCCAATTTGCAAGAGAAATAAAAATCTAACACTAAAGGATCTCGAAACATAACTTATTTTGGATGGTTGATGTAGATCCTTGTTGAGCTTTTCCAATCTCGCTTGTATTAGCAATTTTCTCTCTCAACAATCAGCAAACAAGACAAGCATGCTATATAATTGTGTTAGACCTACTCTAGCATATATAATCAATAACATATAATCATTTAAAAGCATCCATGGATTCAATATTCATTTAAATACAAATTATTGGATAGGAAAAGATATTTCTATTAATATAAATCAGATATTACAAGAATGAAAACCTCTGTAGGCATGTCTACGAACCGAAGAAATTGAGTCCTCCACCTAGGCCTCCACCACTTCAATCCTCCATATCTCGATAGCAAGCTCACAAGCAAAGGGAAGCTTGGGAAGAAAACAAAGTGCTCCAAGGGACAAAGGGATGCAAACTCAAGTATAAGCTCTGACAACAATGGACTATAGTTTTCTTGCTCTTCAATTCCTATCTCTTCAATGTATTGAAAGGGTTCCTTATATAGTGCCTCAATGGGGTAATGGAAGGTTGAATCCGAGTGATCTCAAGGCATATGGAAAGCCAAGAGACAAGTGACTTGGCTCCACATCAAAGAAAAATCCAAAACCATTTGGCCTTTTGCACACATCCCGATGTACGCGGGTTTGAGGGTCATATCCGTGTATATACGCGAGAATAGGTTTAAAAGTCACATATGGAAAATAATGCATGTTTTTAGGGATGATCTTGGAAACATCAAAGGTGCAAAAATGATCCATGGGGTCCAAAGAGTTTGCAGAGGGACAGGGAAGGCCATAAATGTGTGATCCATCATGTGTGGTAAAATCAGCTGTAACAGATGCCCCCTAATGTTTGAGGTCAGAGGGGTGATACGATGGCCGAAATACATTATAAGTCCATCCCAGAAGTGGAGTGATGAAGAATCGGGTGGAAGAACCAGCCATCCAAAAGTATAATACAATAACTAAACTATGCACATGACTGCAAGTACATACAACAGTCCTAGATACATAAGAGTACAATGGCCATGAATAGGCATGATACAAATTATGATATGTGTGGTCATCACCATGTACAAGATAGATAGATCAGAATCTCCATGATGAAGATATACAAAGGATCATGATCTCCATAAAAGCTGAAGATATACAATGGATCAAGATCTCCATAATGGTTGAAGATATCTGATATACACTGGAATCAAGTCACGAGAGTTGAAATATCATGAACACTCGAACAATCAATGAGGTAGCATATATAAAATTCCACCAATCTGGAAGGTCTTCTACACAATCCCCTACGAGTACATGTCCTACTATGTGAATAGAGGTGTCAATGTTGAACATAGTAGTCCATCGTCTAATTACCGGTCATTGATGTATACTGTTAACAGACGCAAGATCACCCACTGATAATGCTAATGGGAATCAAGGTACTAGAGTGAAAACTAATAAGTGTTAATAAATGTGTTGAGGCCAAACATTTGAAAGAATCCATCGATCAGGGACATTGATGTATTCCCAAAACTGTCAATGGTGAGAGAACCTGCCACTGATGAATACAAGTCTCAAGGCACTCAAAATGACTCTAGACTCCTGTCCCAGAATAAATGATCTGAAGTCAATGGGATGAAATCCACTGGAAGGAGGGAATTAAGGCATCCCCCATCATCCAACATGAGGTACTCAGCAAAGATGTATAATGTGGAAGAAATCGATCATAATGTGCACAAACCAGTATCATTATGAGGAATGGCCGACATGCAAAGTCAAGAGAACTGAGGAATGGCTTACTCAGGTTTCAACTTCCTTTGAACAAGAGCATAAAGGCAACTGGTGACTGAATGTAGGTAGCATAGACTCAATATACAAAACTGGGACATCTTTGTGACACAGGAAGCATCGACAAAGGCTCCATAGGGACTAGAAGCTTAACTAGTCAGTAGAGATAGACTCAAAGAAACAAGTACAACTCATAAATTCAAACTATTAACCCAACCAACGGATGTGATATACAGTGCTCTGTTCGAAGGTGACATGACTCGACCACTGCCAAAGATAACATCTTTTCCTCTCCAGCTTTTTGGTTTTTTTATTTTTTTAGACTTTTTTAAATATTTTGAAAAGATTGAAAAAGAATAAAAGTTTTTTATAGTTATAGACTAGGAGGAGACAAGTGTCAATGGTTAAACAAACTAGTTCCAAGCAGCAGAATGTACCTATGCTCAATGTAAGGAAACGTGTGTAGGATAATGAAACTCAGGGGAAAGTCCCCTCCTAGTAAAAAATGGGGGATCAAGCTGCAAAAGATATGTAAAATGGCTCTGCGTGGCTAGACATGAGACAAGCTCGGGCTATATGTCTGATAATCAAAGTCAGGGAAGACAGCATAAGGCTCAATAAGGCAAGTAAAACTCATGATAATGCAATTACAACTTGACATAAAGGAGTCCTAGGGAAAAGGCCAACAAAAAGATCAAGAGGAGTATGAAGCTCTTGTGCAAATTCATGGTGATACTATACAAAGGACTCCCGCACCCTAAAGGAAAAATGTCAGCATGGGCACCAAATGCAAAACAGGTGCTAACTAGGGCACCCATGTATGGTCAAGCTCTACCATTCACATTATGTCACTTCTAAAAGCAACAAGAAGGTTTCATGACAAGATAGAATGGGTTCGTACCTAAGGTTATAATGAAATGGTCATAAGGTCGTGCAAAGTGCAAATGGATGTGAAACCTAACCTATATGCCAGTTTATACATAATACTTGAAATTGGCACAAACAGGTCAAAACCATAGTCAAACCGTGCTCAAAATGGACTCCTACATCATCAAATTAGTCCAAAACGGTCCAAAATGGTAAGAAACAGTAAAAAACTATAGAAAACTGGGTAAAAAATTTCAAAATTTTTAAAAAAATTCTATAAATAGTAAAAAATTCAAAAATTCCATATCATTTGAAATTTTTACCCATTTAAGCTCAAAACTTCCAAAGTGAATTCTGGGAGCATCGTCCAGCGAAATTCGACACCGTTTGTTCCAGGTAACTCCACATGTCCTCCTCTTCCCATTTCATGCAATTTTTTTAAGTTTCCATGGTCAATTTCATTTTCTAGGCCAATCTAAAGTAGGCGTTTTGGCCCACGTGGATATCAGGGTTTTTTCCGCATATAGGGCTAGCCATACGCGGAAAAACCTCCCAAAACTACATACATGCGCGGCTATTTTGCGAACAGTCGCATATGCAGCCATGAATAAGTATTTCTAAGGTAAACAATGATAAAAAATAATTTTTTATGTGCAAGATGGTTCTGGAATGGAGGGAGAGGGAACATGGTAATGTAGAAGAGGTTGTTCAAGGTGATTTAATGGCCCAACAAGCTCTACGTGCATGCGGTTTGTATAGGTTTTGGTGTCTTGGAAGCCTGAGGGATAAACCAAGACTCCTGCAGATGCTAGTGGATTACTAGGATACAGACTCTGAGTCTTTTCACATTGTCAAGATGTCACCCAATATAGATATTGAGGACATATAATTTATCACTGGATTATCCTGATGAGGAGAGGTGGTAAATATTCGATCTCGTGGGCCCAGAGGTGGCCTAACTATTGATGAGTACATTGCGGTGTACTGCTTTTCAGACGCGAAAAAGGTTGGGAGTCAAATCCCAACCAACTTGATCCAGGTGTTGGGACTGAAGGCCATACTATTGGCACTCGACAAGATAACCGGTCTAGCTCACGGCCATTGATGTTTTACGCAGTGGAGTGTATGAGACCCACATTGTACGATTGGAGCACTGCACTGTTGAGTAACATGAAGCAACAGCTCAATGATTGCAAGATGGGAAGGGTGAGAAACTTCGATTTTGGCAGCATACTGAACACGTTCTTCTTTGAGCATGTACTGGGGCTAAGCCCTAGAGTGGACATTCCTCCACACGGAGTTCAATATCTGGCCCAATGACGTTGGGAAAATGTTATGCACAGACTAGGTGGAGGTAGGGTGGCTAACCCCTACCCAATGGACTTCTTTCCATGGTGGCGACAGCAGATCATTGCCATCGATGACTACCCCTATGCATGGATATATTTTCGGAGAGATCTGGACATGCCCCTACCACCAGGAGCGGCATATGGAGACATAGGTAACAAATCCCAAACCCTCTTTTTAATTTTTTTGAATTATTAAATTTTTTGTATTTTTTTATATATTGACTCAAAATACATGTTTTGGTGTGATGACACATAGTGACAATCTCTCATGTGTATGCAAATGTTGGACCATGGTGACCTGATGGTTTCCCTTGTCATAGACAGAGGGGAATCTGAGATGACATCATGGGTGCGGATGCGGAGCGGATGCTCCAAAGCATCCACACAAACTTTGTATGCTTGACACACAGGGTACCCATGGCACAATTCGAGGACTTTCCTGAGGCCATGTAGCGCCAGGTGGTTGGTGTACCATGGGCATGGGTTCGATTATTTCGACGGCTATCTAGAGCCATGGTGTGCTACCACGATCAGAACCCCCCTCCTCCTCCTCAGGCTTAGAGACCTGAGAGTATTTATTTTTGTACTGTCGTGTATTATATTTTGGTGGCTCAGAAGCCTCAATTTTGTATTATGACACTTATGTATTATGACGTCACATTTTGGATGTTTAATGAAATTTTTTTATGATGATCGATTTTATTTATTTACATGTGTATAAAAATGTATGTTTGTGATATGCTTATGGTCTATGAAACAAATGGCAATCTAACACAAAGTTAGCAGATGAGTCGGCAACTTGATTAAAAATTCTTGAAACATGTATGTATGTTATGTTCTCAAATTGTCATTCTAGCAATCTCACATGTAAGAATCTTTGTAATAATGCTAGATCCCTAATATGATACACAGAATTAAGCTATGAAACCACTAACTGGGAATCAAGATGTACCTCAAGAGAGAGAACACCCTATGAAATGGCATCCCGCAATAATTCGATAATGGCACTATATTCAGCAATATTGTTCGAAGAAGGCCGTAAACATACACCTCCTGAATATGATACTTGACCCGTAGGAGTATAAATCACCCAAGCAGCCGAAGCTAAGTTTTGAGTGTGATGGCTAGCACTATCTGCGAATCCTATGTAAGCGGAAGACTCCATCGACATCTGCCATAAGAAACTAAAGCTAATCAACAAACCCAATCACCATAAGAAAACCCAACTATGCAAGAAAAATGTACAATAATATACAACAATTAGCCTTGGATGAAGATCATGCATAGTATTTTTTAAGATAAATCCCATTTCTAGGCTCCGCCAAGGCTGTCCCTTCATAATCCACCATCTCATATGTGCCCTTCTCTAACACAAGTTTGACTATGTAAGGACCATGCCACATGGGATTAAAATTCCCTGTCCCCAAGGGTTCTTTAGCTTGATCCCACAAAAGGGCCAAATCACCTTCACTAAACTTCCTCAGATGGACAGACTTATCATATTGGACCTTAACGCGACGCTTATTTACCTTTAGATCCACTAAAGCATCTCGGCACTGCTCTAAGTGGACCAAACTCTCCTCAAATGTGGAAGTGTTTGGTAAAAGTTCTACAGCTATCTTCAACGAAGGGATTTCACATTCAACTGGAATGACAGACACCACCCCAGGTACAAGCTGATATGGAGAGAAACTGGTGGCAGTCTTAATTGCGGTTCTATAGGCCCACAAATTAGGATATAACATGATATGCCAATTCTTCTTTCTTTGCATGATGGTTCATTGGAGAATGGAATTAAGTGATTTATTCACTGCTTCAACCTGTCCATTCGCCTAAGGGTAATAATAATAGGATTGGTCCTGCTTATAGCCTAACTTTGAAGCCAACTCTTCCATCATTTTATTATGAAAGTGCCTACCATGGTCAGTGACAAGATCTTTCAGAATGCTGAACTGAGTAATAATTTGGTTGAAAATGAAATGTGTGGCTATCTCACCATTGGATTTAATCATGGGCATAGCCTCTTCCCACTTCGTGAAATAATCGACAACCACTATAATGTGATGATGCCCCCCAACCGAAGCTGGATTGCAATCCATGAGGTCAAGCCCCCACTTGGTGAAGGGACTGGTGGTGATAATAGGATGTAATGGGGCAGGATGTGTTATATCTTAAAATGACACATCTCTACCTATGACCACTTTTCCATGATTTCGTCTCATGTAGACACTTCCATGACGACACTTCATGAAAGTCACTGAAAAAACACCTAACTTGGAGGACTCATATCTTGAGTTTTGTAACTCTGTTTGACCTCATCTCTACACTGTTCGAAATATATTTTAGTCAGATAAAAAATTTCAGAAGACACCAAAGTCTGAAAATGCCCAAAAATACCCTAAAAATGAGTTTTTTGTGTGTACACGACTTTCCTTAAGGCAAACCCGCGTACACCTTAAATACACGACTTTTCTGCATTGCAACCCACGTGTACTCCTCATGTACATGACTGTTGTCTCTACAACCCATGTACACCTCCTGAAAATGTCAAAAAAATATGAATTTTGAATTTTGGGTAGTTATGCAACTAACTCCTTCACTTGTAACTACTTTGTCTTTGCCCCTAACTCTTCCTTAAGCATATAAATAGAGGCAGGGAGGTCGATGAGAGGAGACTTGAATATTTGCATAATTATGTTGGAGAAATAGAGACTCTCTTTTCCCACACCTTTTCCCTAGAATCATTATCCTTATGTTGCAGATCTTATAGGCTGAGTTCCTTGGAGAAGAGAAGCAACAGAACCGGATCAAGGTTTCGTGAGGTGTCGAACTTGAAGATAAGGTATATTTGTACTTATTTTCAAGATTAATAAAGATGTGATGTCCTTCTTCTTCGCAAATTATTTTTCAATTATGATCATATGATGATGTTAATCATATCATTGTTTCATGTTTATTTGATTATCATTTCTTTATATGTGGTCATAATGGTTTGAGGAAGGTATAATTTGTTTTGCAGGTCTCTTGGAGCGAGAGGAACAAGAGGAGTAGGAGAAGGGCTAGAGAAAGCTTGGATCAGCCTTCAATTAATCAGGTGTGGACCTTTATTATCTCTAAATATTGCTTATATATGCTTTCTGAACAGTATAGATCCACCTTTCAACCCCAGTATGTTGATGGCCTCTTAAACCCTAGCCATAGGATACTTTCCTTTACAACAGAACTGGCGACTCCACTGGGGAGAGCCTTGTCTGTTTGGGGTTTATTTATCTTTCTTTCAGTCTTTTACATTGGTTTTAGGTATTTTTTTCCACTTAGGAAGACATTCTAAGTATGATAGCACACTTCCCCTACCTTCCTAAGGCAGTTTTTGACCTTTTTTGGGAGTTTTTCCACCCATACGCAAGTTGCAGACTAAACAGTCACATGTCTAGTTTGGTACATGCGAATTTCTATAATGTCAACCCACGTATGATACGCAACTTTTCAGTAATACAACCCATGTGTGCTTGTACATGCAACTTGTTGTGCCGTCAACCTGCGTATCACATGCGACATGTGAGTAGTGAAACTCGCGTATGCCCCTTTAAACAGTGTTTTTATCCTCTTTTGTGGTTTTTTATTATGTTTGAAGGTGTTTTGGTAGGTATTTTGGGATCCTATGTAGGTGCATGAATCCAGGGAGTTAGTTTCATCCCTTTTGGTTGTTCTTTATCTATGTGGTAATCCTTTTATAGCACTAGGGTTTTCTCTTTGCTCTTTTCCCCCACCTCCTTTGCTTGGCACAATTTCTTGGCTTATGTTTCTGGTCAGCCTATGTTAGTGATCTTTTTCTGAGTTCAGAATCTTGTTGGTGTTGGTCTCCTTCTTCTTTGGTTGGTTAACTTCACCATGCCAAAATAGTTGACTTGTATTTTATGCAAGCCTTCCTTCCAAGTAGGGTTTATACTGAATTTAGGGCATTCTAGAGTTTGTTTGGTGGTTGTATAGTAGAGTTCCTTTTGCTTTGTTCTTGTAATCTGCATGCTTTTAGTTTGTAGGTAGTTTTATGTTTTGCATTTATGAAAGAAAAATAAAAAGAACGTATACTTGTTTTTGCTGTTTTCCCCTAACCCTCCTTCTTTTGCTTGACCTTGTTGGACAAGGTATTGAACAACCTCTGTTTGTAGGCCTAGATTGATACTTGGGACTTCTTAACCTTTGTTTATTCCAGTCTTAATGCTCAGTCTCTTCATTCAAAATTTGTTGGCTTGTTTACCTTTGTGAGCCTTCCTTTCAAGAGAGGTTGATATCCAACTTTAGGGAAACCTAGGGTTTGTTTGTGGGGTGTAGAGTAGTTGTCTATTTGCTTTGCTTACAGTACTTGCTTCCATTAGTTGATAGGCTGTTTTTCTTTTGCATTTATAAAAGAAAAAGAAAAAAAACACATGTTTGATTTCTATGCATGTAGATTAGGTTTTTAGTCTAGATTGCATGGCATATCATTGTTTTTTGAAAAAATAAAAAGAATTTGTTCTTTTGTGGCTTTCAAGTTTCTATTTGAAAATTAAAGAGAATAGTTTTTGCTTTTTGCATTTCATTTCTCTTTGCTTAGTCATTTTCTTTCAACTTTGAGTCAAAACACCACATAAGTTTCATGCCATTTACCCTCTGACTAAAAAAATAGCCCTTAAAATAAACGATATAATTTAAAATTTATTAGTAAGCTTTATTTTATAGGGTCATACACCAACTAGCTCAGGATGGACTTATGGATTAGGGAGTTTTAACTCTCCACAAGTATAAAATTTTAGACGTAGTTGGCCAATCACTAGGTAAACCCTTTTCTACGTTGAGTGTATCTGGGAATCTCCTCTCAAACAGGAGTTAAGCACGAGGCCATGTGGAGACTTGGATTGAGGAGATAACCCTCTGATTCCTTGTCAAAGCGTAAACCAAGGTTTTTGTGCATCTAGGGATTCTTTCTTAGACAGAGTTTCAAGCTTTACTACCCTGCCCATGCATACAAACCAGGCTTGTGACTGTCCCCCCAGACTGTCAATATAGTTAAGGTAGCCTTTAGTCTCTTTGACATCTAGGGTTCATACACAGGTACACCAAAAGGCTATTTCTGGTTGACCTTGGATGGGCTTGGAAGGTAACCCCGGTAGAAGGTGTGGGAGGGCGGTGGGTGATTCCTCCGCTTGTGCCTAATAACATCTACAAGGATGCCAAGTAACTGTCTATCAAATTTCTTTTGGAAAGCGTATCTTATACTTGTTTGTCTATTTGGCTTTAGGAATTTTTAGTGAGTGCTGTGTGGTTTGTTAGTACTTAGTGTGTGCTTGGTACTTTTTGTTTCATGTTGACCTCATACTTTGTCTCATTGTTTGAAACTATGTCTAACACCCCTTTGAACACCAACCAAGATATCCCCATGCTAGGAACTCCTTTTACTCTTCCTCTCACATGGAATGTTGGTGTTCCCTTGATGGCCATCCTGAATCTACCTGGATTCACCCTAGGGCTACCAGTGTGGTTGTTTTCCACTCTAACCGTCTTGAATGCTCCTGATGCTTCACAAGTAATATCCTTATATAAAGGGCATCAAACCACTACTTCCCCTTCACCTGTAGTTGATTCTCCTCCTCCTTCTACCTCATGCGGTGAAAGTACTGATACTAGTAACCGGTAGTCTAAAAGGAGTAAAAGAAGAAGGAATAGGAAGAAGGCACATAAGCAAGGGGGAACCTGTTCAACCTCTATAGGTCAAGTTGAACCTCACCACCCAGCTTTTGTGGTTCATGCTGGGGGCACATATCCAACCTCTGCAAGTCATGTTGGGTCTAAGCACTCAACCTCTGCAAGTCATGTTGGGTCTAAGCACTCAACCTCTGCAAGTCAAGTTGATATTCACCATCCAGCCTCTGTTAATCATGCTGGTGGGATCCTTCCAACCTTTCCAGGCCACATTGGATCTAGTCACTCATCCTTTGCAGGTTACACTAAAGGCACTCGTTCAACCTCTATTGTTTAAGTTGAACCTCCCCATCTAACCTTTGTAATTCATGTTGGATCCATCGACCCAGCCTCTGTTGTTTATGCTAGGGGAACACACTCAACTACTACAAAGCATGTTGATCCTAACCATTCAGCCTCTGTTGTTCATGCTGGTGGTGCTCATCCAACCTCTGCAAGTCAGGTTGGACCCAGTCTCTCAGCCTCTACAAGTCATGCTGGGGGCAGTCTCTCAGCCTCTGTGGTTCATGCTAAAGACAAACAGTCATCCACTACTATTCATGTTGACATTGTTGAGAAAACTAGGCATTTGAAGTGCAAAATTAAGTTCCCTTGTAAGCTATGTGAGGGAGATCATCTTACTCACTAGTGCCCTGCTATCCTGGAGGTGTGAAGAGTGTGGTCCAAAACTCAAGATTTCCTTCTACTGAACAACCTATAGTTTCTCAACAACCTACTCAACCTTTCGTTGATCAAGTGGTCAAACAAATCTTAGGTTTGGTCGATCCCACTATTCTTGCGGGGAGTGATCCTGATGTGATTGAACCAATTTCATCTTTGGTAAATCCCACTCTCCCTTCAGAGAGTGAATTTCATGAAGCGGTTGAATCAATTCCATTGTCGATCAATCCCACTCTTCCTTTGGAGAGTGAAGTGTCTGCTAGTCACATTTTCTTCACTGCCAGTTCAGAACTTACTGAACAAGGGGGCACTGAACTTGCTTCGGATCAATCCCCACAAAGCTCTCGGATTACTTCCTTTGATTTGGGATAACCTAGTTGAGCCGCGCCTTCCTTCTGATGCACCTTTCCAGATAAAGGTCAAAGTTGAATCATACATGATTTCTCATTGTATTGTTGATGAAGGAGCCTTAGTTGGTATTTTTTCTACTCATGCTTGGCGAGGCATGGGATCTCCCAGCCTTGTGTCGAATGCTAGTTAGTTACTAGCATTTGATAGAATAACTTGTATAGCCTTGGGAATTCTTTCTCAAAAACATGTTACTTTGGGTGGGAAGACCATCTTAGTTGAATTCATGGTAATAGAAGACCCCTTGGACTTCAATATGCTCCTTGGACGTGATTATGTCTATGCCATGCAAGCTGTGGTGTCAACATTCTTTCATGTCATGTACTTCAATCATGGCAAAGAAATTGTCACTATCGATAAGTTGGATTTTCTTGATCCATCTCCTGACCCAGCTAGAGACCAGATCTTTCCTTTATTCATTCCCAATGTTTCTATAGACACTACCCCACCACAGGTGAGCTATGTGGCCTCATGTCCTTTGCATTAAATTACTACTAAGAAGCAGCCTCTATTTTCATGCTTACCTTCTCAGGACTTGGTCCCCGTAGTTGACCAGGTGAGCCATCCTATACAGACTGTGGACTCTACGCTCCACTCTGTCGATCCATTTGAAAGTTTAGACATGTGTCCTATCTCGAATGATCTCCTTCCTTCAGATGAAGTCTTCCTAGAGTCTTTGATACAGTCTAAACTTATTTCGGATGTTGGTTCAGTTGTGACTAAGTCTAACCTTGATTTTCCTAGTAAGCTTAATCGATCTCCTTTTATTTTCTTGTTGAGTCTTCAAATTCTCCCTTTGATCAGCAAGTCAGTGATCCTGATGAGTTTGATTTTTCTTATGAATTTTTCAACTCCTGTGAGACTGAATTTGTTCCTACAAACTCTATATCCCTTGTTGATTTTTGCTCTCCTTCTGAGTTTGATCTTACTGATTATAAACCCTCAATCCTTGGTGCTATAGAATCTTCTTTGGTTGATTATTCCTTGACTTTACCTTTTATAGAAGATAGCAAAGTCACATGTGTTTCTTCCAAAGTGACCCGCATCAGATCTTTCGTTCTGAATATGATCCTGATGTTGTTGTTTCTTGGAGACAGGATTCTTAGTTGGATTCACAACTGTTTACTAGCCTTGTCTTGTTGTTCAAGGTATAAATTCATTTGCATGTGCCCTGCTCGTGCTTATAAGCCTGATGTCAGCTTCCATGCTTTTAGCTCGTTGTATAAGCCCTAATATTTGTTGTCATCATTACTCAGTCTTGTATCATTTTGCTTTTGCAACTTGACACCTTTTACCTTGAGGAGACATTCCCTGAGTGTCCTTATATTTCTCACTTTCCTCGTATTATGCATAGGTCTGTTCCTTGCACTTGGAACTAGTTTCTCCTGCCTATGACTCTTGTCTCCTTGCATTTAGAGCATTCTTTCTACTCTCCTTCGAGCTCGTTAAAAATATTAAGGAGGTCACAAGTTTACTTTTCTGGACTCGTTAAAATGTCATGGGAAAGATATTGAGTTTGTTTAGGCCCAGGTCTAACTCCTCAAAATAGACTTGACTGCCGAGTAAATTTGTCCATTCAGGCTCGTTAAGAATATGTGAATGGGCATCCACATTGGTGGTAGGTTATCACTTTCTCCAACCATGTGGAATAATACGAGAAAGGAACACTCTCTTTTCTTCAGAATTGAGAAGAGTATTCTTAGGCATGGGTTTATCTCTTTTCTGGACCTGAGGGACTAAACTTACAGAAAAGGAACCCCTGGTATGAACATAGTTTTCTCTTTTTCGTGCTCTGGACCAAAACATGAAAAATATTTCAAGTGTACTTTATGTCTTTGTCATGCTTGTTAAACCCTAAAGAACAAAGCATCGAGTTTATTGTTGTAAGGTCCATTTCTCGTAATCAAATGGATCTTTCCAAGTGTTCTTGCCTTCCTTCACACTCGTAAAACTCAGGCTATATGCTGCTTTTGAAGGAGTGTTGGGTAGGTGGTAATTTAACCTTTTTTAGATCTTCCTGACTAAATATGAAAAAGGTGTGCCTTACTTCTTCAGAAGCTAAGAGAGTTCTTCTTTGGTATGTTTTATACTTTTTAGCCTCAGGAGACTAAATTGGACGAAAAAGGACCCCCCTGGAGTCTTCTTTGGAGTTTTCAAACTCTCTAAACTATGAAAACACCATCGAGCATGTACTAGTTTAGGCTCGTAAAATCCATGAATAAGTGCTTTATCAAGCATTCTTCTATCTTTTCTTCGAGCTTTCCAAAAATGAAGATGGTCCCGAGTTTGTTTTCTTGGACTCATTAAACCTTTACAGGGAAGAGGGAAAGGGAAGCTCATTCAAATTTTTTTTACATCATGGAAGCAAGTCTTGTTTCCTTAAACAAAGCACTAGTTTTGAGTTTATCAACTGTTGGGTCCTAGTGTTTTGACCTTAACCCAATTTAGAGTTTTTTTCTCGTCCCATTGGTTTCTTTTACAATTATATGGGGAATCTGTCAATGTCTCCTACATTGCATATTTGTTTTGTTGGTCCTTTTGTGTCAAAAGATGCATAAGTCACTTTTGTGTCGTGCTCACTATTCAAGGATTAAACCTTTGTCGGCCATTCTGCAGTTACCTTGACCTTTTGTGTCGGCCATTCCCTGGTATCAGTTCATTACATCATGTCTTCAGTGTTCCTTGTCGTGAAATTCAGTACCAATTCCAGATCCAATTATTCTTTGGCTTACCTTATGTTGGATGATTAAGGATGCCTTAATACCTTCCTTCCAACGGATCTCTTCCTATCGACTGCAACACATCTTGCTCTGGGAATGAGATTTAGAGTTTTATGACAGTACCTTGGGGATTTTAGTCATTAGTGGAAATTTCCCTCGCTATTGGGTAGTGGGAATACCTTAATGTCTCATACTCGATGGATTCTTCAAGTGTTCAACTTCAAGTCCTTGTATTCACACTTGTTAGAATGTACTAGGTACCTTGGGGACCATTTTCATAAATGGTGGTTTCCCTCGCATTTGTTAATGGTTCTCATTATTGATTGATAATCAAATGGTTTCCTCCATGTTTGACTTCAGCTCCTTTATTCACCTGGTTAGGATTTGTACCTTTTGGGCAGTTTGGATTGAAGACCTTGGGCCGACAGTAGCATCGTCATTTTTTGCTATTTCCCAAGTTGTGCAAGACCTTGTCACACTTTATTGACATTTTGCTAAGACATAGATCCACCTTGTATTTTTGTTGCTATGAACGATTGTTGAGTATGGATCCACCTTGTTCATTTGTGGCCATGACTCCTTTAGATTTGATATGGCACCCTTTTGCATATTGAGCGACCATGATAGTTTCATCAGTTATACATATGTTGGATCCACCTATATGTTTATGGAGATGTTTTGTATATGGACTCGTATGTCCCAGAGATCAGTTTTTTCTGACATTTATCTCTCTTTCAGGTACCTTTGTTCGAGCCTTTCGATCTTGGATTCTCTGCTCTCTCCATACTCAGCTGTTTCCTTTATAATGTATTTCGAATATCATCTTCACCTCTAACCTCATACGTTAGGGGGCATCTGTTATAGCTTAAAATGACACATCTCTGCCTATGGCCACTATCCCATGATTTCGTCGCATGTCGACACTTCCATGACGACACTTCATGAAAGTCACTGAAAAAACACCTAACTTGGAGGACCCATATATTGAGTTTTGTAACTCCATTCGACCTCATTTCTGCACCATTGGAAATATATTTTAGTTATATAAAACTTTTCAGAAGACACCAAAGTCTGAAAATGCCCAAAAATACCCTAAAAATGAGTTTTTTATGTGTACGTGACTTTCCTTCAGGCAAACCCACGTACGTACACGAGTTGCTATATATAATAGTCATGTACTCCTTAAATATGTGACTTTTCTGCATAGTAACCCACGTGTACGCGACTGTTGTCTCTACAACCCGCATACGCCTCCTGAAAATGTCAAAAAAATACGAATTTTGAATTTTGGGTAGTTATGCAATTGACTCCTTCAGTTGTAACTACTTTTTCTTTGCCCCTAACTCTTCCTTAAGCATATAAATAGAGGTAGGGAGGTCCATGAGAGGAGACTTGAATCTTTGCATCATTATGTTGGAGGAATCGAGACTCCCTTTGCCCACACCTTTTCCCTAGAAGCATTGTCCTTATGTTGTAGAGCTTGGAGGTTGAGTTCCTTGGAGAAGAGAAGCAACAGAACCAAATCAAGGTTTTGTGAGGTGCCGAACTTGAAGAGAAGGTATATTTGTACTTGTTTTCAAGATTAATAAAGATGTGATATCCTTCTTCTTCCCAAATTATTGTTCAATTATGATCATATGATGATGTTAATCATATCATTGTTTCTTGTTTATTTGATTATCATTTCTTTATATGTGGTCATAATGGTTTGAGGAAGATATAATTTGTTTTGCAGGTCTCTTGGAGCGAGAGGAACAAGAGGAGGAGGAGAAGGGATAGAGAAAGCTTGGACTAGCCTTCAGTTAATCAGGTGTGGACCTTTCTTATCTCTAAATCTTGCTTATATATGCTTGCTGAACATTATACATCCACCTTTCAACTGCAGTATGTTGATGGCCTCTTAAACCCTAGCCATAGGATACTTTCCTTTACAATAGGATGCGAGCGCATATTGCGTGTAAACACCTAGAAAGGGTGACACTTCTTGACCATGTTGACACAATCTTTGAAGGTCGACAGCCAAAAATATCCCACTCTCAATATTTTTTGGGTTTTAGAAAACCTAGATAAATGACAACCACACGCCCCTCCATTGCAATAATTCAGCACAACCTCAGCCTCATCATGGGTTAAACAATGATGCAAAATGGAATCTACCCCACTGTGGTATAAAGTGTTATCCACTATAAGGTAGTTCTTAGCTACATGATGTTATCTTCGTCACTCATCCCATGAAAGGGGAGTAGGGACCTTCAACGTTTGCAAATATACAATGATATCGCCATACCAAGAGTCCAAAGTTGAGATAAGGAAAATATGCTCATCGACAAACGTATCCTCATAAACCTCCTCCACACTTGGAAAATCAGATATGAGCTCTGCAAAGATCAATGATTTCTTCAATTTCACTGAAACGAATTCGAGATTGAACTCTTGCAAAATAACAATCCACTTATTGTATTTTCCCCCGATAATCCTTCTAGTGAGGGCAAACGAAAATGGATTGACATGAGATACCACCAAGGTCTGGTGAAGGAGAATGTAATGTCTCAATATCTGAACCACATGAAAAGTGGCCAAATCAAGTTTCTCCACATGGGAATAACACATTTCTGCATCAAAAAGGTTTTGGCTCAAATAATACATGACGTGCTCGTGGAGCTCCTCATCCTCCTGAACCAAAACCATACCAACCGTGTCCAAGGATGTGGCCACATAAATAAATAAAAATCACGGCTATAGTCAGGTGGACTAAGCACGGGGGCCAATGCTAAGGCTCACTTAAGAGCATCAAAGGACTCCTGGGCCCACTCATCCCAGTAAAAAGTAGTGTCCTTCTTTAAAAGACACATAAATCCTTTAGTCAAATTGGAAAAATTAACCACGAATCTCTGCAAGAAATTTTCCATGCCTTGCAAACACTGAAGATGTGTAATATTATGTGGGGGAGACAATTGAATTATTGCCTCAACCTTTAAGGGATCGACTCTTATACCCTCCTTGGATACAATGAACCCGAGCATGCAACCAATAGTCACGCAAAAGATGCACTTATGAGGATTTAACCTAACCTGGAAATAGTGACATATTTCGAATACTAATCTCAAATGGTATAGATGAGGTACTCCTAGATGAGAATGAGCAGCAACATCATCCAAATACACTTCGATAATCATTTTGAGATCATGAAAAATTAAGGTCATAGCTCGATGAAATGTAGCTCTGACATTTTTAAGACCAAAAGGCATATTTCGATATGAAAAAGTACCCCAAGGACAAATAAATGTAGTTTTATGTTGATCCTTAGGTTTGATCTGAATCTTATTATATCCAAAAAAACTGTCCATCAAGGAAAATACTTTGCTTCCCGCACACTCATCCAAAATCTGATCAATAAATGGTGTGGGAAATTTATTATTATGATAAGCATTATTTAAATCACGGAAATAAATGCATATACAGATCGCTCCCTGATTCTTATCAACCGGAACGGGATTTGAAACCCACTCTATCAAGGGAACAGGATAGATAAAACCAACTTTTAATAGCTTCTCTATCTCAGCCTTAATAGCAGGTGCTTTTCTAGGATTCACCGCACACAAACGTTCTTGAACGGGCTTCACATTCAGATAGGTCTTAATCTCATTTTCGACAATACGAGGGTCAATACCTAGAATTTCTTCGTATGACCAAGCAAATATGTCAGGAAACTCTTTAAATAGCTTGTTATACTCCTTGATCTCATCAGGGGAACAATCCGCCCCAATGTAGATGTTCTCAACTTTTCCAGGATCACGAGAACTATTGATAGGAATAGTAGGTGATAAATTCACCATGTTCCCATCAGCCATCTAACTAGGAGAGCTCAATGGAACCATGGGACTACCAATATTCTCGCTAAGAATCTCCCTAAAGTCCTCATGCACCATACGGTTAAGCTCGGGAAGAAAATATGATATATGATGTAACTCTTCCCAAGGTGGCTCAACCCCATACATGGCCTCAATAATGGATTCATCTGATGGAAAAACATCATCAAGGAAATCATGTGCATGAGAGGACTCAATTGCCCATGCAGGAATCACATATGGGTCCTCCTCCTCCATCCATGAAGAGGAAGGACTAGGCTCTACAACACAATCAAGATTCACTTGGTATGCTATCATCACTGTAGGAAATGACATATTCGTTTCGACGGGTCCATTCGAAGGACTCGGTGAAGGAAGAATCCAAGCATATTCCATATGGGTAGTGTGAAAAGACACTGAATTCAACGAAGATGAAGCCCCACTAAAAATAGATCTGATCATAAAAATAGGCACAGGACAGCTTAAGGTCCCCATAAGAGATGGATACATACCCACACCCACACTCCCAGTTACCGATTGAGAATGATTGATAATCAGGATAGAAGTTCCTGATGATGCACTAACCCTCGGATTATGGAATGATCTCTGATCAATCATAATGATATTCCCATTAAATGGAAATCATACTACTTGAAAGAGATAAGAGGATACAACTTGCATACTATACATCCAATTCCGTCCCAGTGAAAGATTGTAGTCAAGGGGTGCATCAACCACCTCGACCTCGATCGTGACGGTCTTCCCTCCCAATTGGACCTTAAGAGAAGGAAGAATCCCGTGCGTTGGAAATGATCTACCATCAAAGGCAGTCAAAATAGTAGTGGATTGAGACAACTCCGGAAAACCCAAATCCTTCCAACATGACAAAGACATCACGGAAGCAACATCGCCTTCATCAATCACAGTGTGTTTAACGGTCATATTAAGACACTCTACATGAATCAAAAGAGACACGTAATAAGGCAAGCGAGGCTATAGTCCCATGGTTTCAAATTTGATAACAGAAGAAGAGTTATCATCATGAACCCCAAGAGCAGAAAGCAAGGATTCCCTTTGTAGAGGAAAACTCTGAAGTACTTCAAGTGCAGAGATTGCACAAGGAGTTTGGCCCAAATCCTCGACAATGGAATATTTTTGGGTAGCTCGGGCATTAGGATTGTGCCCCAAACACTTTAGGACTCCCATAGGAATGCGAGGTGCAACTTCAGGTTTATCCATAGGGTTTTTGATACGCAAAGGGCTCTCGAGTGGAGCAGGTTCTTTTCCAAGGTCTAGTTGTGGTGAACCATAATCCTTCACACGAGTCACAACCTTAGTAACACATACCATGTTGATGCAACCATGACCAGTATTGGCTTTCGGTGGATTTTGATCTCCACCCGATTCACAATGAGGATCATTGGTCCTCAAGTTCATATTTTGACTATGGGGTAAAGGATTAGTTAGCACAGCTAGGCCCTGTGTTATGAATCTTGAAGAATCTTCTATATGAGGGCACAAGTGGGTGAGGTGGTCCTCCTTACACAACTTGCAAGGAAACTTTACCTTACGTTTAGATTGCTTGTCCCCCCAGCATTAAGAGCGTGTTTGTCATTAAAATTAGCATTTTCATTCTTGTTCCCACCCTTACGATTATTTTTACCCTTTTTCTTATTCCTTTTGGGCTGCTGGTTGCCCTTCAGGTCCAACGATTGCATAGAAAGTACACTCACCATTTGGGTGGGTTGAGATGAAACCGTGGCTTGTCCTGAAGCAGATTGATTAATAGACAATTGGCTCACTTATTTGTCAACTGAATCCGCAAGTTTCATTAGAGGAAATTTCAACTCAAAATGGGCCTTTTAACTTTGATTCAAATTCCATGTCATCATGTGTTAGCCAATGAAATTGATTTAAATTTGAAATACCGTATAGGTCTTCAACACTTTTTAATATAAATTTGGGGATAGGTATGATAAAAAAAATACTTTTTTTGTTTGTATTTTCAACATATCACTCCTTGTTTTTACTCAAATTTTGATGGGGAAAGCTTGTTGGATGCAGAATTAAATTCCACATCCAACGAGTACCCACTCGACATACTTTTGACGGACCCCGCTACCCCAAAAACAAGAAATACCTAAAAAAATGCGATGATGATGTTTTCCTAGATCCCTATGTAGGATTGAGGATAGTGAAATATAGATTTAAAGAGCCTTACCTACGCTGTGTTGACTATGAAGTGATAGCCTTGGAAGTAATGTGACTGTTAATGAAGTACACTTACAATACAGGGAGTTCTTTTGGTAAGTTTACTATTGGCTATAAAATGAAAATTCCAATAGGGAAAGGGACTATTTCCTATAACATTGGAGAAGTTATTTCTTTATACGATAAAAGCGGAAAACCTATTCCAAAGGATGTATATGAAAGTGTTTTGAAATTAGTGATGTCATCATCATGTGTTATGAAAGTGTTTTGAACAGACCTATGTCTAATTGTAAGACAACCCCAACACTAGTAATAACAGTTTTCAGGTATTTCTTGTTTTGGGGGTAGCCAATTGGGTACTCGTTGGATGTGGAATTTAATTCCACATCCAACGAGATCTCTCAATTGAAATTTGAGTAAAAACATGAGGATATATGTCAAAAATACAAACAAAAAAGTAGTTTTTTTCTTTTCTTCCTCCAAAACTAATAAATATTATTTTATTATTTTATATTATTTTATTAATTCTTCTTAGGAGGCCCATTTTGAGTTGAAATTTCCTCTAATGGGCAGTTGTACAACCCACAATGCCTTCAGCATGTGGTATAGGCTTGATCTTTGGATCGAAACTAGATCACGAAGCATTAGGTATAATCTCATACAAAAGTCTGAATTGATCGTAGATCAAATCCAACTCTTGTGCCCTAAAGATTGTTTGTTCCTCATTTTGGACTCCGGATGTCGAAACATCCTTCGTGATGTAAAGTAACAATGACTTGAAGAACCACTCAAGGAGAAATTCCAGTGGAATAAAGGCTTTAATCAACTGCTTCCATCTACGCCACTCTTAAATATGATTCGAGATATGTGTGGCTTTGTCTTGTCGAAATGTCAACAAGAGTTATGTACCAATGTCATAACACACGGGTAGATGAAAGTGATTGAGGAAATTCATGTCAAGGTCATTGAATAAAATGAATTCCCCCATTGGTAACTCTATATACCATTTCACTACAGGTCCGGTGAGGGTGCGTTGAAATAGCCTTAAATGGATTGAATCGTCATGTAAGGAATTGGAAGAGCACCAAAGGTGAAAAGTAGTGACATGCTCACTAGGATCTTCTCCATATTTTCCCTCGAACTTGGGAATGTCCGAAGGAAGCTTGTTAGGGACGGTCGTGAGATACCGGATCGTTCATAAGTCTCGATAAGTTAGGTAAGTTCAACGTTGTGAGGAAAGGGAGCCTAGGTTGAGATGGTCTATGCCACACTCCCTGATAGTTCTAGTTCATGTAAGGCTGATTGCTATAAATACCATGGCCTTGGCCATAATATACTCCTCACATTTGGCCCATATAGGGCTGAATGGAAGCATTATGATGTGGTGTACCTTGACTATTCAATGCTACAAAGCCATAATTGGAAGAGTAAGCAGGTTTTTGATACCCGTATCCATAGGGTTGATAAATCTATCCATACTGTGGTCCATAAGACTGGCCATGAGAAGCTCCATAAGGTGTCCCATGGGATGTCCCATGAGAATCTCCATAGTTTTTGATATGGGGAACTCCTTTCAATGGACCATTAGACGATCCAGAAATAGGAATATGACCTCCCGAGACAATGAGAGGTACTTGACTCTAAGATACTACCATGCGAGTAATCATAGTATGAACATGGCTAGTAGCGATATTCCATCCCGAAGGGCCACGTGAATGACTTGGAGGAAGGGTTGTCAAAAATGCATTCGGAGGATTAGGGTTCGAGGATGAAGGGACATGTGAAGGGATATAAGTGGTTTTCCCTATGGTCACTTGTCTCAGTTCTGGTATCCACATATGACTACTAACACTAGGTCTAGGATGGACATGTGGGGTAGCTTCCACCACCGAGATGGAAGGTGCAATGTGACTAGTGCTCCCAAATCTCTCTGCATGGAAAGGAATAGGAGTGCCCCCAGGCGTAGTGCTAGGTTCAACTTCTGACTTGGCATGATGTGTCGTATCGGGTGCAGGGATATCAAGCATGCCATAACAAACATAACTAGTGCTTATGGGTTCATGATGAGTCTCTTCGCCTGGAAACCAATACCGACAACCTATGAATGAGTGATCATAACCAGAATGTGAAGGTATTTTTGGTGAAGGATCATATACGGGAGTAGAATATGCATCCCCAACCTTGTGAGGTGGAGAATACATCTAAGGAATCTCATCCTCGTGATCTCCCATTGTGCATGAATCAAAGTGAGAAGTAGTCTACCCGGACTATCTGTTTATCTCTCCCAAAGGAGGAGGAGAGGTGGAAGGTAGAAGTCCTACTAAACGACAAGAACGGCGAAGTGCCATGCCCAAATCTGCAATGACTCAAAAATGAAAAAGGCTCGACCTAATTATGCAAACCCCAGGAAAACTAGTGTGCAAAGAGCATACACCTATAAAATGTAAAGCCAAATCATAAGCAAATAAGGGTAGGATATGTGAGCTCCCAAATGAAGTAGTTATGTCTCACCTAGGAGAGACTTGAGATGCCCATACACAACAAGCAGAGGTTCATAACCAATTATAGTGGCCCTTAGCTTCAACACATATAGCGACTGTGCTGTACGAACCCCACCTGGCCAGGACACCTACAGAATAACCTCTGCGAAGTACCCGCTCGATAACCTATATAAGGAAACTAAAGTAACCTTGATATAATCAATTCTCAGGAAGATAGATGTAGGCGGGATTGACCGTATGGGTAGGGTAGAAAAGCCTAAAACTCTTGAAAGAGGCCCCAGATACGAATACAATCCTGGAAATATCTTCGGTGCTACTTAGTTATGACTAGGGATCATCCCAATCAATAACCACTCACATCTCCTCATGCTTAACTCCCTTGTAAGAGGAGGATCCTCAGAACACTAATTATATAAAGGAATTTCACACTCTCATGTAGACAGACACATAAATGTTTCGTTTAGTGGTCTTGGAGAATGAACTATTCTAAGACCCTAAAACCTAATCTTGTTGGTGCACCCTATAAAAGAAAAGAGTGTAATTCATTTTATTATGCGTTGATTTTAATTGGCTTATTACTCAAAATGGAAAATGGTCGTGCAACTAATGATTTTATGACACAACAAGAAGTAAAATGCACACCTAACAATCAAATGCAAATGCACTATGTTAAATGAAAAATGGGGTATGCTACTACATGAAATACAAAATTTTCCTTCAAATGAATATGCAATCATTCCTATATGAAAATATGACTAATACTCTCCAAGAAAACCTAATGCAAGTATCACGCAAAATGCAACAATGCAACAATGCATAATGATGCAAAAAGCAAATGTTTTTGTATTTTTTGCATTAAAATGAGATAAAAAGAAAAAGTATAACTCTAAAACCCCCGGACTCTGCAAGCACTATCAGATAGCACCCAAGCACAACACTAAGGTAAAACAGACCTAATGCACTAATCCCCCCCCCCAAAAAAATTTGGAATGACAAGAACATTTTCAAAAAATTCAAACTAAAAAGCATCTTTGGTCAGAAACAGAGGTGTATACAGACTCCAGAATCATCCAAGAAGACTCAGCAGTCATCCAAAATCACCTAACAAAACTTAATCTTCCCCAAAAAGGTAAATCTCATGGCATATGCAACTATGTGCAGAAAATCTGCGTATGTACGCGGCTATTCCAAGAAAAATTGCGTGTACACACGTCTGTGAAGACAAAAATCACGTACATGAAGAAAAAGAGATAAAAAAAATAGGTAAACAAACAAGACAAAACAAAATTTACTCCTATCAGACACTACTAGGAAAACATGCCCCCAGACCCGACTCAAAAATAGAGAAATCAGAGAAATTCAAGAACATTGAATGCCGATAAAAACCCCCAAAGGAAATGACTGGGAACTCCCCAGTACGGTCATCAATTCTCTTATGGAGAAAATTTCCTATGGCTTGGGGTACCACAATAGACAGAGTAACCGCAAAAATCAATCCCTTCCCAATATGCAAGAGAAATAAAAATCTAACACTAAAGGATCTTGAAACATACCTTATTTTGGATGGTCGATGTAGATCCTTGTTGAGCTTTTCCAATCTCACTTGTATTAGCAATTTTCTCTCTCAACAATCAGCAAACAAGAAAATCATGCTATATAATTGTGCTAGACCTACTCTAGCATATATAATCAATAACATATAAGCATTTAAAAGCATCCATGGATTCAATATTTATTTAAATACACATCATTGGACAGGAAAAGATATTTATATTAATATAAATCAGAGATTACAAGAATGACAACCTCTGTCAGCACATCTACGAACTGGAGAAACTGAGTCCTCCACCTAGGCCTCCACCACTTCAATCCTCCATCTCTCAATAGCAAGCTCACAAGCAAAGGAAAGGTTGGGAAGAACACAAAGTGCTCCAAGGGACAAAGGGATGCAGATTGAAGTATAAGCTTCGACAATAATGGACTATAGTTTTCTTGCTCTTCAATTCCTCTCTGTTCAATGTATCCAAAGGGTTCCTTATATAGTGCCTCAATGGGGTAATGAAAGGACGAATCCAAGAAATCTCAAGGAATATGGAAGGCCAAGAGACAAGTGACTCGGCTCCACATCAAGGAAAACTACAAAACTATTTGGCCTTTCGCACACATCCCGATGTACGCGGGTTTGAGGGTCATATCTGCGTATATACGCGAGAATAGGTTTAAAAGTCACTTATGGAAAATAATGCATGTTTTTAGGGATGATATTGGAAACATAAAAGGTACAAAAATGGTCCATGGGGTCCAAAGAGTCTGTAGAGGGACAGGGAAGGCCATAAATGTGTCATCCACAATGTGTGGTAAAATCAGTTGTAACAGTTGGCATTCTTCGAAGGATTTGGGCGAAGTTATCCATCATCCCATTCCTCTGTCGTATGATGGATTCCTCAAGAAACATTTAATAGGATGACATGCTATGTTATCTCTCTTTTTTTCTCCCAACATGTGAGGCTACATGGGATGATGAGAGGTATTTTCCCCAAGCTCAACTAGTTCAAGACCCAACTCTCGATATTAAGATCTCATTGGGGACATGCACTTAGAAACCATAAAAGAAGAATTCTCTGATACCACTAATATGGATTTATGTGAGAAGAAAATGAAATAGCACATTTGTATTCATATACATAGATATATGGCAATAACCACAGTGATACAATAAACTCAAATTCTTTTAAATTAATGAAATAGAAGAAACTGTAAAACAAAAGCAGCTAAAATGGTGGTAGTTGTATATTTGAGAAGATATGTGGTCGCTACGCTCACTCATGAAGATACGAATACAAAAGGTGTCCAAAGAACATTTTACCATAAATTCTTGGACAGGAAAAAAACCATAAACCTAACCCTATGGGATGAATCGTCATAAATTTTGTGGCTTCAAGGTGGTTAGTTGAACAATAAAATTCTTGGGGTCATAACTTTTGCATATGATCTTCATTTGGGTCGCCCGATATCCCGTCGTAAAGGTATATTTGAGATTTATACTTTTATATGGGTGCAAAATGCATGCCAAGGACAACCATTGCCCCCCGAATCATCCAAAAATGTCGTTTACGCCTCAAAACAACCCAAGAATTTTGGGACCCAAAATATGTAGAATATTACAAGAAATTTGCCAAAATGGAAAACTATTTTGACCCAATGGAATAGGTGGATTTCCACGATACCCATCTGAACCATGGGATACAAGCCCCTCATTGTGGTACAAAATACTTCATCTTCAAAAAATCGTTGTGGTCAATTGATCAAATTAAAAATAAATAAACATGTCAACTCTCATGTGGACATTAGAAGTGATATAAATAAAAAAGGATTAGTGTACTTTGTAGAGTGATCGAGCATATAGGACTATGGATAATCTAAAGGTTTAAGTTTTGGTTTTGTTACATCGAAATCTTGTCATGTTGATCCATGTTTCAACCTTACGCCTGATCCCTAAAGTTCTCTCTACTAAGGTTGATTGATATTGAGGTTGTTTATGCCTTTTTCCCTCTTTAGGAAGGTTGACACTCTTTCCCTTCATGCTATAAGATTCGATGGCACTCTTTATCCTAAGGAAAGGTGCGTTGATTCTCTTTCCCTTCATGTTAGAAGCATCGACGGTGCTCTTTCCCTTCATGCAAAGTGTGTCGGTGGTGTTTTGAGGAAAAAAGAGAATATTTGAGACCCTTCTCGAAGGTGGATGAGGTGGAGGTCTATCCCTATCATCTAGGTGAGGTGGAATTTAGTTCCTAACCTATGGGGAAGATCCCTTAGACCCATCCTCCCAATCCTCAACCTAATCTATCTCTTTAGCCTTATAAATTAAACCCTCTCTCCATTATGAAAAGAGGAAGGACTATGGTACTTTTATACTAGGGTAATTTTTAGGTGATCCCTATCATCCTTTGGGAGGCTTACTATCTTGCTTTGGAGGCTTGGCTTGGATTGTTTGATGGAAGATTGCAACATTAAGGCTAGGTTGTGACATTCCTTCTTCTATGTAATTCTATGTATCTCCTTAATTACATTAATACAGATCTCTTTCCATAAATGTTATTGTGTTGATAATTTTTAGAGTTTTTTTCCTTAACTGTTAGCTTAGATCAATTCATGTTTTGATACACATGTACTATTTTCTTGTTTCCAATTGCTCTACACAGTTTTGTAGTTGAATATCTGAAGGCTCTTGAGCTTGGATCAACAAAGAGAGAAGAGGATTTGCAGATCACAAGTAAGCGATCTATCTGTAAAATGCATCTCTATTGATCTAGGAAGGTAGATTATATTATGTATTTGATTTGTTCTAGATCCACTTAGACTAGGGAGATCTGGCTTGAGTCTGCTTGAGTAGATTTGTGAGATAACAGGGTTGAAAGGGAATTAATGGCTAGTCGAACCAAAGAAGAAGCAAATAATTCAAGTATCAAGAAAATTGGTGAAGTCAAGGATAATTTATTTTTATTTTGTACTAGACCCTAACCCTACCATCATTAGATGTTGTACTAGACTCTAACCCTACCATTGTTATATCATGGAAATAAACCCAAGGAAGGAAATTATGATGAATAAGAAGAAGTTTATATTGAGGGTGAAATTATCAGTGCACTAGATTAACTAAATGATGCTATAAATAAGAACAAGGAACTGAAAGAACAAATACTCAAGCTGAAAGAGGAAATCATAAAAACAAAGAAAGGTGATAATATCATCACATAACTACAAAATCAACTTGAAGAAGAAAAAAAAGTAGAAGAACTATTGACAAATCAATTGGAAAACAAGAAAAAGATGAGTGAAGATCTAGAAATTGAAAGCATTGTGTTAAGAAAGGAATTACAAGAACTGAAAGAAAACCATTAAATAACAAAGTCAGTGGTTAGCAGTCAAGGGAACAATTATCATAAGGAAATTGAAAGGATAAAAGGGATTTTGAAACAGAAATTATTTTTCTAAAATAAGAGGTACAAAAAAATAATTCTCAGTTAATTTTTCAGTCAATATATAACAATAGCTCCAAGAATCTAGACGAAATTATGAACAATCAAAAACCATAAAACTATGCTGATGTATGAATTCATAGGCCTTTTCAATAATTGTGATTGATATTGATCTGTTAATCTTCATAGTTGGCCTTGACTAGAACTTGGTTTTCTTATATCTATGATTTCTATCTTCTTTAATAGAAAACTCTTTCCCTACCTTAGGTAAATTTCATCGAAAGAAAAATGTGCATTTTCATGTAGCTAGGATTTGCATTCTTTTTACATTTCCTGTCTACACCTCATGCATCCACTTAACCGCTCAAGATAAAATTAACGCTAGCTTAGGTTTAAAATCATTTAGTAACTATGTCCAAGTTAGTGATGTGTTTTGGTGTTGTTAAGCGTGGAAACTATCGTTTATTCCCGCACTACATTCTAGGGACTGTGTGGTTCTTCCACATACCATCGACATATCGAACGGGTTTTCACGTACCCTTAAGGTATATCGAAATTTAATCCATGTACTCGATTGTATATCAGAAGGCCCATTTCGTACGGTTGTGCATTAGACAACACCACTACGAAGTTGATCTCCCCCATACCTAGTGTATCTTGGGAGAGCTTCTTAGGATTCCCATGACCAACTGAGTTAAATTTTTGGTCGTCTTCGCATCACAATACATCGAGAACAACATTTAGGGAGATTACTACGTATGTGCCATCTAGGTAGTTGGTTATTCAGGAAAAGGTATGGTCCCAACCCTCCTTTTCGTGTTTTACTGTTGGACCCTGTAGTTTATAGAGAGTTGTAAAGCCTTGATAATACCGTGAGAATCCTGACTACTGATACACTCCTATTAACACAGTTTTCCTATTCCTTTTAGACTTGAGTAGTGTTTGACTTGTGTGGTACTTCAAATATTCTTAGAGAATTCATATATCAGAGAGTCTCTCAAGACCACTAGTCAAGAGAACCCTTTTCAAGGTATGCATTTTATTTCTCCCCCTTGTGGATTTGTTGGTTCCCGCATGGATGAAGCTTCAAATTTTTTGGAAGATATTATTGTTCCTAGACAACGGCTTCCAACCAGTTATTGTAATTTTTCCCTTGACATCCCATTGGTTGATCAGTGGTCGATCCAAGTCTATCCTTGGTCGGTCCCACTCTTCCATTGAAGAGTGAAGTCAAAGCGATTGATCCACTTCCAACCCCCGTCGATCCCACTCTAACCTTGGAGAGTGAAGTTAAAGTGGTCGAGTCGATGTCATCTCCACCTCATCTCACTCCTGATTTAGAAAATGTTAATATTGAAGTAGTCTCTTCGACACATTCTTCATCTTTTCCCTCTCTTTAAGTTGAGAGTGAGATGAGACTAGCTGAAGTTTTCGTAGTTAGTTATGATTGTTCTATGCAAGAGGAAATTTTGTCTCTTTCGACAGAGCCCTCTCCAAGTAGTGAGGTTATTTCATTTGACTGGAGTAACCTAACATAATCTCATCTTCATTCGAGTGCTCATTTACATATAGATGTGCAAGTTACCACTAAGAGTATACTCCGTACTATTATTAATGATGAGGCTTCTATTAGAATTCTTTCCTCTACTACTTGGAAATCCATAGGTTCTCCTCTGCTTATGCCAGCTATCAATCAGATACTAGGTTTTAATCAAATACCTACTACGCCTTTAGGGATCCTTCCTCATTTTCCTATCACTTTGGAAAGAAAAATTGTTTGTATCAATGTTATGGTAGTCTAAGGTCCCTTAGATTTAAATATACTCCTTGGGCATGATTATGTTTACGCCATGAAATATGTAGTTTCCACACTTTTTCGAGTGATGTGTTTTCCCCATGATGGGAATATTGTGACCATTTATCATCTTTCCTTTGTTAAACCTGATCATTGCATGAACCCTAGACATCATAATTCCTTGAATGTCCTGCATTTTCTTGTGGTTCCTTCCCCTTCTAGTTAGCTTATTCCCATCATAGGTAAAATGGGGGGCATGGCTCCAGCCTCTGGAAATCATACTACAATTAAGTAGCTAGATTCTTATGTAAGGGGGAAACCCACCAACCTCTGGACATCATGTTGGATTAGAATTGCCTCGTGCACATAGTTCCTTATATTTTTCAAGATCGTTAAAAAATGAAACAAACGTTGAGAGCATAGTTCCTTTTCTCTATATCAATCTAGTCAAAAAGTGAAATAGGTGGCTGTGAGCATGGTTTCCTTTCTATGTAAAGCTCATTTAAAAAATGAAATAGATGCCCAAGAGCAAATTTCCCTTTTTGTGTCACGATCATTAAAAAATGAAACAAATTTCCTCAAGCATAGTTATCTTTCTGTTTCAAGCTTTTGTAAAAATGAAACAGGTCCCCTCAAGCATAGTTATTCTCTATTTCAAGCTTGTATAAAAATGAAACAGGTCCCCACAAGCATAGTTATTTTATGTTTCAATATTGTGTAAAAATGAATAGGTCACCTTGAGTAGTGTTTATTCTTGGTTTCAAGCTCGTTAAAAAATAAAACTGACCTTGAGGAAAGTTCCCCTTTCGTGTCAAGCTCATTAAAAAATGAAATGGACCCTTCCATTATGTTAAGACTCAATTTTTGAACCTTTGTTTCATCTGCTTGTAAATAAGATGAAATGAAGCTTGGGGGTCATGTACCCTACATCTTTATATTGGAATTAAGTTACTTGATAGTTATATCGGGGGAAGGTACCAACCATTGGACTTCATGTTGGGAAATCACCCGTCAATGAGAGTCTTTTTTAGCATGCTTTCTTTCAGTTTCGACCTTGTTAAACCATGAAACAATCTTTTGAGCATAGTTCTTTCTTTGTTTCAAGCTCGTTAAACAATGAAGTAGATACCCTGGGAATTCTTCCAACTAATCTTGGAGCTCATTAAAAATAGTAAGACAGTGTTGAGCTTACTTTTTTGTGCTCTGGATTCAAACATGAAAAAGGTTATGAGTTCCTTTTATACCTTCGGCGTGCTTGTTAAAAACTCAGTGAAGAGGTATCAAGTGTAATTTTACTATTTTTTAGACTCGTTAAAATTGGATTATAAAAAAAGAACCCTAATAGATTCTCTTTAAGCTCTTTTCGAACTCTTAAAATGTAAAAAGATTGCCATGTGAACTTGTCTTCTTCATGCTCATAAAAGGACCTGAAGAGTCATCTTCCTGGTGATAGTTTACCCCTTTTTTGGGACAGGGGGTACTTCTTACGAAAAATGTATACTCCAGCCAATCATGACTGGAAGAGTTATCCTAGGCATCATTTTATACTTTTTCAGGCCATGGGGACTAAATTTACAAAAAATTCCATCCTGGACTCTTCTTAGTCATTACAGACTCTCTAAACATGAAATGACAAATGATTTTTCTTTCATCAGACTCATAAAGTTAAACAATGAAGGACCCTTTCTAGGAATGAACCCATCCTCTCTCAAGTTCATAAAACATATGAGAATGGACTCATCGCTTGTTCAGCTACATCGATTGTTTGTCACCCTCTTTGAACTCAGAAAAATGAAAAAAGGCACTCATCCTTTGTGATGGGGAAATTAAGGAAAGAGTTTGTATTTTGTTATGGAAATACATAGGCACTCTAGAACATGGCACTCATTTTCATATGCATTCAGTACTTGGGTAATATGTTTGTCTTCAAGTCCTGTTGATTCCTTGAGTCTTCTTACCTCGTTTGAGTTATCTAAGAATACTCCCGTCGGCAATTGCATTGGGGGATGGCTATCAGTCTCATCAAATTCAATACTACCAAGTCATGCCATGCCCATGTTCAAGAGAATTTTGGTCATCTATTCACTATCTACAGCCAGTTTACCTTCTATCATGTTGGTCATCTATGATTTAGTCTCGTACATCACTTTGTTGTCTGGTTTACTCCAAAACATCTTTGATCATGTTTTGTGTCGATGATGGGGGATTCATCATGGCCCTCCTTCGATGAATCTATTCCTATCGACTTCAACTCCTCATTCAGTAATTAGACTTAGAAACCAAGACAAGCACCTTGGACGTACATGCCTTATGTAAAGTTACCTTGCTTTCAACATGATTTTACATCATTGATCTTAATTGAAATATCTCATCGAGTGTTTCACTCCAAGTCCTTTATTCACATTCGATGGTATGTACTGAGATACCTTGGAAATCATTGACATTAATGGTGATTTCCCTCGCACTTGTTAATAGTTTGCATTAATGACTTGTAATCAAGTGGTTTCTATCGTGTTTGATGTCAAGACATTGTAATCACATGGTTAGATTCATATCGTTGTGGGTTCGTCTTGAAGACCCTGGGTTATCTAATATTTTTCCTAGGTTGTGACAGAGTTTGTTTTGATTCATATTACATGGATCCACTTTGTATTGGTCGTGGTTGTGTTATCATCTCATCATGGATCTATGCTTGTTTATATCAGCCATGATTGCATTCAGTCGGTCTCTACTACCATGGATCTGCATTGTATTGGTCGACTACCATGTTATGAGTTATATGAGACTTGAGTCAGTTGCACTACAGTAGCTTCCAACCAACATCCTTTCCTTAAATTTCTTCACTTTGAAAAGCATTCACCTATCGCATTCTTCTAACTTCATGCTTTGGGGGTAATTATCTTACACCGAAATCTCGTCATGTTGAGCCATGTGTGTTACAGCTAATTTTACCACACATGGTGGATCACACCTTTATGGCCTTCACTGTCCCTCTATAGACTCTTTCGACCCCATGGACCATTTTTGTACCTTTGATGTTTCAAATATCATCCCTAAAAACATGCATTATTTGCTATACATGACTTTTAAACCCCTTCTCGTGTATATACGTGGATATGACCCTTAAACCCGTGTACAATGGGACGTGTGCAAAAGGCCAAATAGTTTTGGAGTTTTCCTTGATGTGGATCCAAGTCACTTGTCTCTTGGCCTTCCATATGCCTTGATATCACTCGAATTTGACCTTCCATTACCCCATTGAAGCACTATATAAGGAACCCTTTGGATACATTGAAAGGGGAGGAATTGAAGAGCAAGAAAACTATAGTCCATTGTTGTCAGAGCTTATACTTGAGTTTGCATCCCTTTATCCCTTGGAGCACTTTGTGTTCTTCCCAATCTTGCCTTTTCTTGTGAGCTTGCTATCGAGATACGGAGGATTGAAGTGGTGGAGGCCCAGGTGGAGGACTCAGTTTCTCCGATTCGCGGACGTGCTGACAGAGGTTGTCACTATTGTAATCTCTGATTTATATTAATAGAAATATATTTTCCTATCGAATAATGTGTATTTAAATGAATGTTGAATCCATGGATGATTTTAAATGCTTATATGTTATTGATTATATATGCTAGAGTAGGTCTAACACACTTATATAGCATGCTTGTCTTGTTTGTTGAATGTTGAGAGAGCAAATTGCTAATACAAGCGAGAGTGGAAAAGCTCAATGGGGATATACATGAACTGTCTAGAATAAGGTATGTTTCGAGATCCTTTAGTGTTATATGTTGTATTTCTCTTGCATATGGGAAAGTATTGATTTCTGTAGTTACTCTGTCTGTTAAGGTACCCCAAGCCATGGGAAGTTTTCTCCGTAACAGAAATGGTGACCATACTGCGGAGTTCCTAGTCATTTCCTTTGGGGGTTTTATTGGCATTCAATGTTCTTGAATTTCTCTGATTTCTCTATTTCTGAGTCGAGTTTGGGGGCATTTTTTCCTAGTAGTGTCTGATAGGAGTAAATTTTGTCTCAGCTTGTTTATTTATCTTCTTTTTTACCTCTTTTTCTTCCTCTACGCGAGTTTTGTCTTCACAGTTGCGTGTACACCTATTTTTTACTAGGATATCCATGTATATACACGGGTTTTCTACACACAGTCGCGTATGCCCTGAGTTTTTCCTTTTTTGGGAAGATAGAGTGTTGTTTGGTGAGTTTGGATAATTGCTGAGTCTTCTTGGATGCTGTTAACACCCCTTATGTTGAACAATTGAGGAAGAAATGTGGTCAAGAAATGATAAAGGGATACATAAAAATTGGTAAAGGTTGGTAGTCTTGAATCCCTTATTAAAATGCACATTTTGTTTAATTTATTGCAAAATTAAAAGGTATATATTTATGGGTGTGAAAATCTACGGTTGACAATTGATCCGCTGGTGAAATTTATGCAAGGGAGAAGTTTTTTACGGGAAGGCCATAAGTGGCTAACGAGACAGAAAGATCAATGACTGGGAAATAAAGTAAATAAAATATACGTCTATGAGGCAGTCCGCGATGTGAATATGCATGCTTGAAAAATGAGAAAGGATGGCGGAATTATGTAGAACAGATTTTGATCCAACAGTTCAGAAAAAAGATGAAATTTTATCAACGATCATAATCCATTCTGGAGCGCGAAGCTATGAGATAATTAAAAAGGATGAGTGGTAGCGGAATTTAAACCACCTTCCACGTGGTGACTTATGGTGAGTTCCGTTGAGTAAAGCAGTAAAGGGAAAACAACTTGGTAAGGGCCCCAGAATGATCCAGTGTATAAAAGGTGAGTTGACTTAGGTAAAGTCATTTTTGTTTGCATGTTGCGGATGAGAAGAAGAAGGGATAGTGCACCATATTTTCTGAAAATTCAACTTCTACATATCCAATAGTTACCAGGTAAGCCTTAAAACACTGATACTTTGTTGAAGACTTGTCGCCATTGTTTAATATGGAGAAAGAGCAAGGTTCAGGAATATTGTGTAGAATTCTGGACGAGAGAGAAGAGGTTATTGTTGATAGAGATAGGAATGTATTTGACCCTATTCTGTCAATTTGTAGTGTATCGGTTTCAAAAGGGCATTTGTGGCAGCATAATTCACAAGGGAATGATATTTTCAACATCTGCAGTTATTTCTTATATTCTTTTGCTATTGAACAAACCCTACCTGTCCTTGAATTTGTCGAATGGTGTGTGAATAGTTACTCATCCTCTGAAAGATTCATTATGAGTCATATGAGTTGGACCTCCCGAAACATATTAACATGTTTGAGTTCATAAATACAATCATGGATGAGATTTACAAATTGTTGTTCGATGATGTCTTGCCAAGGGTGTTGGAGGACATGAGACTTATGTTACAGTATTCCTCCGAAGACAAAATAGGAGATTGGTTCCTGTATAAAGAATTTATTTTTCTTAGAGTGTATGGGTTCACTGGAGAACCATACAGGTTGCCCGCTTTTTTGACTCCAAGAATTTTCGTATTAGAATTTATGAGACAGCGGCTATATGCATAAGAAGAACATTTTAGGGCATTTAAAAAATCTTCCAATGTTAAATTTCCTCCCAAATTTGGTCCGTTCATTTTAAAAAATAAAAGCGCCCTGTTAATCATAGAAAAGTTGTTATAAGTTATGGATTTTCAGAAGGGGCAAAAAGTAAATTATGATCCACATCACATTATTTCGCAGAGGAAGCAGTTGAACAAAAATAAACCATTTGATCATCAAACTATTGAAGGCTTAGATAAAATAGCAAATTTGGATGATTTTGAAGAAAATTTAGAAGCTGATGAAGATAGAAGGAACAAATTGACTATAGTGGCTCAAACACCTATTAATTCCAGCATTTTGAATAAGATCGTCTTTCTGAAACTCATGGTATGGATGTAGATGAAGATATTTCTCATAAAAAGATCAAAACATACCCTCAGGATGAGAAAAATGTTTCAGGAGAAATATTTTCAGAATATTTGAAGAAGATGGTCCTGTTCCAGAAAAAGTCCGTACATATACATCAATATTCTTTCAGAGAAGAAAGTAAGATAGAATCTAGTTCCCGTTACAAATCCAGGACAGAATTAATATCAAGTTATGATGACAAAGAAAAGAAATCGTCAGAGGAAACTAAGAATTTGCTTCCTCGAGTTAGAGATTTAATCAATCAAAAGACTTCATTGATTTCTACTTGAGACACAAAAAGGAATACCCTGAAATTAGCTATGGTAAGTGACAAGAAAGTATCTGAAATGGAGGTGAAGCTAGACAAAATCAGTGTTCTTGATCAAATACAACTCCATAAACAAACTGGAGATGTTATTTACTTTGATCTGTTACATGTAATTATGAAAATTAATAAATTACAGTACCTTGTAGATAAGATGGAGGTTCAATTGAAGCATGAAAAGTTTGAAAACAAAGCAAATTTGATTCAAATTAAAAAGTTACAGGGATAGATTGTAATCTTAGGGACCGAACCGGGTAATATGTAGGCGACCAAAAAGCTTCTAGAGGAGAAGAACAATACCATTCAAGTATTGAAGAAGAAGCTTAAAGTCCCTAATGCTAAACATGTTCAGTCTTCGGAATTATTTACACCTCAGGAAGAAAAAGAGAAAGTTTATCAGGAAATGATGGACTATAAAGGAAAATAATTGAAGCTACAGGAGGAGAAAAACAAGTGGGAAGTAGAAAGAACTGAATTTATGGCCTAGATTGTAAAGTTAAAAAAGGATCAAAGTGATGAAAAAGAATTTATGGAAGAATTGATGAGTCAACCCTTTGTTGACACTGATTTTCCCCTTGTTAATATTGAAAGACCATTAAATGAATCTTCTGCAGATGTTTTATTAGTTCCGATGTCACAAGCGAGCTTGAAAGAGGTGGAGATTAAAGAATTAAAAGAGGAAAATGAAAATATCAAATCAGAATTGGCTAGGATCCTTGAGGAGAAGAATAAAGTATGGAATGATAAAACCTAGTTATAGAAAAATTTCAGTGAATTAAAAGAAAGAAGTACAGGAAAAGTTCCTTTATAAGGAGCTAAGCATTTTCTTTGGGATACTTTGTCTGTGGAAATCACCAAGTTCAGGAATTATTTGAATTTTATTGATGATGAAAGTGCACTGGTAAATTTAGCTACTCAAAGATTGAAATTGGCCAATGAAATTATGGAAAAGAATCCTTTGAATACTGCCCACAATGCTTTGAATTTCTTAAAACCTTTAACATATCAGAATTTGCAGGACATGGGAATCAAAGACAAAGTAGAAATTGTGTTGTGGGCAAAGAAATTTATCAATAAACATCAACTCATGAAAGTGGTGCAGGACAAGGTGAATAAAATGTCTTCTCAAATAAAGGATTTTAGGCTTTCTTTTAGAGATCTATTTGATGATGGTCTCCCTTCTTTTTGGGATGATGAAGGACGCTTGTTTTCCCAGGATCAATATCACAGCTTATTGGTGCATAATTGCATGGATCATTCCAAATTTGAAGATTTAGTTAAAGGGTTAACAGGAAAGGTCATTGTGGAAAAATTGATAGAGGACTTTGAGATATTGGATAAGTTTTTAATTATTAAGAAAGGATTGCCTGCCGTGTCTTATGAAGCTTATGTGGATTTGGAGGTGTCAATTAGAGAGATGACATAATATGACACTCCAAATATGGAACAATGGAAGGTCGTGGAGAAATTTGGAAACACCAAGTACATACTTCATTCATGAATATGGGTGTTGCAGTTTGTGAAGCTGTTTGTTTGGGATACCTTGCAATTACTGAGTTTGCTATAATCAAGCAATCTATTATTTGAATCAAAGCATGTAATTATTATTCCTAGTTATTACGGATATGGTTACAAAAACTTATGATTAACAGATTAATTGGTTATTGATCTTCTTAGTAAGAAACTATTTTTGTATATATTTGAATTTATTTGATGTATTGGGGGTTGGAACCCATAAGCTTGGACCGATGTTTCTCAGAAATTATGATTTTTGAATGAAATTACGAAGCTGAGTGCTAGTTGATCTTCAAATATTCATATGTTGTTTATATTACAGTCCGTGCCTTCTTTCCATGTGATTGTTTTCTAAGTGTTTAACTTCCATTTTGTTTTCTTTCATATCTAAACATAGTGTTTAATAGTTTCAGAATTCATACATGTTATGCTCTAGCTATTGTTTCAGATATTCACAAATATTTCCTCTAAAGTTGATATGGAATTCATCATGTGATGCTCTATATTGTTGGACTGTTCATGTTTCTCTCTTATCACTTGAAAATCAATGAATGACTGTAACTGAATTATTATCTTGCCTTTGTTGAAATTTTTTGTATGAATCTTTGCATTATCTTTATCTAATTTGACTACATTGCCCAATGGTTACATGTGTTTCTTCAACCATCTGCATAACTTAAACTGTTGATTCCAATATCTGACCTTGTTAAATTTATATCTGAGATATCCCTCTCCGAAAAGAAAAGCTAGTTTCTTTCTAAAGTGGTTTTTTCTATTACCTTAAGATTACCTTTCACAACCTTGGGTATATTTTGAGTGATAACAAATTGGTGCCATTTCCATGGAATGAAGGTGCAAATCAGCCCTGGGAGGAACGACAAAGTTTATAAAGATCAAGAAAATATTTCTGTGGGAAAAAAGAAATTTTTGTCAGTAAAAAGGTTGTACATTTTCCCTGGCGATTCCAGTTTAAAATTATTTCAATATTTCAAAAGACATCCTAGCTTCAAAAATACATACACGAGGTAATTCTGATACTGAAGTTTTACGAAGTTTGGAGGATCCAGAAAAGTTATTTAAGAAAAAAGACAAAGAAAAGATAGATATTTCTCTGTTTGGTGCATCATCTTCTCAATATTTTCATTGCATCCTTGATCAAGAATGGGAAATTAATGTTGAAAAGGTTTTGTTGAAATCTAAATCTGAATCTGATCTTAAAAATGTTGAATTCAACACTCGTAGATTAGAATCTTATTCACTTGATTCCCTTTGGAGAGATCTTCAACAGTCTGTGAAGGTTGAAGAAAGACCTATTATTCAAATCATTCAAAATTCCTCAGTCCCTCCAAATCCACCTAGACCAATGGAAGCTAGATTTTCTCTCCTTTACGTTTACCTGCTATATTGCATGATCTTCCCCAAAATTATTCCCAGAGAATTTCTTTATTTGATGCAGAGGGAGGTATAATAGCAAAGCATCATGTGGCTAAATTTGAATATTTTGTTGACTTGGAGGAAGTTGATTATGCGGATGTTAAAATGCAGTTGTTTACTCAAAACTTATAAGGGGAAGCGAAGAAATGGTTTAATTATTTGCCAGCTGCATCTATCCTGACCTTTCAAGCTTTAGACAATACATTTCTAGAAAGGTGGGATGATAAACAAAGCCCTTTGCAGCTCTTGTCCCAGTACAATAGTCTTAGTAAAGGGGGTTTTGAATCTGTTCACGAATTTTCAAGCAGATTTATGAGAGTTTATAATTCCATTCGAGAAGATATAAAACCTTCTGCAGCTACTGCTAAACTTCATTATGTTGAGGCCTTTGATAATGACTTTTCATTTTCATTAAGGGAGAAAAAGTCAGTGAGTCTTGCTGCCATGTTCACATATGCTTTAGAAGTGGAAGCAAATATGATGGCGAGTGGAAAGATGAAACAAAGAGACATTGATAGGAGGAAAATAAGAGAAGAAAATATGCCTTCTACTTCTTCTTATACTACTGATATTAAATTTGAAATGATGTTGAAAACGATGGAGAAGTTAATGGATAGATTGGCTATGGACAATAGATCATTTAATAGAGAACAAGCTGATCCTAAAATTAGAAATCCGAATTTTAGAAGGCCAAATCCTCCTATGCCTTGACAAAACAAGAAAAGAGATATGAGAAACCCAAGCAATCAAGAAGAACAACATATTCGACCACCTTTCCCTGAGAATTATGTTGTAGATGAAGAAGACCCCGCTGAGAATGAAATTCATCTTTTTGGGGAATTAGATTCAGAGATATACCTTACTGAAGAAGAACATCACACATTTTCACAGGAAGATGGAAATGAAGATTTTGTAAAGGAATCAGAACAGTATCAGAAGGGTTATTTACATTCTATGGATGATGTACAAAGGAAGATCAGGTTGAGAAACAGAGAAGTTGTTGTAAATAAAGGGAGGCCAAATTCAAACCAGCCTTCTACCATTTCATTAAATACAGAAAAAGGAAAAGAAATTAAAAAAAAAAATCCTATTGTGAATAAAGAAGTTGAGAATGAAATAGAAAAAGGAAAAGGAACAAAACAAATGGCACCAGTAGATGTAGATAAAGTTACTCTATCTTCAATATACAGAATGAACTTTCAAAACTAAAAATCTCTGTTCCTACCAATGAGTTTTTGAGGAATAATGAGTACAGGGATACGATAACAAGGATGGTTAAAGGTTAAGGAGAGTTTCAATCAGACATTTTAGAGTTGACAGATGATAATCCTACTATTTCATTTGGGCCAAAGGTTTAAAGTATAGATGATAAAGAGGTTCCTCCATTTTATTTGAGTTTGAATGTGCATGATATGGTTGTACATAATGCCATGTTAGATTCATGTGCATCACACAATTTAATGCCTAAAGGAGTAGTGGTAAGTTTGGGACTGGAAGTTATGAGACCATATAGAAAGTGGTCATGAAGGCTGTGAGAGTAAATTGTTAGGTGATCCAAATATATCAGCACAAAATTATATTTTAGCCCTACAAAAGCTAGGTCCATGGCTCTATGAAAAGTTGCCCTAGCATTCATTAGCCCAAATGGCATTTTAGCATACATAAAGGTGCCCCAAGGGGTGGTAAAGGCAGTCTTCTCTTGGTCATCTAGGTGCACAGCAACTTGGTTGTATCCAAAGACACCATCAAGGAAGGACATGACCCTGGCCCCCTAGACTTTCTGCAGCAGATGTTCCATCTTAGGCAGTGGATAGTTGTCTTTCTTCGAACACTTGTTCAAGTTTCTATAATCCACACACAACATGATTTCTCCATTTTTCTTTCTTACCACTACTAGGTTTACAATCCACTTGGAATACCTGAGGGGGATTATGAAGGCTTGGCTTTGAAGAGCTTTTGGATCTCTTTTTCAATCACTGGTAGTAGGAGAGGGCTGATGGGTCTCAGCTTCTGTTTGAAAGGAATGGTGTCCTTCTCCAAAGGAATACTGTGCTGGATGATGTTGGTGTCATATGTTTTTAGGTCACTATACTCCCATGCAAAGACATCAGCAAACTCTTTTATCAAGCTGCAAAATTCTGAATTCTGACCAGCAGTCAGCCCAGTGGATAGATTTATCAGTTTTGGATGGATTTGTCTGCCTTTCTTTTTCTCTTGGATAGCAGGATATAGCTCCCTTTTGGTAGGCTTTAAAGGAATGTCATTATGATCAAACAGTTCTTCCAATGGTACTAGACCTCGGGGTATGTAGTTGCTGGGAAATTGGACAATGTTCTGCTCAGCCACTTTATCTTTTAACTTGAGTTGTTTGGATTCCTCCATGTTTAGGTTTTCCTAGTCTATGTGTATGTCAGATAATTCATCTACTAACTGAAGGAGTTTACTAAGCTCATCATCATTCTCAAACACCCTCCAGAATTTTACATTATTGGCAGAGAGGGTCTATTCATGACATGAACACCATAGCTGAGCTTAGGGGGTAAAGGAGGAACAAACAAACTTGCATAGATAGCTAGGGAATCAGCCAGGTGATTCAAAGCCCTAGGAATATATGACAGTTCAAAAAACATAAATGAGTCTCTGGGTTTCCATACCTCATCCCTATAGGCCTTCAGTCTGATATTTTTTGTCTGAAAAGTGTAGTTGACCTGCTGTATTATGAGATATGCATCTCCAAAAATATTCATGCACATGATCCCCATCTCCTTGGTAGCTTTAACTCCTATCAGCAAGGCTTCATATTCTGATATGTTGTTAGTGGTTTTAAAATCAAGCTTATAAGATAAGTGAATGTTTTCCTTAGATGGGTAGATCAATACTACACCTGCACCTGCTGAGATTTGAGTGCTAGCCCCATCAAAATACATTCTCTAGATTGTTGTTGTTACTGTTAGCACTCGGAATGTACTCAGGTTGTAGGAAGCACACCCCGAGGTAACAGCAAAACCACTTTAGGAAGATATTAATATTTCTCTCCCAGAGAGGGATCTCTCAACACAAATCTCACAAAATCAAATGATAAACAATATTTAAGCATTCATTCATTTGGCTGAACCATTCACATATCCATTGGGCATGGATTCATATACAAGTAAAAGATCATAAAGATACATACACGAGAACTATCAAAGGCAAGATAATCACATCATTACAATCATCAAATTCGATCTGGCTGAAATGGAAGAGATGAGAAAACAATCCATCAATACAGAGCGTCTGAAACGAATTCCATATCGACTTTAGCAGAAAAATCATATAATATCTGAAATAATGAATAGAGCATAAACATATGAATTCTACTCATTTAACACTGCATTCCAGATACGAAGGAAGAACAAAATGGAGTGTTACACAAAGGAAATAACAAGCACATAAAGGAAATGGCACAGACTGCAACATCAATGACACATGAATCTTTGACAGGAAACTTCTCATGCATTCACTTTATTTCTCAAAATAGATATGTCTTTCCAAACTAGCAACTCACTTGATGGGATCCAACCCCCATCTCATCAAAAGACACCAATATATAGATTTTAAACAATAAGTCTGCTCCCAGCAGATCAATAACAGAATGACCAGCGTAAATTAGAGTTTGTAACTAATTTCCTACACCACTAGGAAGTTGTCACAATTCCATTCCTAACTGATCATAGAGTATCACATCAACTGAGTAGCAAACTCGGCCACGCAGCTCCACGTCCTCGCTCCATCAGCTTTTTGGTACATGCCACCTGTCCCCTACTGAGAAAGATTAAGCTTTGTTTTTCCCAACCGCTCTACAGCCTTCCATTGCTCGACACTTGGGGTGTCGCTTTCCATCATCTCTTGGATGGCTACCTCGAGTTCCATGTAGGCTTCGTAGGATTTCTTAGGCAACCTGTTTCTGATAGCTGTGAACTTCTGC
>LPNX010294242.1:20929-52641 GCA_001517045.1 Pseudotsuga menziesii | reverse complement strand
GTTTTTGCCGGTGGGGGCTGGGAATCCCGGTTCGTTAGTTCTATCATAAACCTGGTATCTATTAACCATGTTGATCCTTGCTTTTATTCTTACGGCCAACTTAGAAAGGAAGGCTATATTGCATCCCTGACTGTCACTACCTACTAGCTTTATACCATGTGTATGGTGATGATCCTGAAAAAGGTCATCATATATAACACATCGTCATGGCATGCAGCCGACCCTTGTGATTGAAGTTTTTATATAACACTTCTGTTGATAAGTAGGAGGGGGAATCGAAAAGAATGATTTATTTTTGCATATCAGCATTGAAGGGATCACTATCTACTAACCCTTCAAAGCGAAATGGGCTTATAAATATTTAAAATATTTAAAAAAAAAAAAAAAATTCACTGCCGTCGCTTAAGCGACAGCGATCTCTGTCGTTTTTGCGACGCCTTCCCATGCTATCTGTCGCAAATGCGACGGTTTTTTGTGATACGTGGCACTCCAAATTTAGTCATAGGTGTCGCAAATGCAACGCCTCATCTTCGTCTCCGTCGCTTAAGTGACACATATAGATGTCGTTTTTGCGACGGTCGGTGATGATATCTGTCACAAATGCGACGGTTATTGGTAACACCCAGGTGCTTAAAAATCAGATCTATCTGTCGCACATGCGATGACTCTTCTCCATATCCGTCGCTTAAGCGACAGCTCTATCTGTTGTTTTTGCGACGCTTACTCCCTAAAGCAATGGTTTAAGCGACGGTTATACCTGTCGCTTATCCGACGGTTGACATTTAACCGACGGTTAGTTAAGTGTCGCTTAACCGACGGTTAGTTAAGTGTCGGATAGCCGACGCCACGTGTCCGACGCTTAAGAAAAAATCAAAGTGTCGTACATGCGACAGGAAAGTGTCGAAAATCCGACATGACGGCCGTCGGATTTTGGGTCGAAATGTAGTAGTGTGTATTTGCTTGTTATCGAGAAATCCAAATTGTTCTTTCAAAACAAAACTAGACATAATGCATTTAAATCCATTAGCAATAGTTTTAGAAAGAATTTTGTAAATGAGGTTACATAAAGAAATAGTTTAAAATATTCAAAAGTGTCACAATTGTGTTTCTAGGAATAAGGTCTAAAAAGGTAGTGTTTAAATCCCATGAGTTTTTCCCATAAAGCCTTAATTCTTCCACCAATTGAAGCAAGTTTTTCTCTAGTAGGTCATAAAAGGCCAAGTAAAATTCCATGGATAATCAATCCAACCTAAGACATTTCCCTCTGCTGAATGAAGACAATACAAGGGAGTAACTTCAACTTCTAGGTCCCTATTTGATTCTTCATTTATTGGAGTAGGACAAATACTCATTTGCATAATCGCCTTGATATTTGTATTCCTAGTATCTTGAAACAAAATTTAAAATGATGTCTTCCAACATTTGCAATATCTTGGAAAATGCTAACCTGAGATCCATTATGATGTATAATATCCCAAATAGTATTTATATGTCTCCTATGCTTAGCATAATAGTGAAACAAAATTGTATTATTGCCACCTTCATTTATCCACAATTATCTAATTTTGAGTCTCCATGTTTCTTCTTCCTTAGGAATAAATACCTTTTTTCTTTCTCTTTAGAACCTTTAAAAACTATCCTCCCCCTTTTGAGAAGACCTCAACTGAATTATTATTGAAAATTTTCCAATCTCTTCTTCTATTTCTCTGAGGTATTTTTGAGAAATCAAGAAAACTTACTTTGTGGACCCTTTAATCTCACATTTGATTCTATTAATATTGTAAGTGAATTGTTGCATTCCATAGTCTCTTTCCCTACAATCATAGGGATTCCAAGTCGTAATCATTAAATCCTTGAAATATACATCTAATAACCAAGTGTGCTTGGGGGTTCCTATCCTCCTTCACCATCCCGAGGAAGATATGGAGATGGTTTGACATGCCACCATTCCCTACCCAATATTTGATTCATAAATTATCATTAAAAAGGGGTTTAGAAATTAGAAAATGATCCGATCCTTTATATATTCCTTCTCTTCCTTGTCTTGCATTATGCCAAGTTGGATATATTTTCACTATCTCCACGTCAATGAGATGGTGAGATTCAAATAACTATGAAAAATACTCTCCCAAATTATCCCTTACAACAATCTCCCCCCATATGCCTATGTTATCAAGGCTTATATTCAAATATCCCCCCAAAATGTATTATTTTCTTCCAAACCCTAAATTTCAACGAAGGAATCTTAGAATGTCTTCATATCCTCACATAACCCATATCCATTGAGTAATATTTGATTGAGCCTTAAATATTTTCCCCTTAATTCCACCACTATAATTGAAGTCATCAAAGAGGAATATAATGCATGGATATTCTAATTCCACTCTGAAACTAATCCACATGATAAACTGACAACATCTAATAAACAAAAATCCCAGTTCTTAAATACTTTAGATAAAACCTTGACATATTTTTTATTAGAGAAAATGGTTGCTTGCAAGTAAATGATATTAGGGCTATAGAATTACATTAGTATTTTAGGGATATATGTTTGTGGTCACCCCTTACCCTTCTGACATTAAGGGAGATAATAACCATTCAAAATATTGGGATTGGGCCTTCCCTATTCTAAGGGCCTAACTGGTGGTCATTTGTTTTCCTTCCCTTGTTTCATTTTTAGCATTGCATTTTTCCAAGAATGTGTGTGGTTTTATTTCAACTAAGACTAGGATATCATCCTTGAAATATAGGCCTCCCCTAACCCCTCCCAACAACTCTGCTTCTTTTTTTAGAACAAAGTTAATAGTTTGATTTAATCGAAGGGTTTGAATATGGATAATTGTGAGACTTGGTAGTTAGGTTTGGGATTTTTGTTACTTTAGTAGTTTGGAGAGGTATAGAGCTTTGTATTAACCTCAACCCTATTAACCTCCATGGATTCCTCTAAATGGAAAGACTTGTTGCTAATACCTAGAACTTCCACATCCTTCTTGTTATATTCTACTAATGTATCCCCTTCCCTAAGGTTTTTACGGTTTGCTAGGGTTTTGGGGTTGCCTCCCTTCAATACTTTTGTTGGAGATGTAAATTCCTTTGTATTTCTAGTTTCATGAACCCTAACAAAAAAGCCAAAAGATGAATGTGAGAGAGAATACCTTTAGAAAAAAAGTGTAGGAGCTGGATTTATAGGTTCCAACACTTCAAAATTATGATAAGTACGATTTTCTACTTGTTCCTTATCCTCTTCTTGAGGAACTAAAGTCTATACACCATCTTGAAAATCCTCTTCATACTTCTTTGAAGTCCTACATTTAAATTATCTCTCATTTTTAATCCTTTTTTTAAGATATCTCTGGTCTTTTACTACAAATGTACAATTAGATCATATATTCCCACTTCATGAGAGATACTGCAAAGAAAAGACAACTTCCAATAGTCAAGTTTCTAGCAAAAGGTCTACTAGCCCTAAATAATGTCTAGCTTTACTGCTAGGACTTTTTGAAGATCTAGTTCAACCAAAACATTGGTCATTCTTCTATCCTCCCTTTTTAGCCACCCTTCCTCTAGGGAAAATACAATGATCAATAATGCTAGTCATTTTCTCCATAATTTCTTCCTTCCATAAAATTAAGGGTAAACCTAACATGAGAACCCAAATCTTCTAGATATACATATGAAACCTCTATATTAGGTTTAAAGGATGGATACCATGTTTTTAAGCATATCCCAATGCCTCCCAGGGCCATTCCTTAATCCTAAACTTAGCAATATACTCTTTTGTATTCATAAGAAAACTTATCTGACCATGCATCAAAAGGTGAAAACTAGGAATATATCCCAAAAAAAGAAGTCAATTTTTGTTCAACCATCCTTTAAAGGTTTGTATTGAAACAAATTTACTCACGAACCAACCAACCACACCCAATTCCATCATCCTTTCAACTTCTAAGATTGGTAAGTCATGTCTGAACACCATCTTTACAAGATCCTTTCTAGGCTTAATACACCTCTTCTTCTGGCCCCAACTAGGGTTTAAATATTATTTATCATGATTAGCTTGAGGGGAGACACCATCCCCCCACCTTTATCCCTATGGTTTTAACCAACTCTTTCAACCTTCTCTTCCTTTGACATATCAACACTCACCTCATTATAAAGGCTCACTTCCTAGTAAACTGGTGATTGATCGTGAATGGGGTTTGAATATGGTTATGTAAAATCATTATGATATTGTAGTAATTCCTCTAGTATTTCCCTATAAAATATTGTGCTCAATAGGTGAATGGATCAGTGACATCTTGTCATGGTCACTCCCATCACAATGATCTCTACTGCTTGGCATATTCAACAACCTCACCACCTTCGTTACCTCATCTTCTTTGTCATCGACCACGTGCAAGGATCAAACCAATACCTCACACAACTTGTCTTGTTATATGAATATTGATCTTAAAACACCCTCATCTTTATCCTCATAATCCACTAGATTTAACTTATATTCCATGATTGGCCAAAGAAGACCACCACCCTATACTCATGTTACACTATCAAAACCCTAGAATCATTACCTTGGAAAGTAGATAGATCTATGGTAATTACATTCTAATTGGTTAATAATTATATTACCAAACCATCATTAGATTATTAACCTGAAATAGTTTGGCACTACAAATTGCACATGGAATTTTTTGATATCCAACAACAAAATGTCTAAGAAGTTTGATTTCTCATAGCACACTGGATGATGAGCACATGTATGTTTCTATTTGTAGGTACTCCACTTTTTCACATGCACTTACACTCCTCTTTTTATTTTCTTTTCAAGCTAAATCTGTATCTACATATCTAGTCCTTAAGTAATAAGGTTCCCCAATTTTTAATATCTTTATGTTCTCCTAAACAAATATATTTAAGAAATGAAGAAACACTAACCATTTAGGTGTAAACTCTAGGGCGTTCATGAACACGATCCACTACTAGCAAAATTAAGTATTTGGAGATTTTTTCATTCCATAATAGACTTGTAAGTATATGCCTCGAAATGATGCAAAATTCATGTGCATTGAGTTCCAATGAAAAATATATAGTGGCTTTATTTTAGGCATTCACTCCCATAATAATATGTTAAACCCCAACTCCAGTCTTGTCAAACCCTAATATTGTAGTCTTCCATACATGGATTTAGCTCATCATTTATTTTATCTCATTGTGCATGCATTAGATAAATATAGTTTCAAGCAAGAACCATAAAAATCATTGGGAAAATCTATCTTGGATTGGATTCTTTCCCTACTTCAAGGACAACACCTCTATCTAATAATAGTTGATTAAACTCCTTGTATAATCCTATTTTCTTTGTGAATACCACCATCTCTTGCAACAACCTCCTTCATACTCTATACGGTTCTCTATGATAGAGGTTGTCTCCCACCTTTGAGCTGCAACAACATCCTTTAAATAGAAAAATATTCCTATATATACCAATACCTAATATTTATATACTATGGACTCCTCCTTAAAATAAACATCGAGAATACCTAGAACCTATAACTCGTAAATGCCTTTTATTTGCAATAGGTTTCATGAGTAACCATAGAAAAAAAATCAACTCTATTATTCATTCACTTCCCAACTACATAATCCATAGTAATACAATTATTTTATTCTAAAAATAAAATCCCTCCTGCAATAAACATACATATGGTTCCTTGATAGGCCTCGTTAAAAAAACCCCAAGATTTTGAGTAATTGTTTTTAAGATCTTTGAGGTTTATTTGGGTTTTAGTGTTTGACATATTCCATAATCCTACATAAGAAAAAATCCAATTTGGTGAGCTACCCACCATAAATGAATCTCCCTCCCATTAAAATCATGATATTTATAGTTAACCAGAGACCCCATATAATAAAGCATGGTAACGCTTTATGAGTTGGTTCATTTTTGTTGTTAATATAGTTTTCAAAATATGATAACAAGAAATTCATATCTCATTTATTCTCATAATTAGATATTTGAAGAGATTCACTTCAAACTTATTTGAAGAATGGTCATATTACAAAGATATGGTCAATTGTTCTTCTTTGGGTTTGCATAAAACACACCTTCTAGGACCAACCCATTTTTTTTCTCACTATTCCATGTTAATATTTTATTATAAGGAGTAACACTAATAAAAATTTTGTTTCGAGTTGGATATTAAGTTTCCACACTAACTTCCACCACCATAAGTTTTCCTCTCTTTGTTCTTTTTCCATTTTGGTAGAATAACCTAATTTTGTTATAAATACTCTTAAACCCTTATTTTTTGACCACCTAATATCATCATCAAGATAAACAAACCAATATAACACTACTTTAGCATAAATACAAATTAAGACCATTCTTTAACCATATCATCATGAAAATTTAACCCCCAATATATTTCCAACCTTGTTTCCAATCAACTCCATTAGAGATAATGGATGTATATTTTAAACTGAATGGGCTTGAATCATGCAAAGATTTAAATAATGGATCACATATTTTGTAGTTTCCCAAAAAACCTATACATGGATGTTCTCCTAATCTAACCATGTTAATTTCCTATTCCTACTTTCCATGTTATCCATTTACCAACCAAAGGCAAGGCTTTGACTAAATCTTTCCACATTATCGAGGAAACCTTCATATACTTTCTTTCTATTCTTATCCATAGATTACATTGAGATTTAAATATTTTTCATTGTTTACCCCGTAAGCCTTCATTATATATTAACCACCACAAAATCTTTACTACTAGAGCTTGACTAAATATATCAATATTCTTCACCTCCATCCACCAAACTCTGTTTGATTGACTATCTTTGACCTTTGGGGAAATTCCCTCTTTTTCCCACTTTTATGTCCAGGAAAAAAAATAAAGCATTTCCTTCTGATTATTTTGGATGTCCCTTTTGGAATGTGAGATATTGACAATGACTAGGTTGGAATGCTATTCAAGATAGATTTTACGAATACCAACTTTCCTCCACTAGACAACAACCTTTAAAACTAGTTCGACACTCTATGTTCTATCTTTTTTATATAATGATAACAAATCTAAATGTTTGGTCTTAGCTTCAATCCCAAGTACTTTACACCTTTTCTCAAGAGAAAATAATTCCTAGGAAAAGTCTGAGCTATCTATCCCTCATGTTTTCTTCAAAACCATTAATGATTTTTTATATTAACCTCCATACCCACTACTTTATAATATACTTAAAAAGTGTGTCATACCAATGACAAAAACTAACCCAAATATCATAATTCCATTTACAAATAATGAGTGAGTTATATTGATAGATCATCCGATCCTAATTCACTTCATATTCCATTTTCCATTAACCTTTGAAAGCTTTCTACTTCATCCTTTGCCATTAATAAAAACATAAAAAAAATAGGGACAAAATTTTAAAGCTACTTGAGGCATGAAAGAATCCTAAATGGTAGAGTCAACCCATTTTCCATCCCTTTACCAGTAATAAAAACATAAAAAATAGGGACAAAATTTTAAAGCTACTTGAGGCATGAAAGAATCCTAAATGGTAGAGTCAACCCATTTTCCAACTTATTATTTGAATGTGTATTATACCAAACTAAATTAGAGGCAGTTTGAGGCATGAAATCCAAATCCATACAAATACCAAGGACATAAAGTCCAAATAAATCTCAAGATCATCATCATTAGTCCATACAAATACCAAGGACATAAAGGCAGTTTGAGGTTAAATTTCTAACAAAATGTAATACTAAACTATGACATAATAATAAGTATCAATTCTTTGATATTTTCATAAGGATCTAATCAACAAGCAAACAATTATGAGTTCATACTCTAACTAAAATGAAATTAAATTCTTATTTCCATAAGGATCTAATCAACAAGCAAACAATTGGGGGTTCATATTCCAACTAAAATAAAATTAAATTAGACGGTTTTTCTTTGTAAGATAGGTGTGGAACGAGTTTTCTTTGCATGCTCTTGAAATTGAAATATGTACTCTGATTGAATATATTTCCAGCTTTGCATTTTTACTAATGGAACTTTTGTACTTTCATGACATTGTTTATTTCAATAAGAAATTATTATCATTTTTAAAACAAAAAATATCAACAAATAAAACAAAAAATCTTATGGTTTTTCTTCAAATACGATTGTGATCTTGGAGCAAAATCATGTCAAATATAAACAAAAACCCGGTTTTTCTTCAAATGACTTGTGGTCTTTCAACAAAATCATGACATCTTTCATTACTATGACTTTATAGCATTGATCAAATGCTCATTATTGCCATTTTGAGATTTATGATGGTATGGTTGGTCATTAAACAAAATAATGACATTTTTAACTTTATAACATTTATCAAACATTCATTATGCAATTTTGAGATTTATGGTGGTGGTTTTGATGTGAATGTCTAAATGCCTTTCTTAATTTGTAATAGTTATTTATTATTTGTATGAATTTATTATTTAAAATTCTTTAATAGTTATTTATTATTTGTAATAGTTATTTATTATTTGTATGAATTTAGTATGAATTCTTAATTCTTTAATTCTTAATTCTTTAAAATTCTTTAATTCTTAATTTGTATGAATTTAGTATGAATTTAGTATGAATTTGTATGAATTTGTAATAGTTATTTATTATTTGTATGAATTTAGCTATTTAAAATTCATACAAATTATAAGTTTTATTATTATCATTTATTCGTCAACCTATTTTATTGGATTTTATTTTCATATTAATATTAAGTTTTATTGTAATTTATAAATTTTTTTAAGGTGATTTTGTATTATGTTTCACTATTGTTTAGTTTATTGTTGACATGTAATAATATGATTGGTTGTTTGTCATTGATGTGTAATAATATGAGTTATGCAAAGAACAATTATTTATTTATTTTTAATTTGATTAATAATAGATTTTTTAGTTTTTCTTTCTTATAAGTGCTAATAGTTGTAAGTGGTATCTACATTGAAGTTGATATTTCTTATATTGGAAAAATATATTTCTTAGAGGTATGTATTCTACCATATTTACTCATAACAACACTTGGTTATAAATAGTACATAATCATTAATTAGTGTGTAACACACAAACTAAACCAAAAAAATAATAATCATCACACGGTAAAATATAACCTTAGTTGTCCCAATGCAATGGGTACTCGTTAAGCTAATATTATAAATTATTTGTTTTTTCAAGTGATTCAAGAACAAATGAGGATTAGGAATCTGTATAAAAATAAGTGTTAGGGCAATTTATGATGTGGACCTTAATTTAAGTTGCAATACCCCTTGGATCACCCATTCACACCAATCCAGTCCATAGCTACCCATTAAGGGTGTATAGTACATGCAATATATGGCCATTTTGGCCATAAGTCAAGCTTAGCCAACATATTTCTAGCATTTCACTTGAAGATTCAATTTGGAATACTAATAAGGGAAGTTACTCTAAAAATGTTTAAATGAGTAAATATTGCATCTCAACATCCCCTTTAATATATACCTAAGATAAATGTGGTAAAATAAAATGTCCAATAAATATTATGATAAATGATCCATGAAACGTGCAAACAAGAACTTAATGGATAGTCCATCTACATGATAGTAGCTTTCCAAAAACATTCACATGAACTTGGGATTGAGGAAGCAAATAGAGAGCCTTGCTTCAAAACTATATACATTCACATGAACTTACTCATGTTAAGATTTCATATGCTCGACTAGATATCATTAGTGTTCAATTCAATTTCACAGTAGTAGCATATGCATAATCAATGGAAGAAACACAATCACAAGATAGACACCGTATTATCCTGGGAAACCCTCAAGGGGAAGAAAACCTAGCAAAAATTCCTCTATTTAAGATGTATAAGATAAACCCCAAAACAAGCATTCTCCTCCTTGTTGATTTGTCTCTCTCTCTTTCTCCTATGTGCTACTCAAGTGAGTGAGTCCGTGTCCAAATAAGAATCACAACTCTCCTATTTATACACATTGAGCTAACTGACTTTTACCCTAAACAAGTCAGCCCTTTTAAACTGTCTGGGCCGACTTCACCTAGGAAGACTCAAAATAATATTTTATATTATTCATTAGGGTACTAATGACCCGACTTACAACAGAGGCTTTACCTCATGACTCTATGATGACCAATTACAATAGTAACACCCTAACGAAGGAAAAATAACATCTCCCTTGGGTTACATCAGTGGAATACATTTATAATATCCTTTGAAGTTACAATATTTCAACACTCCCCCTTAACGAGAAGGTTATTCTACTGACAACATTAGCATACACTGTAGAAGAACAGAGAGACAAAATCTTCAATAGTATCTAGGTAATACATCTATACGTCATATGAATTTTTCACAATCACTAACTAGAACAATTACTTTTTAATGTCTTCATCTTCTGCATCACACGATCACTTGATCCTTTTGTAGCAACACTCCGATCTTTTGATCCTTTATAGAAGCACTTCGATCTTCTTGATTCTTTTCAGTAGTGCTTCGATCTTCAATCCTTTACAACACTTTCGATCTTCTTGATCCTTTGTAGAAGCACTTTGATCTACGATCCTTTGTAGTAGTACTTCGATCTTCTTGATCCTTCGTAGTAGCAACACTTCGATCATTTTGATCCTTTGTAGCAACACTTCGACCTTCTTGATCCTTTGCAGTCACACTTCCATATTCTTGACCCTTTTCCTCCATGCTACCTACAATACACATGATCTCTTTGCGGGATGATCAATCCCTATCACTTTCGGACATAGGTCCAAGGATGATGCAATTCTCCATCATAGTGATCCATAATATCGATCAGCTTAATCCTCTACAACTGAATGTAGATCTCAACTGCACCTAGATGCAGGCCCTATCATCCATGAGGACTCATCGTATACCATCCATACCACTAAGGTTAGGACCATTCCTAAGTGAGTGTTATACTACGATATCTACACTTACATGTAGGAATACTCTTCCATGCAAGAGTATTGTCTGCAAAGAAGATCTCGACCTCATACAAAATGCCAGCCATCATCGTAGAACATCCTTACCACTGAGGTTAGGACCACTCCCAAGTGAGTTTTATACTACGACGTCCGCGAGGAATCATCATAGAGCATCCATACCACTAAGGTTAGGACCACTCCCAAGTGAGTTTTATTCTATGGTATCTACATATGAATGTAGGCATACTCTCCATACAAGAGTATTTTCTGCAAAGCAGATCTCGATTGCATACAAAATGCCAGCCCTATCATCCGTGAGGACTCATTGTATAGCATCCTTACCACTGAGGTTAGGACCACTCTTGAGAGAGTGTTATTCTAAGGTATCCACAAATGAATGTGGGCACTCTCCATGCGAGAGTAACATTTGCTGGGCCATCCCTAGTAAGGGACACTCTCATGAACAAAGTGTTATGCCTTCCATCCTCAAGAGAGTATACTATCGTCCACAAGTCAATGTCGAACCTTACTGTCATTCCATCATTGGTGTCAGTCTTATTATCATTCCCCATTTCCTGGGAGGATCTATATTATCAGCCTGCTCCCCCTTTGTCCGAGGAGGGTTCATGTCTTCGACTTGATATTCCTTTCTGAGGAGAGTCCATATCTTTGACTTGTTCCTCCTTTCCGAAGAAGGTCTATATCTTCATCATTTGTAGTACCATCACTATTAATCCTTGCGAGGAAATTATTTTCGAACTACACCAAGATTGTCACAGAAATATTCAAAATTTACTTGAGATAGAGGCTTGGTCAGTACATCAACAACTTGTTCATCGGTACTCACATATTGGAGCTTGATAGCTCCCTTTTGTACGGTATACCTTATATAAAAATATCATATTTATATGTGCTTTGATTTATCATGGAACACTGGATTCTCTATCATCTTTATGCAACTTTGGTTGTGTTGCTACTGCAACAACCCCCCCCCAAAAAAAAAAATTACATTTTTTAGGAACCCCTTTAAAATATTAGTTTTGGATTCTTAGGCTTAGAGTTTGAAATCCAACATTTATGGTTTGTTTCTATCATGGAAAAGGTTCCATAGTTTCATTTTTTTACTAGGGCAGAAATGTACTTCTGACCCACTATAGCGGATGATTTGTCAAGTTCTAGGCCGCTACAATGGATAGATTCTTTTGTTTCAAGCCGCAATAGCGGGTGAATTTTGGTTTGAATATCAGAAAGGCTTCTGATTTTGTTTATCCCACTATGGTGGAGGGTTCTTGGATGTCGAGCCGCTACAATGGAAAACTTATCGACTTCGTGCCGCAATATCAGGTGCATGTTTAATTTAAATATCGGATATCCTTCCGATTTCTTTTTTCTGCTATGACGGATGGGTCTTTGGTCTGATATAGGAAAGACTTCCGATATTTTTGACCCCACAACGGAGGATGGTTTCCAACTTTCGAACCACTACAGCGGCTAACCTTTATCTTTTCCTTTTGCTTATTTTGTCGAGAGCCTGGACGCAATGGCAGGAAAATTCTTTTCCTTGAGTCACTGCAGTGGAGGTTTTCCCTAAAGTGTTATATGGTCTCTCTGTCCACTACATCGGAAGTCCCCTCGAGTTCAAGCCGCAACGATGGGTGGAATATTATATTGAGGATTGGAGCTTCTCCCGATTTTTTGCGCCCGCTTCGTTGGATGAGTTTTTGTCACTCTGCTGCAATGGCGTGGGTGGTTTTCATCGATCGTCTGAATCTTACCAAGTCCGCTTTGGTAGAAGGAATTTTTTTGTTGAGCCACTACGGTGGTAGCCTTCCTTGATTATTGCCATATACCTTTTGATTGTTGGAGCCGCAACATAAGTTGGGTGCATTGTTGAGTCTTAAGTCGGTGTTGTGACTGCATTGGCAGGTATTAAGCCGTCGTTGTTGGGGCTCATTGCATGTTGATTTACCGTTCACCACCCGATGGGATTTGTTTGGTGCAAATAGTGTTTGGCTGGGCATGTGTGAAAATTTAATGTTTTTTCCTACCACTTTTAAAGGTTTTCACCGGAAATTGTCTATTTATACCTGGGGAACGGTGTTTTACCATCGCTTTTTACAGTGAAGGGTTGAAATCTTTATTGCAAGTTTATCCCGTCCTAGAGTTCATGTGATTGGTGGAGATTACCTGTGGAGCTTACGTGGCACATCCTTACTAAGTACCTCCGACTGTGTGTCCACTGCCAGGTAGGTTTTTCATCCATTTGTGTTGGTTTGATGGGTTAAATATTTTTTTGAGCTGTCATTGGTGGTTCTCCCAATAAGGGTTGGGTAGGTTTGATTGTGGGTTTAAAAGGGGGGTTTTCCTTTTCATTTAAGATTTGTCATTTCCTTTTAGGGTCAAATCTTACCCTCGTTGCCATACCTGCACTGAGTTTTTACCACGTTCGATCGTAGAAGTTTTACCGCTGCAGTCTGTCAGGTTATGATGATTATCCAGTCGCCTGAGCTTTTTTCCAGTATGGAGCAGACTGAGTTCTTGCCTTCGATCATTTTTAGGGTTTACAGTCTCCTCATCTCAGGAAAACCCCATAGGTTTCAGGGCTATATCTATTGGTCGTGGGATGTTAATCCCGAAGATGCGACATACTATATAGTCCACAAAGAGGCCATCAGACAACTTTTTCTAAATGGATTTAGAAGCCACCTGTTCGATCTAAAGAAGGTTGTGTTCCCACCAATACCCTTCTATGTGGGTAGTTACAAGTTCACCAAGGTCAAGAATGCCCTTGAATTTGTTAAAGAGCTGGAAAATTTCCATTTTGGTGAAAAGGAATTTCGTCGTAATGATTCTCAAGGAAAGGTTGCAGCCTATAAGGCAACACTCAAAGTAAATTTTGAGTATACTGACTATGTGGAAAAGGAAGAAGAGATGTATAGGAACATTTATAGTTTGACTGCCTTGAACAATAAGCTGAATTTGAAGACCATAACAGCTGGGGATAAAGACAATGGAAGCAACAATCTAGAATCAAAGAGCCAGGAGGAGGAAGCTTCCAGGAGAGTAAAAGAAGAGACTGCCCAAAGAATGGAAGAAGGGGCCAGAAAGCTCTTAGCTGAAGAAAAGCAGCGAGAAAAGGAAGAAGAAGCTTCCATGATTGAGAAAGAAGAAGAAAAGAGAAAGAAAGAGGAGGCTATCCAAGAAAATATTGCTAAGCTAGAAAAGCAGTGAGAAAAGGAAGAAGAAGCTTCGAGGATTGAGAAAGAAGAAGAAAAGAGAAAGAAAGAGGAGGCTATCCAAGAAAATATTGCTAAGCTAGAAAAGGCCATAGCTCAAGAAGCTTTGAATACGGAGCCAGAAGTAGAAGACCAAGAAGGGTTAACAGAAGAGAAAACTAAGGAAAGTCAGGATGATGTAGGTGGTGAGGATCAAAGATGGAGCCCTATTTGGAATGACCCTCCATCCACTTCAGGAAATATACTTATAGGGGGGCATCTCCCTTTAGTTGAGTTGGAGTTGATTCCATTCACCCCATTGAAGCATTATGAGTTTGCATGCCTAGAATATGTATAGTTCAATCCATACAAGAAGTGAATCGTATGGAAAAGAGACAAGAATTCGAGGATGGGAGACCAACCCTTGGTCACCATAGTGACAGAGAGAACAGTAGATGTAGAAGACAATCTGAAGTAATTGGCCTCCTTGGGAATTGTAAATTCATATGCAAATGCTCACAATATTGAAAAGCTCACAGAGACCCTTGAGTAGTTCAAGGGTAAAATGGCCGAGATGAAAGAGGTCTTGAGGAAAGAAGAAAGTGTCTGCAGAGACTCTAAGAGAAAGTATGAAGATACTCTTTAAGACTATGAAAAGCTTCAGCAATAGTACCAAATTCTAGAGGAAGAGTGGCATACTTTGAAGCTATCCAACATGAACCTTAGCAGGGAGAAAGGGGAATTGGAAAGCAAAATTGCAGAGATGGAAGCACAGTCGAAGTCTACAGCTGATCAACGACCAAAAAAATATGAATTCCAAGCGATGGGATTAGAAGCTCAGAAGAGTTCTTTGGAGGTGTTGTTAAAGGAAGAAAATGAACAAAGGACAGATATAACACCTCTAACAAAGAATGATCTTTTTCTCAGAAATAAGATCTATCAGATGCAGGTTCAGATCACGGTAGAAATATTCAAAGTCAAACAAATAGAAGATAGATTGCAGGAAATATCATCCACAGCTATAGATTTCAAAGACAAAACTCATGACATTGTAGAAGTCATTTAGGAAGATTGACATGGCTGGAAAAAATCCAAGGAGCCTCCGGAAAACACACTAGTCAAAACTCCAGAAAGATTATAGCTTGAGTATGAACTGATAGGTTTCAACAACTGAGCTGCTGAGAAATTGATAGATGAATTCTAGAAGACAATAGATAAATATAGGGATTTTTCTAAGAAGGTACTCACAACCTATAATAGATGTCAGACATCATCTAAGAGGAGGCTGGATGAGCTTCCACCTCATGAAGAACATTTACAACAATTACATGCTAGATTTCAGGAAGAGGAGCATGGAATACAGTTGATAAAGAACTTAGATGAAAGGGTGATTAAAAATGTGATTGCTCAAGCTGCAGTTAGTAACTTCCTTTTATAGGATTAGTTTCGACTACTCCTAGCAAGGATGGCTAACATAAGGGCTCAGGCTTCCAAACATGAAGTCACGGTCAGATTCTTGGAGCCAACCGAGTTTGAGATAATTGCTTTAGATGCTAAGGCATGGGAGCAATTCATTGCTGAGTTAAATAGGCCCACTTAAGTGTTTTGTCTTTTTGTACACATGGAGATATATTTGTAATAATTTTGTATTATCCCTTAATTAGTGCATACACTAAAGGAAAAATCTTTTGTAACCGAATGTAAAGGAAGCCCAAGGGGTAGGAAAACCAAGAGTTTTTTTTTGAGATGTATAAATATAGGTGAAGTCGAATAGAACAGGGACTTTTCTAGATTTCTCATGTGAAACACTTATTGTAAGAGGAACTATTTATGATTATAATAAAGAAGATCGAATTTTCTGCTGGAGAAGGAGTTGTTGAGTTTCAAATGCATGTTGTGTGGATGGCTAGATAGAACTAAATCTGTGTTAGCTGACTACGGGAATTTTTGAGATCATTCTAACTCTGAACTATTTCTTAGTCGTGAATGATTTCATTTCCTTGTTTTGAATCTTGTGCAGCAAATGAATAATGAATGTTTTAATAAACAATGAGCTATCTCTATGTTAATATTTCTGTTGTGTTCTATGTATTCTAAATTAGATCAGTTATCTGTAAAATTATGTGTGCATAAGATACAATAAATTACTCATACAAATAATCATCTTGCTCCCTAGGGATAGGTTAGTTAGAATTAGATTAGTTTATCTTAGTTGTTATTTTCTTTCTGTGATTTTGGAACAAAGGAGATAAGACGGGAGGTAAGAACCTATGCATCACATTGTGAACCCTTTGCTTCCTGATCAGCTGCATTTAAATTTAGGCACTTGCATATCATTTATAAAACATAAAAAACTCACATAAACGGTGGACCAGGCTGCAACTGGTAAAACATATTTAAACCGTTACTTAAATCTATGGTAATCGGACTGTAAACCGGACGGATTCACCATAACAAATAATAAATGAGCTAACTGGGAGCAGTTATTGGGGAGAATCCCTACCATTGATAGTTGGGATTTTCTAGGCCTCAACCGATTGTCATAAAGAATCACTGTAGTGTCCAAATCTATGTCAAATAATCCTGACATAATTTTCTGAAGCCTTATCGCTTCACAAGTAGCGGACAAATATGCAATGTACTCTGCATCAACTGTACTAAGAGAAAAATTGGACTGTTTATTACTAAACCATGAGATCATGGAGGATCCTAGACAATAACAACCACTTGAGATGCTCTTCTTGTCTGCAGCACTTCCTGCCAAATCTGAATCCATATATCCATACAATTTGTATTCATGATCTCTACCATATTAAAGTCCCAAGTCTATTGTACCTTTTAGGTACCTCATCACATGCTTTGCATCTATCAGGTGAACATGTCTAGGTTTAACTAGATACTGACTTAAGGTGTTCACAACAAATCATATATCTGGCCTTGTATTCATTATATACATCAAATATCCAATGATATGTCTGTACTGAGTCATGTCCACTAACTCTGATGACTAATTGGATAACAAATTTAGGTTGGTGTCCATGAGTGTGTCCATGGATTTACAATCCAATGTATCAAATATTTTCAATATTTCTAGGCTCTGCCACACTTCCATCCCGAGGAAATAATGTATTAATCCAAGATCTTTCATCTCGAATTCTTTAGCTAGATTCTTCTTGCTATATATGATATGTTTCTCATTTCCAGTCAGACATAGATCATCCACATAGAGTATTAGTATGACAACTTCATCATCCATAACCTTCATGTAAAGGTTAGGATCAACTTTACTCTTGGAAAATCCCAAGCTTACCAAGAAGCTCTCTATTCTACCATACCAAGATCTAGGAGCTTAATTCAGTCCATACAAATCCTTTTTCAACTTGCATACATGAGTCACTCTTTATTCAACTTGAAATCCTTGTGGTTGTTCAATGTAAACCTCTTCCTCAATCACATAATTAAGGAAGGTTGTCCTTACATCTATCTAGTGTAGATCACACTTCATCATGGAAGCAAGTTCCATGATGGTTCTGATGGAGCTGTACCTTGCTACTGGAGCAAATGTCTCTTCATAATCAATCCCCTCTTTCTGAGAGAATCATCTAGCCACAAATATTGCTTTGTACTTTTCAATACTTCCATCAACAACATGTTTTATCTTGTAGATCCATTTTGAAGACACCACACTTTTGTTTTCTGGTTTGGGTACTATATCCCAAACATCATTCTTCATTATCGAATGGTATTCTTCCATCATTTCTTCTACCCATTCTTTCTTCTGTGTAGCTTCCTCACAGCTGGTGGGTTCTTGATATACAAGATCACACATCAAATCTACATAACTAGAGTATGGCTTTGATCTTTTGCTCGTTCTTGTGGAGCCTTCTGGAGCTCCATATCTCTCTTCTTCTTGTATGATTTATCTTACCCAATCAGGTTTTCTCTTTCGAGAGATATTCATAGTAGGGGGTTTTTGAGGTTCTAGCATATCATGATCTTCAAATGCTACTATTTTAGGAGAGGGTTCAGCTTCTACCATTCTGGGAGGTACATCCTCTTCATGTACTTCTTCAACCTGACACCTTCTAGATTTATTAATATTTGTTTCTTCATCAAATGTTACATCCCTACTAATCTCAATGTGATGGAATCCTAAGATGTATATCCAGGAGGATTTGGAGACTTCACAGTATCCAACAAATATTCCCTTATTTCTAGAAGGATCCAACTTGTTTCTCTTATGTTTCGGAATATGTACATATACTGGGAAACCAAATATCTTGAGATGCCTCACTTCAGGTTTCTTTATTGTATACATCTCTTCAGAAGTCTTGAATCCAAGAGAACTGTGAGATAATCTATTCTGCACATATATGGTTGTTATTGTTGTTTCAGCCCATAGGTGCATGGGGAGGTATCGGTCATGAATCATGGTCTTCACTGCTTCCATAATAGTTCTATTCTTTATTTCTAGAACACCATTTCGTTGGGGATTATAGGGAGTGGTTAGTTCCCTCTTGATTCTTGCCTCCTTATAGAATGCTTCAAATCCCTTTGAAGTGTATTCTCCACCATTATCTGATCTCAGTGTCTTTATTCTTATTTCTAAGTGGTTCTCTATCAAGGCTTTGAATTCCTTGAATTTCCTAAACATTCACTCTTGTTCTTCAAGAAGTATATCCAAGTATTTCTTGAATAGTCATCAATAAATGTGAAATAATACTCATATCCACTTAATGATATGGACAACACAGGACCGCATAAATCATAATGAATTAATTCCAACATACCTTTAGTTTTTGTTTCACTTTTCGAAAAGGGACTCTTGATGCTCTTTCCTCTTGCATATCTTTTGCGAGTTCCCTCATGATCGATCTTCAGATTTGGTAACCCTACCACCACCTTTCTCACGTAGGGCAGTGATTTGTAGTTGATGTGAGAAAGCCTCTTATGCCATAGTTCACTTGAGCTGGTAGTCTCATGGACAAGGGTTGTCTCTTGATGTCCTTTGAGTTTGTACAGTCCTCCTTCTTCTTCTCCATTGACCACAACATCTTCAAGTGTATTTCCTTTGGACCAAATAAGTACTTGTCCATCTATAAAAGCAACTCTATATCCTTTTTTATCTAGAGCAAATATGGAAAGTAAGTTCTTTTTCAAAGGTACATATAGTACTTCCTTCATCTTCATGGAAGTCCCAGAGTCAAGCTTGTAGCTTGATTCACCAATACCTTTGATGGGATATTGATAGTCATCTCCCAAAGATACCTTCTGAGGAGAGTTATTTTCTTCAATTCTTGATAGAGTTTGCTTCTTCCATGTCATGTTCTTTGAAGCAACACTATGAATAATCCATGTATATTCTCCAGGTGTTTCAGACCTAGAGAGAGCAGAGAATAACACATATTATTCTACATATTCACCTCTAGTTAGTCTCTTTCGAGGTCTGTCTTCTTCTTCATCCTCATCTTCAACTAGATGAGCATGATGTCTCTTGTTGTTGTTCTTCTTATTTGGTGATGTACACTCTCTGGCAAGGTGTCCTATCTTATGACAATTTTAGCAATGATACTTTGAGTAATCTTTCTTCTTCTTCTGAAACTACTTCTTTGAAGGTTTATGATTACTCTTCTTGAAGTTTGATTGTTTTCTTCCCTTAATATGGATGGCTAGAGCCTGATCATCTTATTTTAGTAGAGATTCTCTATTGGCTAATATAGCCTCTTCTTGTATGCAATCTTCCCATACTATGTCAAACTTCATACTTTCTTTTTTGGCACATAGAGTCTGTATGAATGAGTCCCAAGGTCTAGTGAGACCATTGAGAGCAGTCATAACTAGTTCATCCTCATAAAGGGTTTCTCCAATAGAACTTAGTTTTTCTCCGAACCGGGAGACCCTTGTGAAGTAATCTTGAATTTATTCTCCTTTTCTCATCATGTTTCCCTTCAACTGAGCTCTCAGATTCATCTTCCTATTGATGTTCCTTCCCTCATACATTCTGGAAAGTGCATCATACATTTTCTTAGGTGTCTTCTTAGATGACACTTGAGGGATAAGGTGAGCTTCGATAGAATAAACAATGATCCTCATTGCCTTGATTAGGTCTTGTTCATGCTTTGCCTTAGCTTCATATTCTTTAGGTTCGGCAATCTCATCCTTGATGTACTTCTCAAGTCCATTCTATTTCAGAATGAGACCAATCCTATACTTCCAAGCTAGGAAGTTTTATATGCCTTCTAGTTTGTCCTCAAGCTTAGTGCTTGGGGGCATCCTGTCCAGTAGGTCACTAAAAAATGAAATTTCTCAAAATGGAAAGCTGACCTTACCAAGAGATGCACTTGACTGAAAGGAGTTGGTGGAAGAGAAAAAAGGGGAGAATGGATAGAGAACATAAGAGAAACGTAATGTAATGTATATTTAATAAATGTAGAAGGTGATTTACATAATAGATGCCCTGGTAATTTATACCGTAAGTGGTGAAGAGAGGTGACTTTTCAAGTCACCTCTTAGTTTATTTACATTAATTAACCTAGCTTATAATTAAATTTGGTTTTTGTTACATTGCCTTCCCCTTAAGGAAGCTTTGTCCTCAAATCTTATTTGATGACAATGACTACGTGAACTATTGCAATGTCTCTAATGTGGACATCTGTATGGGTTGTTACTAGCAGGTTTTGTCCCTGGTTCTATTTCGATTATGTGTTCATATTTCCTATTTGTTGGGAGCATCATAGGTAACTCTTGAAACACATTGCAATGTTTTCAAATTATCTCTTGTGTCTCTGGTTGTTTGTCCATATCTCCTTCACTTGTTAGAATCTCCATTTCTCGACATTGAGGCATGTACGTTGGTGCATCCTTCCAACATAGCTTTTCCATATGATGTGATGTAACCAGTTGTGTTGGAGGTGGTTGGAACCCATATAATTTGTGTGTTTTATCGAACGCATGGAATTAAATAAAATTTTCTTGGTGATTTGTAGAGTATGTACCCAAGGTTTGTAACCATTGTTTTCCTAATACTACGTTGATTCCTCCTAGTGGTACCACAAAGAAATCTGATTCTAAGTTATATTCTTGCATTTGTAACTTAACCTTGTGACATTTTCCCACATTGTCGATCTTCTTACCATCTGCTACCATAACTTTCATGTTAGGTACTAGACAAATGAATAGGTTAAATACTTTAGCAAGGTTGCCGTTAACGAAGTTATGGGTGCTTCCAGAGTCGATGAGAACTGTGACGTTATTATTTTTTATATGTCCTTTAATATTCAATGTTTGTGGTTGGGAGATTCTGGTAATAGCGGCTAATGATATTTGTGGGGAGTCGTCCTTGATTCCTGGGTAGTAGTCTTGTTGGCTATTCACATCGTTCTCAATTGGTTCATTGACTTCTAGCTCTGCTTCACAAGCATATAATTTCTTTTGTAAGCATCTGTGCTTAGGAACCCATTTGTCTCCACAGAACTTACATTTCCCTTCTTTTATTCTCTGGGCCTCTAAACTGGGCTTTGTTCCTCCCCTAAGTTGAGGCGGTGTATACCTTGGACTTCCTGTGTATCCTGATTGGAGGGGGTTATTTTTGGAGTCGTCTTGGTCTACATTTGTATGAACGGATTTGCTTTCAATAATATTGGCTTTACGTCGTGCTTCATCCATGGTAGAGATGTTGTGTAACTCTAGTTCATCACGAATGTGTTGTTTTAGACCGTGTATGTAGGTCTGCAGTCATTGGTCATCAGTTAATTCTGGGACTCGAGTTGACAGTGCTTCCCAATCACAGGTGTACTCATCGACACTGTTTTTTTGTTGTAACCTTGTGATTTTGGCAAAGAAATCTTTTTCTTCAACGCCTCGAAATATTTTGATGAGGTCGTTCCTGAAGCTAACCTAGTTATAAGGACATATTCTTGCAGTATTCTTCCACCATAAGTACCAGTTGTAAGCGCTTCCTTCTAGATGCATGGATGCATATATAATTTTTTCATCATCATAATGGATGTTGTGGATGTCTAGGTATTCCTCGGCTTTGTTAATCCACGATATGCATTGTCGTTCATCCCCGTTGTATTTGGGTAACTCGATTTTCACCTGTATTTGGCGTCATTGTGTATATGCGTTAGAGGATGACATGTTGAATAGAGGATCTAGATGCTCCAAAGTTCTGGGAGAGTTTGGTTGTAGGTCATTCAAGATTTGTAATCTGTCCAAGATGGCAGTTAAAACTGTCTGACTTTTCTTTTTGTATTCCTGTAGAGTGAGGAAACTATTCTCAATTCGTGATGTAAATTGTGTCCAATTTGATGTCAAATTGTCACTCGTCTATTTGATCTTTGCCTGGAGTTCCTCGTAGTTATTGTTAATCTTCTCATTGATTTGGTCAAACTGAGCATCCGTTGATCTTGTGATTGGAATTTTCTCGGTGCTAAATGTGGATTTATTTTTGTTTGCGATATGATACTAGCCCGCCATGGTTGGTTCTTTATTTTATTTTTATTTTATTTTTTCTCCTCTTTTTTGTTTTTGTTTTTTAAAGTAATTATAATAATTATTATTATAATATAGTTTATTTATTTTTTAATTAATAATAATATTTAATAAATAATAATAATAATATATATTATTAATATTAAAATTATTACTATGAAAATTGTTTATCCAGCACACCGTGGAACAATGGCGAGCGGTGGAAGGCAGGCGTGGAGCAATGGCAAGTGGCGGAAGGGAGGCTGAACTATGGAATGGGAGGAAACATGACTGGATGGCAGAGGTTGTGGGGGAATGCAATGTGAAGGTAGACAAGAGGAGCTGTCAGTCGCAGGCGAATAGTGTTGGGGAGGGAGTGATGACACATGAGGTGGGTGGAAATGGCGTTTAGAGGAAGGAGATGGCGTGAAGTGGAAGAAGTGGAGATGGAGGACGGAGCAGGTGGAGGAGGATGGAGGATGAGGGTGATAGTGGAGGGGAGATGGAGGATGGGGGCGACGGTGGAGCAAGGTAGAGGGAAATGGAGGAGCGAGGTGACGTAGCATCATGGAGTGGCGGGAAGAGGGGGTGGAGCGACAGATGGTGGAGAAGGGTGGTGAAGAATGGGGAGGCGTGGATGGAAGGGGGAGGCGGAGAAAGGTGGAGGAGTGGATGGAAGGAGAAGGCAGAGAAGGGTGGTGGGCAGAGGATGGAGGTGGCAAAAATGGTGTGGAGTAGAGGGAGGGTAAGGAGGAGGTGGGTCGATGAGTGGCGGAGGAGGGAGCTGGAAAGGGTGGCAAAGAAGGTAAGGGAGGCATAGAATGGTGGAGATGGGAGTGAAGCGCAGCGGAGGTAAGGGGAGTTGGATCATGGGCGCGTGTAGAGGGGAGGGTGAAATGGGGAGTAGGATGGAGGTTGAGATGGAGTGCAGCATGAGCGCGTGGACGGTAAAGAGGACGTGTGCAGAGGAGGTGAGATGGTGGTGGATTGGTGCCGAGAGCCGAGAGGCTCTGATACCAATGGAAGAGAAAAAAGGGGAGAATGGACGAAGAATTTAATAGAAACATAATGTAATGTATATTTAATAAATGTAGAAGGTGATTTACATAATAGATGCCCCGGTAATTTATACCGTAAGTGGGGAAGAGAGGTGACTTTTCAAGTCACCTCTTAGTTTATTTACATTAATTAACCTAGCTTATAATTAAATTTGGTTTTTGTTACAGTTGGTTGGTCCAATTGATTTCTGGAGATCCCAAATCTTCACCCTTCAAATCCTACTTGCAAGGATGCAGCTCTATAGAATTTTTGGTTCTGGTTTTCTAGAGTTTTATGGTTCAAGGCCAAACTAGGGTTTGAATTTCCCATAGATTCAACAACCCAAAAACATCGATCCTAGATTCAATAGATGTGCTCTAGGGAGGCATGACTTTCTATGCAAGAAGATCTTCCAAATTTCAAATTTTGCAAAAACCCTAATTTATTTCAGAGAGGGAGGAGAGAGAGTTTCACCCTTTGAAAGCTGTCCTATTCAGGTTAGCTTTGATACCATGTTAAGATTTCATATTCTAGACTAGATATCATTAATTTTCAATTCAATTTCACAGTAGTAGCATATGTAGAATCACTAAAAGAAACACAATCACAAGATAGACACAATATTTATCCTGGGAAACCCTCAAGGGGAAGAAAACCCAACAAAAATTCCTCTGTATAAGATGTATATGATAAAAACCCAAAACAGGTATTCTCCTCCTCGCTGATCTCTCTCTCTCTCTCCTATGTGCTACTCAAGTGAGTGAGTCTGTGTCCAAATGGGAATCACAGTTCTCCTATTTATACACATTGAGCCAATTGACTTTGACCCTAAACAAGTCGGACCCATTAAATTGTCAAGGATGACTTCACTTATGAAGACTCAAAACAATATTGTATATTATTCATTAGGGAAGTAATGACCCAACTTACAATGGAGGATTTACCTCATGACTCTATGATGACCAATTACAATAGTAACACCCTGACAGATGAATAATAACATCTCTGTTGGGTTACATCAGTAAAATACATTTAGAATATCCTTTGAAGTTACAATATTTCAACAACTCGGAGTCGACGAAGAAAATAGAGAGCCTGCTTCAAAACTATATCCCTGAAAACACACCTTGATGTGAATTTCTTCGAAACCAATGAAGAAAACACTAAGAAATTCAAATTCAATTTGAAAAAAGAATATGCACAAATGGTGAAAGGTAGAGAACTCAAGTCCCACAATTTTTTCAAACGATAGTCTCCAAAAATGAACTAGAATATGGTGAAGAGAATGTTAAAGCGTAAAGTTATTCGACAAATATTTTATGTCATCCAAATTTTTGGTTGAAATTATTTTTTACTAAATCCACTAGATACTTCTATATTAAGTTTCTCTTGGTTTCTTAGGCTCAAGTACTTTAAAGCATCCTTTTCATTTTATTTTCCATTATTCCATATTTTAGTTTTTCCTAGAGTGGATTGAGTCGTATTCTTGCTGCTAGCTCTAAATAGCATTCCCTATTTTTATTGACATGATTAAATTTATGAATCTTTGGGAGTTCTCTTTTCTTATTCTCCATTAATTATTTTCTCTTTGAAAGGTTGTCAGTTCCATGGATCTTATTTATGACCTTGGTTCTAGTCACATTTTCCTATATCTTCAAGAAAAGCCTAAATTGATTTGACAAATATGTTATATCATCCAAATTTTTGGTCAAAATTATTTTTTACTAAATCCACTAGATACTTCTAAAAATGTTTTCTTGATTTCTTGGACTCGAGGAATTTAAAGCATACTTTTCATTTCATATTCCATTTTTCAATCTTTTTGTTTTTCCCATAGTGGATTGGGTCTTTTTTTTGTTTTCTAGTTTGTCTATGACTTGCAGGACTAGTCTATGCTCTAAGAAAGCATGACCCAAGGGAATATAAGGTGTTAAAATCACTTGAGAATCGCACTTAGATTGGGCCACACCAACCTTTAGTGTGGATGGATTTTATGTGTCTCCTCCTAGATACCTTGTGGGGTTCAACTTGGGTCTCCATGTAGAACAAGACCCCTCAAAACCAACCATGCTAGAAGGATTTGACCAGAGTGGATTGTGTCTTAGTTTTGCTACTAGCTCCAAATATGGAATTCCCTCTTTTAATTTGCATGATAATTTATGAATCTTTGGGAGTTCCATTTTATTATTATCCCTTAATTATTTTATTGTTGAGAGGTTATTAGTTCCATGTATGATATTTATGACCTTGGTTATAGTCACATTTTCCTAGATATTCAAGGTTGGAAGTAGTGGGAGAGAAAATCTAACATGTCACAACAACCAAACTAGAAAGGACATGATGAAATCCCATAGTTTACCATGTCATCAATATGAAATAGAATTTTTAAGGCATTTACAAGTGGACCGATCATGGCACATGAAGTGACAATGACAACATCTTATATATGAGAGAATACTATAGTTGACATCACGAGGGGTTGACAGGTGGTAAGAGGGATACAAGTGGATGTGCATATGGTAGATAGGTTCATGAATTGAAATTTCACTAATTATTCAATGTTGGGGTCTATGTTATAAATTTCCATTAAACCTTCCCTTTTATTTTCGCGGGGAATCCTTAGGCTTGTCCTAAATTAGTTGTTGGAATTCCTCACTTCACTTGTTGGAACAACATGTTCATCACATCTTTGAATCTACTAAAGTCAATTAGTAAACAACTTAAGGTTTACTAAAAGGTTGAACGGTTAGTAAAAGTAACTAAAGATGGTATTGAATAGGTTGACTAGTGTGTAGGTGAAGGTAGAAAGCAAGAGACTTGGGAGTTAATCATGTCTTCCTTATTTTATGGGAGTTAGTTATGCTTTGGGTTATATACAGATGATCTCATGGATTGGTATATGATAATAGAATATAGAATAAGTTGTGTTTATTGTTCATTCCATATGTTTATCTATGCTCACTTGTGCTTTAGTGCTAAAACAATGTTTACCAGCATCATGTCTTCTTTGAATTGTTCTTCAATTCTACAACTCCCTTGTTCTCCAATATGTATTAAAATTGGTTTAAGACTTAGATTGTTATGTACAAGTCACTTTGGAGGATGTCACTTGTATACATGCTCCTATTGATTTGAATCTCTCTTTTAGACTACTCAAATTTTGAATTGTAGATTGGACTAAGGTTTTTCAAAGTGATTATGAGTTTTAAGAAATAACTTTTAGTTTTGAATGTCCAGAACTATGGCTTCTGGGCAGAAGATACGAAAACATTATTAAAGAGTATTTGATTTGATGGTTTACAAAAATTGCAGGTCCAGGCCCTAAGGATGAACAAGAGAAGTTAATCATCAATGGGAAGAAGGATGAGGTTGTACGAGTCATGCCGACCTACATCTCAAGGATATTGGCTATCATTCAAGCACGATCAATTTTCTGAATCACGCCTAGAAAAAATTAAACACTATATTCGACAAGATCAATGAAAGTTAGATTATGTGGACTGGGAAATAATTTTTTTCTCTTAATCCTCCTTACTTTGATAGGATTTAAGACTATTGGGATCACATGAAGGAGATACAATTGAAACTAGGTAAATGTGGAAAGGATTGTACAATGAGATGTGGTTAAATTATAGAACATACTATTAATTCTGTCACAGTAATATAGGGAATAAACACAATCTACAAGTGATTCAAGACAAATTGCACATGATAATGGTGTAAAGTACTGCAATAGAGTTTGTAGACCCTGTATATTCAATAATGAATGATAGTACAATACAATGTCATGCAGAATGCATGAATTCCAAGACAATTCGAATACTCAAGGAGGTCATTCGAATTGCATGGATGGGTGTAGCTTAACTAAATGTCAGCCACAATCGGCACACATAGTTAACCACCGATCTAATCCATAATTGACTCTCACACTAAGTCCTAACTGAATCAAAGTGTAATAGATGATTGAGTCTAACTGAAAGTGACTCATCACATGTAACCGCATGCCTAACTCAAGGAGGTGTGCATCCATAACTCCAATTAGCTCCGATGGAGTTAACTGAAGTGCCACTTATCATTAGAAGTGGTTGGAGGCGCCCTAGTTGTCTCCAGTTCGTAAATAAGATATTGGAGCATGTGCTTACAAAGGTATGTAATGCTAACCAAGATGACTAGGATTTGAATATTCCAATAGTATTGTGGGAATATCGCACCACTTGTAAAATATTGACGGGACATACATTGTTTAAATTGGTATATGGGCAAGAGGCAGTCATTCCTATGGAGTACATTGTTCCGATTTTACGCATTATAGCAACAACATGCATGGATGATGAAGCAACGCTAGAGGAGCGCTTAGCACAGTTGATACATCTTGAAGAAGACCACTTTATCATAGGGTTCCATCAATGCATCGAGAAGGATCTGCAGAAGGCTTGGCATGATTGCCACATAAAGAACAAATAGTTTCAACCAGGATATTTGGTGCTGTTATACGAAAACAAGTTTTTGAAGCATCCAGGTAAGTTACAGATGCATTGGTTAAGTCCATATCTTGTTAATTCTATTACTTATGGGGGGCATTTCAACTATAGCAATTAGATGAAGCGATGCTGCCAAAACTGGTGAATGGTAGCCAACTGAATCCCTATAGGAAAGGGTCGGAATCACCCAGTGCTTAAGGCACTGCGCACTTAATATATATATATATATATATATATATATATATATAGGAAGGATGGAGCAGCAAACGAGGGTGCACCAGGAGGAAGTAGTCGCAAGCGTAGGAGTCAGTATCGTAGTTAGGAAGCTCTGTTGTGCCAACTAGAGGGTCGCGACGTAGTAAAATCAATAATAAATGAAGCACAATTAAGATAGTTAACCGACGACCCACTGCATGAATTTCAAGATCTGTTTCCAACCAAATTCTTTGAAATGAAAGGCATTATTGTAAAGGAAAGTATCCTATGACTAGGGTTTAAGACGCCATCAACACACTGGGGTTGAAAGAGAGATGCAAATGGTTCTGCAAGTAAATACAATCAAGATCAGAGATTAGAATGGTTCATACCTTAGCCAAACGAAGGTTGATCCAAGTAGCACTTCAATCCTTTTCTTTCTCCTCTTGCTCCAAGAGACCTGCAAAACGAATTATACCTTCCTCAAACCAACAAGACCACATATAAAGAAATGATAATCAAATAAACATGAAATAATGATCTAACTAACATCATCATATGATCATAAACAGAGATTCAATCACACATTGAACAATGATTTGGGAAGAAGAAGGACATCACATATTTATTAATCATGAAATGAAGTACACATATACCTTCTCTTCAAGTTGGGCACTTCACGAAACCTTGATCTGGTTCTGCTGCTTCTCTTCTCCAAGGAACTCATCCTCCAAGCTCTACAACACAAGGAGAATGCTTCTAGGGAAAACGTGTGGGAAAAGAGAGCTCCAAATCCTCCAGCATAACAATGCAAAGATTCAAGTCCCTTATCATGGACCTCTCTACCTATATTTATATGCTTAATGAAGAGTTAGGGTCGAAGACAAAGTAGTTACAACTGAAGGAGTCAGTTGCATAACTACCCAAACTACCCGAATTTCAAAATACGTATTTTTTTTACATTTTCAGGAGGCGTACATGGGTTGTAGGGAAAAAAGTCACATACATGAGGAGGTATATGTGGGTTTCAATGCAGAAAGTTGTGTATTTATGGCGTAGACAAATCACGTACATACGTGGGTTTCCTTAAGGAAACTCGCGTACACATCAAAAAAGATCATTTTTAGGGTACTTTTGGGCATTTTCAGACTTTGGTGTCTTCTAGAAAGTTTTATCTAACATAGATACCTTTCTAACAGTGTAGAGATGAGGTCAAACAGAGTTACAAAACTCTAGATATGGTTCCTCCAAGTTAGGTGTTTTTTCAGTGACTTTCAATGAATTTCATGAAGTGTCGACATGCGATGGAATCATGGGAAAGCGGTCACAGGAAGTGATGTGTCATTTTCAGCTATAACAGATGCCCCCTAATGTATGAGGTTAGAGGGGAAAATGATAGCTGAAATACATTATAAAGGAAACAACTGAGTATGAAGAGAGCAGAGAATCCAAGATCAAAAGGCTCAAACAAAGGTACCTGAAAGAGAGATAAATGTCAGACAAAAACTAATCTCTGGGACATACAATTCCATATAAAAATCATTGCCATAAAGATACAGGCAGATCCAACATATGAATAACTGATGAAACTATCATGGTCGCTCAATATGCAAAAAGGCACCATATCAAATCTAAAGGAGTCATGGCCACAAATGAACAAGGTGGATCCATGCTCAACAATCGATCATAGCCACAAAAATACAAGGTGGATCTATGTCTCAACAAAATGTCATATAAAGTGTAACAAGGTCTTGTGCAAATTGGGCAATAGAAAAATGATGATGCTACTATCAGCCCAAGGTCTTCAATCCAAACCTCCCAAAAGGTACGAATCCTAACCATGTGAATAAAGTAGTTGAAGTCGAACATGGAGGAAACCATTTGATTATCGGTCAATAATGAGAACCGTTAACAAATGCGAGGGAAACCACCATTAATGAAAATGGTCCCCAAGGTACCTAGTACATTCTAACAAGTGTGAATAAAAGGACTTGAAGTTGAACACTGGAAAAATCCACCAAGTAGAAGACATTAAGGTATTCCCACTACCCAATAGCGAGGGAAATTGCCCCTGATGACTACAATCCCTAAGGTAGTGTCATAAAACTCTAAATCTCATTCCTAGAGCAAGGGCTGTTGTAGTTGATAGGAAGAGATCCATTGGAAGGAAGGCATTAAGGCATCCTTCATCATCCAACACAAGGTAAGTCAAAGACTAATTGGATCTGGAATTGGTACTGAATTTCATGACAAGGACCGCTGAAGACATGATGTAATGAATTGAAACCAGGGAGTGGCCGACACAAAAGGTCAAGGAAACTGTAGAATGGCCGAAAAAGGTTTAATCCTTGAACAATGAGCATGGCACAAAATGTGACTTAGGCAACTTTTGACACAAAAGAACCAACGACAAAAATATGCAACGTAGGAGACATTGACAGATTCCCTATATAATTGGAAAAGAGACCAACTGGAGGAGTAATAAACTTTGAATCAGGATAAGGTCAAAATACTAGGACCCAACTGTTGATAGACTCAAAACTGGTGCTTTGTTCAAGGAAACAAGACTTGCTACCATGATGTAAAAAACATGTGAATGAACTTCCCTTCCCCTCTTTCTTGTAAAGGTTTAACGAGTCCAAGAAAGCAAACTTGGGACCTTCTTCACTTTTGGCAAGCTCGAAGAAGAGACAGAAGAATGCTTGATAAAGCACTGATTCGTGGATTTTACGAGCCTGAAATAGTACATGCTCGTTGGTGTTTTCATGTTTAGAGAGTCTGAAAACTCCAAAGAAGACTCCAGGGGGGTCCTTTTTCGTCCAATTTAGTCTCCTGACGCCAGAAAAGTATAAAACAAACCACAAAAGAACTCTCTTAGCTTCTGAAGAAGTAAGGCACACCTTTTTCGTACTTAGTCGGGGAGGTCCGAAAAAGGTTAAATTACCACCTACCCAACGCTCCTTCAAAAGCAACATATAACCTGATTTTTATGAGTGTGAAGGAAGGAAAGATCACTTGGAAAGATCCATTTGATTATGAGGAATGGGGCTTACAACAATAAACATTAGGGGAAATTTCAAATCAAAATGGGCCTCCTAAAATGAACTAATAAAATAATAGTTAAAATAATAAAATAATATTTATTAATTTTGGAGGAAGAAAAGAAAAAACTACTTTTTTGTTCATATTTTTGACGTATCTCCCTATGTTTCTAATCAAATTTTGATCAGGAGAGCTCGTTGGATGCATAATTTAATTCCACATCCAATGAGCTCTCCCGATCGAAATTTGAGTAAAAACATAGGGAGATACGTCAAAAATAT
>LPNX010294242.1:3569-20676 GCA_001517045.1 Pseudotsuga menziesii | reverse complement strand
AAAATAATAAAATAATATTTATTAATTTTGGAGGAAGAAAATAAAAAAACTACTTTTTTGTTTGTATTTTTGACATATCTCCCTGTGTTTTTACTCAAATTTCGATCGGGGGAGCTTGTTGGATGCGGAATTAAATTTTGCATCCAACGATTACTCACTCGGCATACTTATGACAGACCCCACTACCCCAAAAACAAGAAATACCTGAAAAAACAAAATGATGATGTCATCATTCCATTTTTTCAGGTATTTCTTGTTTTTGGGGTAGCAGGGTCCGTCAAAATTATGACGTGTGGGTACTCGTTGGATGTGGAATTTAATTCCACATCCAATGATCTCTCCCAATCGAAATTTGAGTAAAAACATAGAGAGATATGTCAAAAATTCAAAAAAAAAAGTAGTTTTTTTTATGATACCTATCCCCAAATTTATATTAAAAAAGTGTTTAAGACCTATACGGTATTTCAAATTTAAAGCAATTTCATTGGCTAACACATGATGACATGGTATTTGAATAAAAGTTAAAAGGCCCATTTTGAGTTGAAATTTCCTCTAATGCTCGATGCTTTATTCTTTAGGGTTTAACGAGCATGACAAAGACATAAAGTACACTCGAAATCTTTTTCATGTTTTGGTCTAGAGCACAAAAAAGAGAAAACTAAGTTCATGCCGGGGGTCCTTTTCCGTAAGTTTATTCCCTCAGGTCCAGAAAAGTGATAAACCTATGCTTGAGAATACTCTTCTCAATCCCAAAGAAAAGAGAGTGTTCATTTCTTGTATTATTCCACATGGTCCAAGAAAGCAATAACCTACCACCAATGTGGATGCCCATTCACATATTCTTAACGAGCCTGAATGGACAAGTTTACTCGGCAGTCAAGTCTATTTTGAGGAGTTAGACCTGGGCCTAAATAAACTCAATATCTTTCTCATGAAGTTTTAACGAGTCTGAAAAAGTCAACTCGCGGCCTCCTTACTATTTTTAACAAGCTCGAAGGAGAGTAGAAAGAATGCTCTAAATGCGAGGAGACAAGTGTCAGTGGCAAGCGGAACTAGTTCCAAGTGCGAGGAGCAAACCTATGCATGATGCAAGGAACATGAGAAAGATAAAGACACTCGAGGAACATCTCCTCAAGGTAAAAGGTGTCAAGATGCAAATGCAAAATGATACAAGGCTTAGTGACGATGATAACAAAGATGAGGGCTTATACAATGAGCTAAAAGCATGGAATCCGACATCAGGTTCATAAGCACGAGAAGGGAACGTGCAAATGCAGTTATAGCTTGAACAATAAGACAAGGTCAGTAAATAGTTGTGAATCCAACTAAGAATCTTGTCTCCAAGAAACAAAAGCATCAGGATCATATTCAGAAGAAAAGATCTCATGCATGTCACTTTGGCAGAAACACATGCGACTTTGCTATCTTCTACAAAAGGGAAAGTCAAGGAAGAATCAATCGAAGAAGATTCTATAGCATAAAGTATCGAGGGTTTATAATTAGTAATATCAAACTCAGAAGGAGAGAAAAAATCAACAAGAGAGATAGAGTCTACAAGAGAAAAAAAAGTATCACAGTAGTTGAAAAATTCAAAAGAAAAATCAAACTCATCAAGATCACTGACTTGCTGTTCGAAGGGAGAGTCCAAAAACTCAACAAGACCAACATAAGAAGACCAATCCATGGGACAATCAGGCCTTACTAAGAAAATTAGGGTTAGACTTAGTCACAACTGAACCAACATCCAAAAGAAGGTCAGACTTTATCAAAGACTCCAGGGAGACTTCATACGAAGGAAGGAGATCATTCGAGATAGGACACATGTCTAAACTTTCAAATGGATTGACAGAGTGGAGATTAGGCCCCACAATCTGTATAGGATGACTCACCTGGTCAACTGATGGGACCAAGTCCCAAGAAGTTAAGCATGAAAACAAAGGCTTCTTCTCAGTAGCAATTGAATGCAAAGGACACGAGGCCACATAGCTCACCTGTGGTGGGGTAGTGTCTATAGAAACACTGGGAATCAATAAAGGAAAAACTTGGTCTCTATTTGGGTCAAGAGATGGATCAAGAAAATCCAATTGATTGATAGTGACAATTTCTTCGCCAAGATTAAAATACATCACATGAAATAATGTTGACACCATAGCTTGCATGGGATAGACATAATCATGTCCAAGGAGCATATTGAAGTCCAAGGGGTCTTCTATTACCATGAAGTCAACTAAGAAGGTCTTCCCACCCAAAATAACAGGTGTTTGAGCAAGAATTCCCAAGGCTATACAAGTTCTTCTATCAAATGTCAGTAACTGACTAGCAGTCGACACAAGGCTGGGAGATCCCATGCCTCGCCAAGCACAAGTAGAGAAGATACTAACTGAGGCTCCTTCATCAACAATACAATGAGAAATCGTGTATGGTTCAACTTTGACCTTTATCTGGAAATGTGCATTAGAAGTAAGGCGCGGCTAAACTAGGCTATCCCAATCAAAGGAAGAAATCCGAGAGCTTGGTGGGGGTTCATCTGAAGCAAGTTCAATGCCCCCTTGTTTAGTAAGTTTTGAACTGGAAGTGAAGAAAATGTGACTAGCAAATACTTCACTCTCCAAAGGAAGAGTGGGATTGATCGATAATGAAATCAATTCAACTGCTTCATGAAATTCACTCTCCGAAGGGAAAGTGGGGCAGACCAAAGATGACATTGGTTCAATCACATCAGGATCACTCTCTGAAAGAAGAGTGGGATCGACCAAATCTGAGATTGGTTCGACCACTTGATCAACCAAAGGTTGAATAGGTTTTTGAGAAACTATAGGTTGTCCAGGAGAAGGAAATTCTTGAGTCTCAGTCCACACTCTTCGCACCTCTGCTATAGCAGGGCACTAGTGAGTAAGATGATCTCCCTCACATAGCTTATAGGGGAACTTAAGTTTGCACTTCAAACGACTAGTTTTCTCAACAGTGTCAACATGACTAGTAGTGGCTGACTGTTTGCTCTTAGCATGACCTACAGAGGCTGAGATTTTTCCCCCAGCATGAACTACAGAGGCTGGGGGACTGGTCCAACCTGACTAAGAGAGGCTGGTTGTTGAAAAAATTCAGAATGTTCAAAAATAGGATGACCATGAAAGCAAACTCTTCGCACCTCTGTGATAGAAGGGCATTTATAAGTAAGGTGGTCTCCCTCACAAAGATTACAAGGAAACTTGGGCTTGTGTTTTGAACGGGTAGTCTTTTCAACAGTGTCAACATGACTTGCAGTGGCTGACAGATTGTCTTCAGCATGAACCACAGAGCCTGAAAGACTACCCCCAGCATAACTTGCAGAGGTTGAGAGACTGGGTCCAACATGACTTGCAAAGGTTGGATGGGTACCACCAGCATTAACCAAAGAGGCTGAATGGTTAGAATCAACATGCTTTGTAGCAGTTGAGTGTGTGCCCTCGGCATGAAATTCAGAGGCTGGGTGGATGGATCCAACATGACTTGCAGAGTTTGGATGGGGAGGTTCAACTTGAACATCAGAGGATGAATGGGTGCCCTCAGCATGAACTACAGAGGATGAGTGACTGGATCCAACGTGACCTAGGAAGGTCTGAAGGATGCCACCAGCATGATCAACAGAGTTTGGATGGTGAATATCAACTTGACTTGCAGAGGTTGAGTGCTTAGATCCAACCTGACCTACAGAGGTTGGATAGGTGCCCCCAACATGAACTGTAGAGGCTGGGTGGTGAGGTTCAAATTGACTTGCAGAGGTTGAACGGGTGCCCCCTTGCTTATGTGCCTTCTTCCTATTCCTCCTTCTTTTACTCCTTTTAGACTGTCGGTTACTAGTATCAGTACTTTCACCGCATGAGCTAGAAGGAGGAGGAGAATCAACTACAGGTGAAGGGGAAGCGGTTTTTTGATGCCCATGATATAAGGAGCTTACTTGAGAAGCATTAGGAGCATTCATGACAGTTGGAGTGGAAGAAAACCACATCGGTAGCCCTAGGGTGAATCTAGGTAGATTCAAGGTGGCCATCAAAGGAACACCGACATTCCCTGTGAGAGGAATAGAACAAGGAGTTCCTAGCATGGGGATCTCTTGAGGTTGATAGGCAACCAAAATTACAAAGCACACACCTAAAGGAACACTAAGTACAGACAAACCACACAACACTCACTAAAAATTCCTAAAGCCAAACAGAAAAATAGGTATAAGATATGCTTTCCTAAAGAAAGCTGATAGAAAGTTACTTGGCATCCCTGTAGATGTTCTTAGTCACAAGTGAATGAATCACCCACCGCCCTCCCACACCTTCTACCGGGGTTACCTTCTAAGCCTGTCCAAGGTCAACCAGAAATAGCCTTCCGGTGAACTTGTATATGAACCCTAGATGTCAAAGAGACTAAAGGATACCTTAACTATATTGACCATCTGGGGGGACAGTCACAAGCCTAGTTCATACCCATGGGTAGGTTAGCAAAGACCGAAACCCTGTCTAAGACATAATCCCCGGTAGATGCGCAAAAACCTTGGTCTACGCCTTGACAAGGAATCAGAGGGTTATCTCCTCAGTCCAAGTCTCCACGTGGCCTCGTTCTTAACTCTAGTTTGAGAGGAGCTTCCTAGATATAATCAACATAGAAAAGGGTTTACCTAGTGATTGGCCAACTACATCTGAATTTAAACACTTGTGGGGAGTTTAAACTCCCTATCCCACAAGTCTAGCCTGAGCTAGTTGGTGTATGACCCTATAAAATAAAACTCACTACTAATTTTTAAACTATATCGTTTATTTTAAGGGTTGTTTTTAGTTAGAGGGTAAATGGCGTGAAACTTATGTGGTGTTTTGACTCAAAGTTGAAACAAAATGACCAAGCAAGGAGAAATGAAATGCAAAAAGCAAAAACTATTCTCTTTCTTTTTTGAAATAGAAACTTGAAAGCCACAAAAGATCAAATTCTTTTTATTTTTTTCAAAAATAATGATATGCAGTGTATTAAAGACAAAACCCTAATATACATGCATATTAAACAAGTATATGTTCTTTTTATTTTTCTTTTATAAATGCAAAAGAAAAACTACCTACAAAGCAAAGTATGCAGATAACAAGAACAAAGCAAAAGGAACTCTGCTATACAACCACCAAATAGAGTCTAGAATGCCCTAAAGTTAGTATAAACCCTACTTGGAAGGAAGGCTTTCATAAGAGACAAGTCAACTAATTTGGCATGGTGAATTTAACCACCAAAATAAGAAGGAAACAAACACCAACAAGCTTCTGAACTCAGACAAAGATTACTAACAGAGGCTGACCAGAAACATAAGCCAAAAATCATGCCAAGAAAAGGGGGTGGGGGGAAAGAGCAAAGAGAAAACCCTAATGCTATAGAAAGGCCTACCACATAGATAAAGAACAACCAAAAGGGATGACACTAACTCCTTGGAGTCATGCACCTGCAGAGGACACCAAAAGACCTACCAAACAACCCACAACAGCACAAAAACCACAAAAATGAGGAAAAAACACTGTTTAAAGGGGCATATGTGAGTTTCACTACTGACAAGTCATGTATCATACGTGGGTTGACAACAAAGCAAGTCGCGTATAAATACCAGATACATGACTGTTCAATCTGTAACTTGCGTATGGGTGGGAAAAATCCCAAAAAAGGTCAAAAACTACCTTAGGAAGGCAGGGGAAGTGTGCTATCAGACTTAGAAGGTGTTCCTAAGTGGCAAGAAAGACCTGAAACCTTGTAAAATACTGAAAGAAATACAGAGAAAGCCCAAACAGACAAGGCTCTCCCCAGTGGAGTCACTAGTTCTGTTGTAAAGGAAAGTATCCTATGGCTAGGATTTAAGAGGCCATCAACCTACTAGGGTTGAAAGAGAGATTCAAATGGTTCTGCAAGTAAAGACAAGCAAGATCAAAAGATTATAATGGTTCATACCTTAGCCAAATGAAGGTTTATCCGAGCATCCATTCAATCCTCTTCTTGCTCCTCTTACTACTCTTGCTCCAAGAGACTTGCAAAATAAATTATACCTTCCTCAAACCAACATGACCACATATAAAGAAATGATAATCAAATAAACATGAAATAATGATCTGACTAACATCATCATATGATCATAAACAGAGATTCAATCACACATTGAACAATGATTTGGGAAGAAGAAGGAAATCACATCTTTATTAATCGTGAAATGAAGTACAAGTGTACCTTCTCTTCAACTTGGGCACTTCACGAAACCTTGATCTGGTTTTGCTACTTCTCTTCTCCAAGGAACTCAGCCTCCAAGCTCTGCAACACAAGGAGAATGCTTCTAGGGAAAAGGTGTGGGAAAAGAGAGATCCAAATCCTCCATCATAACAATGAAAATATTCAAGTCCCTTCTCATGGACCTACCTACATCTATTTATATGCTTAATGAAGAGTTAGGATTGAAGACAAAGTAGTTACAACTGAAGGAGTCAGTTGCATAACTACCCAAACTACCCAAATTTCAAAATACGTATTTTTTTGACATTTTCAGGAGGCGTACACGGGTCGTAGAGACAACAGTCGTGTACATGAGGAGATATACGTGGGTTGCAATGCAGAAAGTCATGCATTTAAGGTGTATGCGAGTATTATATATAGCAAGTCGCGTACATACGCGGAATTCCTTAAGGAAAATTGCGTACACATAAAAAAGATCATTTTTAGGGTACTTTTGGGAATTTTCATACTTTGATGTCTTCTGAAAAGTTTTAGCTAATATAGATACCTTTCCAACGGTGCGAGATGAGGTCAAACGGAGTTACAAAACTCTAGATATGGGTCCTCCAAGTTAGGTGTTTTTTCAATGAATTTCATGAAGTGTCATCATGGAAGTGTCCAGATGCGACGAAATCATGGGAAAGTGGTCACATGAAGAGATGTGTCATTTTCAGCTCTAATAGGCATATTGGGAAATTTGGGAGAGATGAATATTCCATTGAAACCGGTAAGGAAGAGGCTGTATCGCTTGAATCCGCGATACAAGGAGAGGGTTAAAGCTGCGTTGGATAGGATGTTGGATATTGGAATAATTAAGCTAGTTAAAGAATCAGAATGGATCAGTCCCATGGTGGTCCAAGACAAGAAAATGAGTGAAGTCTAGGTCTGTGTCGATCTAAGGAAATTGAATGATGCCTGTATGCATGATCCATTTATGATACCATTCATGGACGAAGTACTTGAGGGAGTAGGTGGTCAGGATATGTACTCATTTATAGATGGATTTTCTGGCTACCACTAGATAAGAATCGCAAAAGAATATCAACATAAAACAGCATTTGTTAGTGAATGGGGTTGCTTCCAATACATAGTGATGCCCTTTGGGTTGAATAACGCACCTGCGATATTTTCCCAGGTTGTTGTCGTTGCGTTCAAATATTTCATTCAGAAGTTCCTACAAGTTTATATGGATGACTGGATAGTGTATGGTATAATTAAGGATCATCTAGAAAATCTACGACTTATGTTGGAGCAGTGTTGATAGTATCAAATCGCACTAAAATCCAAGAAGTGTATTTTTTGTGCACTGTTTGGGATACTGTTGGGTCACATTGTTTGCAAGCAAGGATTGCTAGTTGAACCTATGAAGATAGTGCTCATTTTGAGCTTTCCACCACCGATGAATGTCAATATGCTTAGAGAAACACTAGGGCACACCGGATATTATCACAAATTCATCAGAGGATATGCTGCAATTACTGCTCCTATGGAGAAACTATTGAAGAAAGATGCTACATTTGTATGGAGTCAAGAATGCCAAGGCAGCTTCGACACCCTGAAGGCCAAGATGGATTCGACGCCAATACTGGTGTTCCCAGACTGGAACAAGGAGTTCAATTTCCATGTTGATGCATCATCTGTTGCGCTGGGAGTAGTGCTCACGCAGCCAGGAGAAGGAGACCTTGATGACCTGATTGCATTCGCTAGTCAGAAGTTGTCATTTGCTAAGAAGAACTATACGACCACAGAGAGGGAAGGTATGGCAATGGTATATGCGCTACATAAATTTAGGCTTAACTTTTAGGCTATTTTTTTAAGATGTTTACTGAACATTATGCTTTGAAATATCTAGTCAATAAGCCTGTGTTGGGGGGGACTATATTCCGCTGGTTACTTCTCTTTCAGGAGTTTGATTTTGAAATAATTGTGAATCTGGGTCACTTGAATGCTGGCCTCGACCATTTATCCAATATTGAGACAAGAGAAGAGCCAAAAAACATCGATGAGGGATTGTTGGATGCGCAGCTATTCAGAGTCAATGTCGCAGATGATTATAATGACCAAATAATACAGTTCTTGGTGACAGGTTTCATGACGGAATATTTTTCAACAAGTCATAAGAAGCAGTTGGTCGTTAAGGCCTTGAACTTCCAGTTTATTGCTAGACAGTTATACAAGCTTGGACCTGATCAGATTTTCCTCCATTGTGTCCACCACATGAACAAGGGAAGATCTTAGAGGAATCTCATGTAGGAATAGCTGGGGGACACTATGGGGGGTGTGCAACTGCAAGGAAGGTGCTTCACATGGGCCTCTGGTGGCCCACATTGGAAAATGATGCGACAGATTATTCATGGACCTGCGATGTCTGTCAACGCACTGGAAAACCATCGCGATGAGATGAGGCACCGCTAGTACCGCAGGTAACCTTGCAGCCTTTTGATAAATGGGCTGTGGATTTTGTCGGTCCAACCAACCCACCTGGGAAGAGAACGGGTGGGCAGTAAATAATCACAGTAACATAATACTTGACAAGGTGGGAGGAGGCTGCACCAGTTGTGGTTTCATCGCTATGATAGTAGCAAGATTCCTATTTGATAATATTGTGACACGGTTTGGATGCCCAAGGATACTGATGAGTGACCAGGGTAGTCATTTCATCAACAACACAGTAAGTGTGCTAATGAAGGAATTGTAGATACAACTTAAGAAAAGTACCCCATATCATTTGTAGGCAAATGGGATGGTGGAAGCGTTCAACAAGATATTGGAGCATACGCTTACAAAGGTATGTAACGCTAACCGGGATGACTGGGATTTGAATATCGCACCACTTGTAAAATATTGACGGGACATACGCTGTTTAAATTGGTATATGGGCAAGAGCAAGTCATGCCTATGGAGTACATTGTTCCTAGTTTACGCATTGTAGTAGCAACAGGCATGGATGATGAAGCAACACTAGAGGAGTGCTTAGCGCAGTTGTTACAGCTCAAAAGAAGACTGCTTTATCATAGGGTTCCATCAGTGCATCGAGAAGGATCTACAGAAGGCTTGGCATGATCGCCACATAAAGAACAAATAGTTTCAACAAGGAGATTTGGTGTTGTTATACGACAACAAGTTCCTGAAACATCCAGGTAAGTTACAGATGCACTGGTTAAGTCCATATCTTGTTAATTCTATTACTTCTGGTGGGTAGTTAAACTACAACAATTAGATGGAGCGATGCTGCCAAAAATTGGTGAATGGTAGCCGACTGAATCCCTATAGGAAAGGGTTAGAATCTCCCAGTGNATATATATATATATATATATATATATATATATATATATGTGTGTGTGTGTGTGTATGTATATATAGGAAGGATGGGGCAGGAAACAAGGGCGCACCAGGAGGAAGTAGTCGCAAGCGTAGGAGTTAGTATCACAGTTAGGAAGCTCTGTCATGCCAGCTAGAGGGTCGAGATGTAGTCAAATCAATAATAAATGAAGCACAATTAAGACAGTTAACCGATGACGCTTGTTAGAGCGACATGTATTGATGGAGGATCCGACCGTTAGGTTGACAAAATCGACGACGAATTCGAGCAGTTAATGCATTATTTGGTAATGATGGCCGTGATCGATTTGGTAATGATTAGGAGGGGTCAACCCGATGCTATAAGAAGGTGGTCGAGGTAGGTTGGAAGCACCACTATGCTAAGTCAAGTTGCAAAGAGTGTGGATGAAGAATTAAGTTTGAGCAACGTTGAGTGAATTGTGCGAGATGTAGAGTGAAGGAGAGAGCACGTCATGACTGTGGGGAAGTGTTATGGGATGGAGAATAACCAGAACATAGTAGAGATTTCTAGTGAGAGGGACTCACCAATTTGACCGGTTATGATTGTTGAAGAAGTTTTGAGCATTAAGGTCGGATCATCATCTATCCCGATGAAGAAGCGACAGGGGTAGAAGACAAGCTCCCCAGTGTCGATAAAGAGCCATACATGAACATCGGCGAGGGCATAGGAAGACGCAACCACCCAGATGGGGCCATCTAGCTATGGGGCTATAGAATCTTTGTTAAGGACATCCCGGGCTACATCGCCCCAACTGAACTTGGTGCAAAGCCCCGACAGCTCACCAAGAACCAGAAGTATCAGCTGAAGATGCCACCGCTACCAAAAGGGATGGTGTGTAATATCGATATTGTCCTAGCCCTGATGAAGATGAAGTATGAGGACCACGACCTATTCGTGTTACAGGATGTCACAAATGAGCCCTATGAGTCGTTACCTTTGGTTGCAAGAGGGCCCATAGTGCATATCCTGCAGCCTTGGGCACAAGTATTGGATAAATCTGGGCTGTTGGGACTTATTAACATGACTCACTTTGGGCATCCAAACAAGGAAAATGCCTACGTCAAGCAGCTTTTGTCTTGCTTTCATGGAGGGACGCTATTGTTAGACGCACTAGTTGTAATCACGCTAGACTTGGTTTTAGAGATTATAGGGTTGATAAAGGATGGTCCAGACCCATTGCAATATTTCAAAGGCAGAGATAATGATAAGCGTCTCACCGCAAGGTTGAAAGAGAGGTTCGACTTGCATCACGATAGGAGGGGCTACCAGATAGACAATATCAATGAATGTGCAGTCCGCATTGGGGCATGTATTCTTGCCAACAATATTGTAAGAAAGAATCACTCCATCTAGTGCACTTCATGTGTGATTGCGTGTGCACAACAATGCATAGAAGGGGTACAGATGAATTGGTCCCTATTTTTTCTAAACCAATTGACAAAGGACGCAGTAGCAGTTCAGGCTGGAGAGCGACCTTTCACATATAGATGGCTATTGATCCTCATCACATTAGTGGCTTGGATGGATCCAGAGGACTGCCAAAGGATGGATGTTGAAGCTGTTAAGGTGTGCAAGGGTGCATGATATAAAAACTTGTGGTGGGTCGAGGAGCCTAGTATGAAAGAGGATTGTGCGATCCACTTTTGGGTATACTAGGAAGCGCTGCAGGCAACAGCTGTCAACGTTCCCTGACTGAAAAATGAGGATGCAGCGAAATATTGAAGGATCTCTCATTTCGCTATAGGATCACATACCATTCATGTACAAGCTCATCGCGACCCAGATAAATAGTGGTTACCAATGCCTTACAAGGTGGCGGATGAGGAATTAGAGGCATAAATTAATGACTGGTCTACAACATGGTGGGATTTGGTTAGCGCTAGCAAGGTATTAGTAGGACCACTAGAAGATGCACCTGATGATCTAGTACGAAGAGATGACCAACAGAGTCACCATGACTCTAATGGTGACTCGTCAACATAAACTGACCCAGAGGAACAACACATTCTAAAGGAGATAAGGACTAAGAGGAGAATGGAGCAGGATGTGAGCAATGGTACGAGATCCACGATGTAGGCACATCTACAATGACTTATCAAGGCCATCATCGACTCATCTAACACCGCAACAAAATAAATGAGGAAGTCATCCCAGGAAGTCTTTGCTGAGGTACACCAAGTTATATTCCATATACAATGTTGTTTCACAAAGAGCACCAGAGAGTGCCGCTGTGCAGGACACAATGTCAATTAGCACACAGCCATGGGTTAGGAATGTTCAAATTCCCTCGACTACGATTGACCCTGGACAAGAGGACGTGAAATCCTCACTGCAGCCACTGCAAAATGTTGCACTGGACATCAATAAGTTGTCCACTCAGACACTAGTACACATGCAGCAGGTCGCCAACTAGGAGTTGGCCGATCGTCAGAAGGATATTAGCAGCTAGTACTTGTGGTCGCAAGTGGAAGAGGAGGTGCTATGAAAATAGGTGGAGGAATTGCGCCGCACACAGGAAATATTGGTGGTTACCAAAGAATAGGAAATTGCGGCGCTAAAGCAGGCACAAGAGGAGCTCAAGGCAAAGACAACGGAAGAAATAACAAATCTAAAGAAAGAGACTGACCACCTTGCTATTGAAAAGGCACAATTGTTTTCTATTCATGACAAAGTGGAAGAGGTCGTTACGGAGGCCTATCAGCACATCCCTAAAAGCACCGCAGAGTTGGATGTTGTAGAAAAGACAAAAGGACTCGGCGCAGTTATCATGTAGCTGCAATAGGATAACGCCCATCTTAATGATATGGTCTACCAAGATACACCACCAGAGTAGGTCATGGAATGAAAGAGTTCCATTGAGGAGATTGCAGCACAGTTCGAAGAAATGGAGTAGGATGCCAAGAATATTGCTGAGGTGACAACACAAATTTTGGGCTATGTCGTCCAAGATGAACAGTTAGAGCAATTGACAAAGCAGTTGTAGGAAGCTGAGGGACAATTGGCAACATTGAATATGACACTGTGGAATATGCCACCAATTCTCCAGATTACATAGTCAGCGGAGCTAAGGGAGCTACACCAACGCGTTGGCAAGGCGCACGATCGACATCGAAAGCGCACTAAACAACTCGACAAGTTCCAGGACATTGGCGACTAGTTGTCGGTAAAATAAGTCGTTGCACCACAAGATGCGCAGGAGGGAAAGAAGGAAGTGACTACCAAGCTAGTTGAGCACCTGATACAGCAAGATTTGCTCGGAAGCTGGGAAGTTGCTAAAAACGTCAAACCACAGGTTGCCAAGATCATGCAATAGTATGGATATTTCAAGATCAAAACCAATGAATACACCATGTCCAATTGACGTGGCTCAAGGGAGAGCCACAAGATTGTGTTGGGGGCCTGTTGGCAAGGGGTTTGGGGTAAGCCACTTGCGTAGCATCGCGGATGATGCATAAGCTCAGAAGACATTGCGTAAGGCAAAGATAGTGTGGAAGAGAGAAAATATATTATTTTTGAATATTTTGTGTCACTTTTTGTACTTTTGACCACATTTTGTGGATATTAGTCACTTGTTGGTAGGAGTCAGTTAGGAATTAGTAGGAAATTGTCCAAGTGGACCATGAATGTAAAGGCGTAATCCTATAAGTAGAAGACTAATTTCAAATGTGATGATAGAGGAATAAATCAGAAGAGAAGAGATCGCAGAATGAATCAAGTTGTGGATTGTGAACTGAGAGTTGAAGTATTGTCTATTTTGAATATGCAATTGATTGTGCAGAGTTAATATAATGAGAAGGAGATTGGTCTAAATTGTTGTCTTACTGTCATCTTTTTATCTCTTCCTATTTTTTTGCGTTGCGAATTGGCATGACGAGTATGAAGTGATTGTGTGACATGGATCTATGATACAATGTTTACTGCTTATGAATGATGTTATATTATTAGATCTATTTGTGCAATAGTATGGTTCTTTCTGTTATATTTATTTCTGCTATGACTAAATGATGCGATCTATTAGGGAGTTGTTGGTATGGTTAAGCACTGGTCATATTTGATACATAAACTAATGTATTGTCTATGCCCATAAGTCCTCTTCTATTCTCCAGAAACTTGGTTCCGTCAGCACTCCCTCGAACATCTCGGGTGATACTTCATCCACTTTGCGGGGACGGGGTAAAACCTGTTTGGGCCGGTGCTCAGGGAGATCGCGGTGATTCGAGGGTCAACAGAGTGGGAACCCCTATCAACTAGGTTTTGTTGGATGGGTGTGCACCAACATCACCTCTTAGGAAGGATGGGCCCCTGGAAAAATATGTGCGTGGGCCTATTTTATGGGGGAGTGCTAAGCACTAGGAGGATGAGTGCTTGGTGCTACGAGCATCAACACAACTCTAGGAGTTGAGTTGAGCTTGTGAGGAGTATTGTTTGGAGGGTGCATCACTTGGAAAATACTATGGATTTGGAACACACATGTGCATGAAAATTGGATCTTGGAGCTTTGGACAACGTGCAACCTTGAGATGAAGAGTGCTTGAAATGTGGAGCCTTAGCTTGGGGAGTGCATCACTTGGTAGCTGGGATGAAACCACCTTGTAACATGTGTACACATTGTACTACATGGGTTGGTATAACATTTTTTTTTTAAATTGACATCTCCATCTCTATAGCGACGAAAAATGGCTTTCAAGTTTTGACGGACTTGCTACACTGGCGACGGAAATTTTCGTCTCCAGTGTAGAAAGTCCATTGGAACATGAAAATCCTTTACATCACTATAGCGATGACACCATGTCTCTCTAGCGATGGGAAGGCCTTCCAAGTTCTGATGGACTTTCTACACTAGCGACGGGAAGGCCTTTCAAGTTCCAATGGACTTGCTACACTAGCGACATAAATTTTCGTCGCTATAGCAATGGACTTTCGTCGCTACAGAGATGGAGTATAGCTAGTATAAATTTATTTTAAACATGCAACTTCACTAGTACAAAAGCGCGGATTTTTCCATGGAGGTTTTCCACGTTTCTTACTTTTTGGTGTAAAATCCGATGTAACGGGAACGAGGCATCGCTATATCCATGCCTAGCCGTCGCTGTATCCACGGCAGGACTCTTAGACGTCACTGTATCCATGCCTAAACTTTTGGACGTCGTTGTATCCACGCCTGACCGTCGCTATAGAGACGGCACCGTCTTTTGTTGACTTTTTACAAATAAGAGGTTCTTTTTGTTTTCGTGGGTGGGTGGATTAATGCTTATAGTTATGGAGGACGAGGAGGAGGAATCAGAGGGAGGAAGAGTTCGAGGCGGCTGTTTTTGGAAATCAATAATAATATTTAGCAAGGTGTTCTCATGCAAATCTGCGTATTCAATCTGGCATCATTGCACCAGCGAGCTAGGGTTTAACCGTTGGCCCCATTTACATCTACTTGGAGGTCCCGCCATGGTCAGCCCCGGCCTCTGCAAATGCCCAGCAATAATAACTATCTGTGAGTCCTTCTTTGCTACTTAATGGTAATTGTGTTTGAATCATACTTAGCTCTTGATATTGCATGCGTAATTCAGGAGGGGGAAGGTTTTGCTTTGGGGTAAACCACCATGGATTCCGCAGAGGAATGCAAGATGGAAATTACTGAAACGCTTCAGGTTCCGAAGGAGGAATGGAAGGATGAAAGAGATATTGAAACCCTTTTGGTTCTGAAAGAGGAATGCAAGGTTGAAGATATTGAATTTACCTGGCCAGTTTACCTGGTAGAATATCTTTCAACTCAGGGTTTCAGTAGTCACCTGGGACAGAATATTTCTCTTTTGAAGCTTTTGAATGGCGAGTACTATACCATATTTCCTTCCACAAAGCTAACAATTTTGCAGTTTCTTTGCGATGATATAATGGAGGCTGAGGAAGTTCGAACAGAAATCAACATGCGGGTAAACTTTGAACAAGATACAGATGCAAATGTGAAAATTAACTTTTCTTCTGGTGCAACTGGATTGATTGAAATAAATCCCTGCTATTCAAAAAGAAAGAGGGTTTCTTGTACCAAAGCAGATGGACAGAGGAGGTCCAATTCAAGCCAAGTGACACTTGAAAACACAAATTTTCATTCAGACAATTCAGTCTCACAGAACAAGCATAGTTACTCTAAGAATGGACAGACCGAGTTTACAAGTCCCGAGGTGAATGATGGAGAGGATTTAAACAGTGATGAATGCTGCCTAGGTGGAATGGATGGGAATTTGATTTGTTGTGATGGTTTCCCATCTGCATATCATTTTCGATGTGTTGGTCTTTCCAAAGCTCATTTACCAGAAGGAGCATGGTATTGTCCAGAGTGTGTTGTGGAGAAAATTGATACCCAGGGATCAAGAGCATCAAAGTCATTGAGTGGAGCTGAGATCTTTGGTATTGACCCATATGGGCGTGTCTTCTTTGGTACTTGTGGCTACCTATTGGTGTAAGTCAAAGTTATTAGTGAAGTGTTTGAACTTTAGAGTAACACGATGTTAACTGAATATTTTAGGCTTAATGGTATTGGCTAATTTCAAAAGTATTTTTGGTGCAATTCTTCCTATAGCCTACTTAGGATATCTGCCCTAGGTTTGTTGAAGCTATTTTTTGCATTTAACCCTCGGTTGTAAGTTTGCAGGAAAATCTTGCTTTGCTCCTTTGGATAAATTTTCCAAATTCGCTTATAATTCAATCTTTTCTCTGGACATGTTGCTGTAGGTCTGATTCTGCATCAAATCCAACTACCATGTACAGGTATTACAACAAAAGGGATGCCATAAAGTTCATAGAGATATTAGAGTTCTCAGGTCCTTTTTATGATGACATAAGAAACTCAATACTACAGTACCGGGGTGTTCCAGAAGGCAAGACGGATTCAGCTTGCTTTCAAAAGACAAATATGGCTTCTATATGGGAATCAAGCCATAAACAACTGGGAAACTAGTCCAAGAAAGAAAAGGACAGAGACATGAATATTTAGGTAAAACTAAATTGTAAAATCATCATAATGAAGGTAAGGCTGTCAATTAGCTTTTTGATGTTGCAATGGCAGCATAAACTAGGTAGTAGTTTATATCTAAGAACATTAAAAAATGGGACAAAGATAAAACATTTAGTTAGCCACTCATATGGTTGGATGGGTAGATAGACAACTTCTATTTTAGATGTATCTATTTCACAATCATGGTTTTGTATGCAGCCTTCATAATGCTGAAGTTTGTTTACTATTGAAGTTTGTTTCACAATCAGGAAATTCGTAATGTTTACTATTGAAGTTTGTTTAATATTGAAGTTTGTTTCACAATCAGGAAATTCGTAATGTTTACTATTGAAGTTTGTTTATAAAGGCTGATAGATTGCCTTTCGTAGGGATTGGTTAAGCACTTTTGTTAAGAATTTAGATTATATCTGACCCGTGACTTTTGAGATTTTGGATTATTTGACCTGTTATTTCTGTGACATTAGATTTACTTTCTATGCATATTTTTCAATGTTGTTTTC
>LPNX010294227.1:722653-740006 GCA_001517045.1 Pseudotsuga menziesii | reverse complement strand
AACTACCATACTCCCCAAATTTCTAACCCTTAAAGATCTCTATTTTTTTCACTCTTGCAACCCCCCTCCTCACCCCTACCCATAATCAACCCCCCAGGATCTCGCTCTCTCTGTCTATCAACCACCTCAACCCCCTACAACTCTACCTACCCATAACCCTCACCCCCTACTACTCTCATTCTTCTCCACCAACCCATAGCATCCACCCTCTCTCTCCTTCACCCTCCCCCTTTCTTTCCTACTCCTACTACTAACCAATTCGCACTTCTCTCTCTCTCTCTTTCTCTCTCTCACCAACAAGTGTTACACCCCTCTCTCTGTCTCTTATAAACCCCATCCCCCCTACCACAAAATATCATCTCTCTCTCTCTCTCTCTCTCTCTCTCTAACTACCATCCTCCTTCCCAACCCCTGAACTCCTTAATCTTTATATATCTATATACCCCAACCTAAGTCTTACCTATACCCATATACACCTTCTCAACTCTCTCTCTCTATCCCTAACCTCTCTCTCTCACATCCTAATCTCTATCTCTATATTCATAACCAGTTCTCTCCTTAACCCCCCTCTCTTTAATTGAATCCTCCTTCCCAAACCCTAACACTCATCTTCATCCATTTCTCTCCCCCAACCCCCCTCCCCCCACCCTTAATCACCACATTAGAATTCTCCCCCCCCCCTCTCTCTTGCATCAAAATCCCACTCCTATTCACTGTATCTCTACTACCTCTCTTTCTACCTACCCGAACTCTCCACTACACACCTCTCTCCCTCTCACTAACCCCTTGACATCTCATTACCCTATCCCTACAACAATTCTCCACTACTCACACCTTAATCTCTCTCTCAACCCTTTATTCCTATAGCTACCCAGAACTTCCTCCCCCTACTCCCTAACACCATCCAATATATCTCTCTCTCTATGTGTGTGTGTGTGGGTGTAACTTATCCCCATCCCTTTAAACTCATTTATATTTATCCCTTTATCTAACACAACCCCCTCATACCCTACACATAATCACCCCCTTGTCTCCCTCTCTACCCCTAACATATCTATACGTATAACCACCCCTATCTCTCTTCCTAACCCCCCACATACTCCCCCTATCCCTAACCTCCCCTCTCTATATTATAATCATCCCTTATTCTCTCCCTCTCTCTGCTCATACACCTAAGAGTCCTCATCCTTATCCCTTTCTCTCCCCCCCTGCCCTTAATTACCACCCTCAAATGCTTTCTCTTTCTCTTTCTCTACTCCAAGACCCCTCCTCCCCCTACTTGTAATAACCTTCTCATCTATACCACCCTTCTCTTTATCTCTACCCCTAAATTCTCTCTACTTGTAACTTTCCCTCTCTCACTCTCTTTGTACTCCCCCTACCCATAAACTCCTCTCTCTATCCAAACCCCATTTCTCCCTCTATCTCTCTCCTGCCTAAATATAACCCCCCCATTCCTCAACAATAACCCCCTTTTGTCTAACTTCCGTACTCATCCCCAACCCATATTGATGTCTTTCTCAATATCTTCCCCAACCCCCTCCTCCCCACACTCCCTAACCACCTCTTGCTGATACCTCTCTCTCTCTCCTCCTCTCTCTCTCAATTTCCTACTCAACTTACCCATAACACCCACCCCTATTTATACCTCCCTATAACTAATTCCAACCCACTTTCTCTCTCTCTCTCATGCATTCAAACCCCAATATTCACCCCTAAGACTATCCCCCCTTCTCCCTCTAATGCTTTCTAAAACCCTCACTCATTCCCTCTCTTCCCTAGTGCTCCTATTATCCTTAACCCAGACCTCTTTATCTCTCCTACACCTATAATTAACTGCCCTTGGATCTCTCTCTCTCATACTCCCCCACCCCTAACGACTTGTCACTATAACTATTATGAAACTTAAGACCAAAGCCATATAACTCTTAAGTATACACCCCTTATCTTTAATTATTCTACCGATCACCAAATTCCTAACCCTTTTGATCTCTATCTCTTGCTTTCCTTCAATCCCCCTCCTTAATGCTACCCCTAATCACCACCCATTGGCTCTCTCTCTCTCTCTCTCTCTCTCTCTCTCTCTCTCTCTCTCTCTCTCTACTCCACATACCCATAACCACCACCCCTCTCTTTCCCCCTATTCTATGACACCCCTCTACTCACATTCCTATAATTAACCCTTGTCCTTCCTCCCACCCACTCTCTCCCCTCCTACCCCTAACCCTAACTAGCACCCTCTCTAATGCTCTCTTACACTTACTCCACCACCTTCCCCTAACCCAAACCCATTTCTCTCTCCACTAACTCCCTAGCACCCACCCTCTTTCTCTCTCCACCGCCAAACCTCCCTCTCTTCCTAACCATGCCTCTCTCTCTCTCTCATACTTGTACTAATAGCCATCCCCACATCTCTCTCTCACTCTCTCTCCCCCCTACTCCCCCTAACACTTACCCACCCTCTCTTTATCTCTTGTAATCCTCCTACCCTCATCACTAAAGATCCTCTCATCTCTCTCTCTCTCTCTCTCTCTCTCTCTCCTATACCCCTTCTCTATAATTTCCCTCCTCCTGCACAAACCCTATCCCACTTGATCTTTTTCTATTTCTCTCCCCAAACTCCCTTCCACCTTAGTATCCCTAATCACCCCACCCTATCTTTCTCTCTCACACAGTCATAAATACTAACCACCCCACTCTCACCTATCACTCACTCTCTCTTCCCCCTACTCAACCTACACATAATCCCCATCTGTTTCTACTTCTCTGATATCATAAGACCCACCCTCTCTATCTCTCACTCACTCTTTAACGTTATTCTCTCTCTCTCTCTCAAACACACTCACACACACACTGACCCTCCTACTACCACCCCTTCTCATGAATTCCACTAACCACAACCATCCCCCCTCTTTCTATGTCTTTGCAACTTCCCTCCTCCTCCCTCTCTCTCTCTCTCTCTTGCCAACCCCCCATTACACATCACCTTATCCATATCACCTCTCTTTCTCCCCCTAAAATACCAACTACTCAATCCTCTCTCTCTCTCTCAACACTTTACTCCTACACCTACCCATAATTCCCACCCTTCTCTCTCTCTCTCTCTCAGCACTTTACTGCTACACCTACCCATAACTCCCATCCCTCTCTCTCATTCTACTTTGTAACACCCCCTAATCTCTCTCTCTCCTCCTACTTTGTAACACCCCCAATCTCTCTCTCTCTCTCTCTCTCTCTCTCATGCACACTCACCTCCATACTACCACCTCCTATACTAAACCCCCTCCTCCTGACTTCCTTTAAGCACCTGCTCCCCTCCTATCTCTCTATGAATTCCCTCCTCCTCCCCACACCCATATCATCATCGATCTCTATCTCTTTCTCTACCCCAAGACCCCTCCTCCCCCTACTTGCAATAACCTTCTCATATATACCCCCCTTCTCTTTATCTCTACCCCTAACCTCTCTCTACTTGTAACTTCCCCTCTCTCACTCTCTCCCTACTTCCCCTCTTACTCCCTGTACCCATAAACGCCTCTCTCTATCCAAACCCCATTTCTCCCTGTATCTCTCTCCTGCCTAACTATAACCCCCCCATTCCTCAATAATAACCCCATTTTGTCTAATTTCCCTACTCATCCCCAACCCATATTAATGTCTTTCTCAATATCTTCCCCAACCCCCTCCTCCCCACACTCCCTAACCACCTCCTGTTGATACCTCTCTCTCTCTCTCTCTCAATTTCCTACTCAACTTACCAATAACACCCACCCCTATTTATACCTCCCTATAACTAATTCCAACCCACTTTCTCTCTCTCTCATGCATTCACACCCCAATATTCACCCCTAAGACTATCCCCCCTCCTCCCTCTAATGCTTTCTAAAACCCTCACTCATTCCCTCTCTTCCCTAGTGCTTCTATTATCCTTAACCCAGACCTCTTTATCTCTCCTACACCTATAATTAACTACCATTGGATCTCTCTCTCTCATACTCCCCCACCCCTAATGACTTGTTACTATAACTATTATGAAACTTAAGAACAAAACCATATAACTCTTAAGTATACACCCCTTATCTTTAATTATTTACCGATCACCAAATTCCTAACCCTTTTGATCTCTATCTCTTGCTCTCCTTCAATGCCCCTCCTTAATGCTACCCCTAATCACCACCCATTGGCTCTCTTTCTCTCTCTCTCTCTCTCTACCCACTACTCAACCTAGCCATAACCACCACCCCTCTCTTTCTCCCCTATGGTATAATACCCCTCTACTCCCATTCCTACAATTAATCCTTATACTTCCTCCCTTCCTCTGTCTCCCATCCTCCCCCTAACCCTTACTAACACCCTCTCTAATTCTCCCTCACCCTTACTCCTCCACCTTCTCTTAACCCCAACCTATTTATCTCTCCATAAACTCCTTACCACTCACCCTCTTTCTCTCTCCTCCCCTAAACCTGCCTCTCTCTCTCCTACTGCTACTACTGACCACTCCCACATATCTCTCTCTCCCCCAACTCCCTTCCTCCCCGATATCACTAATCACCCTTCTTATCTTTATCTCTCACAAATACATAGATATTGACCACCCCACTCTGACTCCTCACTCACTCTCTCTTTTCCCTACCCAACCTACACATAATCCCCACCCCTTTCTCACTCCCCTAACCCATAACCATGATGACATATTTCTCTTTCTCTCCCCAACCCATCCTCCCCTCTACCCCTGAATCACCCCCCCTCTATCTCTCTACCCCAAGTCAATAACAATGACCCTTATCTCTCTCTCTCATCTCTCCCATGACACCCACCTCTCTCTCTCTCTCTATTTCTCTCTCTCTTCTACAACTATAACCCCCCTCTCTCCTACTCCCCCTCCCTTAACCACTTTTCACTATAACTATTATGAAACATAAGACTAAAGTCTTATAACTCCTAATTATACCCCAACTACTCAACTATACCCCACTCTTGTCTAACTACCATACTCCCCAAATTCCTAACCCTCGATATATTTATCTCTTTCTCCCCCCCAACCCCCCTCCTCACCCCTACCCCATAACCCTCATCCCTTATTGCTTACTCCCCCAACCCAATAACACCCACCCTCTCTCTACCTCACCCTCCCCCTCTCTCTCCTACTCACACCCTTAGCCAACCCCTGTATCTCTCTCTCTCTCTCTCTCCCCCCCTACACATAACCTCCTCTCTCTCTCTCTCTCTCTCTCTCTCTCTTTGTTCTACATAAATATATCCTCTAACTCCTCAACAATAACCTTATTTTGTCTAAATTCCCTACTCATCCTGAACCCAGCCTGATCTCTTTCTCAATATGTCCCCCGACCCCCTCCTCCCCACACTCCCTAACCACCCTATACTTAGATCTCTCTCTCTCCTTCATCTAGTTATGAACCTACTCATAGAACATCTATCTCTCTCTCCCTATATAACTCGCCTAATCCTCAACTTACCCATAACACCTACCTTGATATCTTTATCCCCCTTACTAATGTCGCCACACCCTCACACACACTAACACCCAAAATCTCATCCCTAACACTAGCCTCTTTCCTCCCTCTCTCACCTCCTCCCCCTAATCCTTTCTAAAACCCTCTCTCATTCCCTCTCTTCCCTACTTTTCCTACTATCCCTAACCCCACCTCTTTATCTCACTTATGCCTACAAATAACACCCCATGGATCTCTCTCTCTCTCTCTCATAATCCCCCACCCCTAAACACTTGTCACTATAACTATTATGAAACTTAAAACCAGAACCCCATAACTCTTAACTATAAACCTCTTGTCCTTAAGTACATTACCATTAACCAAATTCCTAACCCTTTTGATCTCTATATCTATCTCTCCCATAATCCCACTCCTTAACCCTACCCCTAATCACCACCCATTAGCTCTCTCTCTCTCTCTCTCTCTCTATACCCCCTACTCCACCTACCCATAACCACCACCCCTTTCTTTCCCCCTATTCTATGACACCCCTCTACTCACATTCCTATAATTAACCCTTGTCCTTCCTCCCACCCACTCTCTCCCCTCCTACCCCTAACCCTAACTAGCACCCTCTCTAATGCTCTCTTACCCTTACTCCACCACCTTCCCCCAACCTAAACCCATTTCTCTCTCCACTAACTCCCCAACACCCACCCTCTTTCTCTCTCCACCCCCAAACCTCCCTCTCTTCCTAACCATTCCTCTCTCTCTCTCTCATACTCCTACTAATAACCATCCCCACATTTCTCTCTCTCGCTCTCTCCCCCCCGTACTCCCCCTAACACTTACCCACCCTCTCTTTATCTCTTGTAATCCTCCTACCCTCATCACTAAAGATCCTCTCATCTCTCTCTCTCTCTCTCTCTCTCTCTCTCCTATACCCCTTCTCTATAATTTCCCTCCTCCTGCACAAACCCTATCCCACTTGATCTTTTTCTATTTCTCTCCCCAAACTCCCTTCCACCTTAGTATCCCTAATCACCCTACCCTATCTTTCTCTCTCACACACTCATAAACACTAACCACCCCACTCTCACTTGTCACTCACTCTCTCCTCCCCCTACTCAACCTACACATAATCCCCATCTATTTCTACTTCTCTGACATCATAAGACCCACCCTCTCTATTTCTCACTCACTCTTTACCATTTCTCTCTCTCTCTCAAACACACTCACACACACACTGACCCTCCTACTACCACCCCTTATACTAACACCACTTCTCATGACTTCCACTAACCACAACCATCCCCCTCTTTTTATGTCTTTCCAACTTCCCTCCTCCTCCCTTTCTCTCTCTCTCTCTCTTTCCAACCCCCCCACTACACATCACCTTATCCCTATCACCTCTCTTTCTCCCCCCAAAATACCAACTACTCAACCCTCTCTCTCTCTCTCAACACTTTACTCCTACACCTACCCATAACTCCCACCCCTCTCTCTCTCTCTCAGCACTTTACTGCTACACCTACCCATAACTCCCATCCCTCTCTGTCATTCTACTTTGTAACACCCCCTAATCTCTCTCTCTCCTCCTACTTTGTAAAACCCCCAATATCTCTCTCTCTCTCTCTCTCTCATGCACACTCACCTCCATACTACCACCTCCTATACTAAACCCCCTCCTCTTGACTTCCTCTAATCACCCGCTCTTCTCCTATCTCTCTACGAATTCCCTCCTCCTCCCCACACCCATAACATCATTGATCTCTATCCCTTTCTCTACCCCAAGACCCCTCCTCCCCCTACATGCAATAACCTTCTCATATATACCCCCCTTCTCTTTATCTCTACCCCTAACCTCTCTCTACTTGTAACTTCCCCTCCTACTCCCCCTACCCATAAACTCCTCTCTCTATCCAAAACCCATTTCTCCCTCTATCTCTATTCTGCCTAAATATAACCCCCCCATTCCTCAATAATAACCCCCTTTTGTCTAACTTCCCTACTCATCCCCAACCCATATTAATGTCTTTCTCAATATCTTCCCCAACCCCCTCCTCCCCACACTCCCTAACCACCTCTTGTTGATACCTTTCTCTCTCTCTCTCTCTCTCTCTCTCTCTCTCTCAATTTCCTACTCAACTTACCCATAACACCCACCCCTATTTATACCTCCCTATAACTAATTCCAACCCACTTTCTCTCTCTCTCACGCATTCACACCCCAATATTCACCCCTAAGACTATCCCCACTCCTCCATCTAATGCTTTCTAAAACCCTCACTCATTCCCTCTCTTCCCTAGTGCTCCTATTATCCTTAACCTAGACCTCTTTATCTCTCCTACATGTATAATTAATTGCCCTTGGATCTCTCTCTCTCATACTCCCCCACCCCTAACGACTTGTTACTATAACTATTATGAAACTTAAGAACAAAACCATATAACTCTTAAGTATACACCCCTTATCTTTAATTATTCTACTGATCACCAAATTCCTAACCCTTTTGATCTCTATCTCTTGCTCTCCTTCAATCCCCCTCCTTAATGCTACCCCTAATCACCACCCATTGGCTCTCTTTCTCTCTCTCTCTCTCTACCCACTACTCAACCTAGCCATAACCACCACCCCTCTCTTTCTCCCCTATGGTATAACACCCCTCTACTCCCATTCCTACAATTAATCCTTATACTTCATCCCTCCCTTTGACTCCCATCCTCCCCGTAACCCTTACTAACACCCTCTCTAATTCTCCCTCACCCTTACTCCTCCACCTTCTCTTAACCCCAATCTATTTATCTCTCCATAAACTCCTTACCACCCACCCTCTTTCTCTCTCTTCCCCTAAACTTGCCTCTCTCCCTAACCATGCCTCTCTCTCTCCTACTGCTACTACTAACCACTCCCACATATCTCTCTCTCCCCCAACTCCCTTCCTCCCCGATATCACTAATCACCCCCCTTATCTTTATCTCTCATAGAGACATAGATATTGACCACCCCACTCTGACTCCTCACTCACTCTCTCTTTTCCCTACCCAACCTGCACATAATCCCCACCCCTTTCTCACTCCCCTAACCCATAACCATGATGACATATTTCTCTTTCTCTCCCCAACTCATCCTCCCCTCTACCCCTGAATCACCCCCCCTATCTCTCTACCCCAAGTCAATAACACTGACCCTTATCTCTCTCTCTCATCTCTCCCATGACACCCACCTCTCTCTCTCTCTCTCTCTCTCTCTCTAGTCCTAACCCCGCTCTCTCTTCTACAACTATAACCCCGCTCTCTCCTACTCCCCCTCCCTTAACCACTTTTCACTATAACTATTATGAAACGTAATACCAAAGTCTTATAACTCTTAATTATACCCCAACTACTCAACTATACCCCACTCTTGTCTAACTACCATACTCCCCAAATTCCTAACCCTCGATATATTTATCTCTTTCTCCCCCCCTACCCCGTAACCCTCATCCCTTATTGCTTACTCCCCTAGTACAATAACACCCACCCTTTCTCTCCCTCACCCTCCCCCTCTCTCCTACTCATACCCTTAGCCAACCCTTGTATCTCTCTCTCTCTCTCCCCCACAACCCTCACCCCCCTCTCTTTCAATATAATCCCCATCCCCCTACCACTAAAGATCCTCTCTCTCTCTCTCTCTCCAACAACCCTTACCACCTCTCTCTCTATCTCTTATAATCCCCACCCCCTACCACTAAATGTCTTGTCTCTCTCTCTCTCTCTCCCCCTCCCCCTCTCTCTTTCCTACTCTCCCTCTCCTAACTAGTTATCCGTATAACTATTACGCAACTTAAGACAAAAACCCTATTAATCTTAACTATACCCTCTTTCTCTTTCTGTAATCCTCTTGAAATTCCTAACCCTCCTAATCCATATCTCTTTCTCTCCCCGATCACCCTCCTCACCAATATCCCCAATCAACCCCCTCCTACCTCTCTCTCTCTATCTCAAAACCTCAACCCCTTATCAATCAACATACCTATAGCCCGTACCTCTCTCTCTCTCTCTCTCTCTAACACCCCCAATACTTTCTATAACACACACTCACCCCCTATTTCCATCATTATAATTAAACCCCATCCTCTATCTCTCTTCTACTACCCCTAACCCTAACCACAGGGACTTCACTTAGTGAGCCTCTCACATAACACGTGCAATCATGGGATATTAAAGAATACCGTTAATTTCAAGAGATATCGCCCCAAATTATTTTTGTTGGAACCCCCTCCCAGTACTTAAAACCTCCTCCCCATCCATTTTTATACCTCAATCTTTATAAACCACCCTACCCGCCCCCACCTTAAACCCCTCATCCCCCCAATACCTGCAATATATTGGTTCAATTTTTTATAATTTTAAAACCCACAATATGAACTAACATGATAGGATATTGGTCAATAAGTGAAGCCCATGTTACTAACACCCTCTCTAGTTCTCTCTCCCCATACTCCTCGACCTACCCATAACCCCCTTTCTCTCTCCCCCAAACCCATAATTTCGATAATTTCTCACTCTATCCCTAACAGTCCCCCCCTCTCTCTCTTATTCATATAACTACCCAAACCACACCTCTCTCATTTTCTATCATACACCCCTATACTTTACCCCCCTCTCTTTTTATCTCTTTTTATCTCCATTCCATCTCTCTCTCTCTAATGTCACTCCTACACAAACCCCAAACTGACTCACTCTCTATCTCTCTATATCCCCAAACCCTATTCTTATTGACCACCCCTAATCACCCCCTCTTCTCTCTCTTCCTTTAACTTCCCTCCTCATAAAACCCAAAAATTCTTGATCTCTATTGATTTCAATAGGAATCCCCCACTCTTACCCCCTACCCATAATCACATCCTTATCTGTCTCTCTACCCATAACCTCTCCCTTTATATATAATAATCCTCCTCTCTCCCTAATCCCTTTCTTACTCCCATTACCCCTAATTCCTCCCTCTCTCAAACCTAATCTTTCTTTCCTTTATCACCTGTCTCTCTCTCTTTCCAAACCCCACACCCACACCCATTTCCACACATTCTTCAACTATACCCCATTCTTCCTAACTTTTCTACCCTCTCCCAAATTAATAACCCTCTTGATATCTATATATTTCACTCCCCCAATCATGTCCTATACCCTACCCCTAATTAAACCATGTTCTCTCTCTCTCTCTCTCTCTCTCTCTCTCTCTCTCTCTCTCACCTCCTCATCTCTCTCTCTCACCCTCTAACCCTTACTAATCCTCTCTCTCCCCACTACTTCTAAACCTAAGTATAACCCCAAAACCTTTCTCTCTGTCCCAACCCATTAACCCCCACCTTTTCTGCATCTCTCTCATTCTTTACCCTCATTCTCTCTCTCTCTCCCTCTCTCTCCCTCTCTCTCTATAACCTAAAGCTCCCCATCTCTCTATGCTCCTCATACACCTCCCCCTACCACTAATTAGTCCCCACCATTTCTCTCTCTCTCTCTCTCTCTCTCTCTCTCTCTCTCCCACCTCCATGCCTTCCCATGTCTCTCGCCCATTATACTACCCCCATTTTTAAAATTCCCTCCTACTCCACAAACCCATAATCCTATATAACTCTAACTCCCTCTCTCTCTCTCTCTCTCTAACCCCAACCCAACCATTCATCATCCCCTTATCCCTACAACCCCTCTCTCTCTCTCCCTACCCAAACTCCCCACTCCTCTCCTTTTACCCCCCATCTCTCTCTCTCTCTAATTGTAACCCCCCATATCTCTCCATGAGCCCCATTTATCTCTCTCTCTCAACCCCCTACTCCTCAACTATAAAACTCTTATCTATAATTTACCTACTCCTCCCTAAATCACTAACCCTCCTAATCTCAATGTTTTTCTCTACCTTAAATTCCCTCCTCTTCCTTACCCATAATAAACCCCGTTGGGTCTCTCTCTCTCCCCTAATCCTCCATGTACAATAACTCCCTCCCTTATCTCTATTTCCCTACTCCTAACCCCATAATCTATCTCTCCATCTCACACATACTAACCCCCATACTCACACCCCTATAAATAACCCCTTCCCTCTCCCTCTCTCTCATGCTACCCTTAACACTTACAAACCCTGTCCCTCCCTCTCTATATCATGTAATCATCCACCTACCCATAATTCCCACTCTTTCTCTCTATCCCAACCCCCTAACACCAAAACTCTCTCTACATAACCCCATTATCTCTCTCTTTATCTCTCTCCCCTACTCCCATTAATTTTCACTCCCATCTCTCTCTGTCTCTTATAATGCCCCCTACCACTAACCTCCCTTCCTTGTAATTTCACTCCCCACCCTCTCTCCCTATCTACCACTAACCTTTCCCACTCCTCCCCACTACCACACCACTCCCCAAATATACCCCTAATAATAAATACCCCTCTCTCACTCTTTTCCTAACCCAAATCCTATATCCCCTAACCCTTAACCCCCTAATCTTTTTGCTAACCCTACTCACCACCTCTCTCTCTCTTTCTCTCCTTATATATATAAAATTCAATCCCCACTACTCCCCAACTATACCTCCCTTCTCTCTAACTCCCCTACTTCTACCCTAACTGTTAACCCTCATGAACTCCTTCTCTTTCCCTCCCCCAAAACTAATCACCCTCCACTTGGATCTCTCTGTCTATGTCTCTCTCCCTCTCTCTCAACCCCATATTCCTCAACCTACCCATAACCTCCACCATTCTATCTATCCCACTGCTCTCTAACGCACCCTTCTCTCTCTCTCTCTCTCTCTCTCTCTCTCTCCTTCTCTCTCTTTGGCACACATTCAACCCTCTATTCACAACCCTACAAATAACACCACCTTTTCTGTCTCTCCCCTCCTCCCCCTAGCCATTTATAAATCCCTCTCTCATTGTCTCTCTCCGCTACTTCTCCTACTACCCATAATTCACCCATTACTCTCTTCCACAAGCCCATAACATACTCCCCCCCTCTCTTAAGCCCATACTCCTCAACCTATCTATAACGCCCACCCATTATTTCTCTCTCCCTAATCCCAAATGCATCCCTTCTCCCTCTATCACACACACACTCACCGCCTATGACTAACGCCTCTCCTCCCTCTCTCCTGTCCTTCAAATAGCCCTTACTAAAACCCTATTTAATTCTCTCTCCTACTCGTCCTACCCATTACCCACATCCTTTTTATATACCCCCCAACCCCATAACACCTACCCTCTCTCCTTCTCTCTCTCTACACTTAACCCCCACTCTCTCCATAACCTTACCACTTTTTCTGTGTGAAGGAGGTTTAGATTGATTGTTGTCTTCTCTCCATTTATAGTAAGGCTTGTATACTTTATCAGCCTCCTTTTGTTTTTCCATATCTCTCACTCTGTTAGATAGCTTCTGCATCATTTTCAACATTCGTTCAAATTCATGTGATTGTTCATCTTTAGGCTTAGTCAGTAATAAAGATTTTTTACCAATTTATTTTTTCTCCTGATTGCTCTAGATAATCTTCTATGCTCTCCTTTTCAGCTTCTACTCTCTCAAATTTTTCATAAGTTTCTGACAATGTAGGATTGACTGAAATCTTGGCAAACATGGCCAATTCAGGCCCTAGAGCTAAAATATAGTATTCAATCAAAAATTTATCAGAGGGCTTATCAGCTGCAGAATTTTTTTTAAGATAAGCAACAAACCTTTGAGTGAAACTATGCACTTTTTCTTTTCTTTCTTTCTTTAAAGAACATAACCCTTTCATTAGAGCTGCATGAGTTTTCTGGATAGTATATTTACTCCTAAATATTCTTTCAAATGTGTCCCAGTCTATGATTGAATTTGCAAGCAGATCAAAATACCATGAAGTTGCTGCTCCTTTCAGGGTATGTGGAAACAATCTGCAGACTACATTTTCATGTTCTCTAGCCTGTAGTCCTTCTATAGCCAAGTAAAATCTTTGCAAATGATCATCTACCAAAATATTTTCACTTGGGTCAAACTTAGGCAACATTTTCTCAAAAGCTTGAGGCAAATCATGCAAAGGGGGTGCCAGGTTTAAAGGTGACCTAGACCTCCAAGCAGGTGGTGGATTTGGTGGGTTGGGTGGCTGATTTGCGTTTACATTTACCATGATTTTAAGTAGAGAGTGAGGTGGTGAATGAAAAGGGGTGTGAATAGGTGAACAATAAGGTGTATCTAGTTCCAACTAATTTAGAGGTTGAACCACCTCTTGTAAGGTTGTTTCTACCAGTTCTTCAAAATCTTCAACCAACACTGCATCTTCCAATATAGGGCAGTCTTTCTTTCGATATTCTCTTTTGGGTAAGACATGAATAATTGGTAATCCTCTGTTTTTCTTCGCATAAGCCCTAGTAATTCTTCTCAAATCGTCAACTACTTCGTTATCGACTAGATACAAAATCCCTTTACCCTTCTCTTCAAGAATTGGATTGGGAAAGAAACTGCTCTCAGAACTATTACCGGTGGAATAATTTCGAGGAAATGGGTTTCCTCGGCCAGCCATGCACTGGCGGCCCTCCTTCTTGTGCCAAAAACTATTGAGGCCTAGAAATTCACAGGTAACAACAGTTAGGGATTCTCCCCAGTAAACGTTCCCAACTAGCCTGTTACTATTTGGTATGGGGAATCCGTCTGGTTTACAGTCCGGCTACCGTAGGTCAAGTAACAAAATTAAAGGTTTTATCGGTTACGGCCCATTCCACCATGTATATTATAGTTTTTTGAATTTAAGTAGGATATGCAAGTGCCTATCTAAGAATTCAGATTGATAGAGAATACGAGGAGTGGTCACAATGTGATGCGCAGGTTCTTACCTCTCATCTTAACTCTCTCACATATAAATCACACACAGCAAGAAACTAAAACTAACTATCTAATCTATCCCTAGGGAGCAAGATTATCATTTATCAATGAGTAATGTATTTTTGCGCATGCATTAAGAAAAGTCACAGATAGTTGTTACTTATTTTAAAACACATGAACATTAATAGAAGAATGAACAACAAGGTAGCTTATTGTTTATGAAAATCCTTCATTACTCATAGTGGAAATTTCATAGAATAAACTAGAGCACATTCATAACAAGAACATAGGTTCAAAGAGTTATAATGATCTCACAGTTAATGGACACAAAGCTGAAAATGAAATAGTTCACATTCAACAAATCCATAGCACAGCATTTGAAACCTTCCAGCAAGCTATCTCCAACAGAAAACTTGTAATTCTTTATTGCATAAGGAAATAGTTCTTGTTACAACATAATCTCACAAATATATCTAGGGAAAATTCCTTATCTCTATCTAACTCTCCTCTATTTATACAAAAAGGAAACACTTTTAGACTGCCCCCAAAATGACTTTTGGGCTTCCCCAACGTTTCAATCCCAATTTTTTTGTCTTGTAGTGAGTGCTAATACATTATAAAATATATTACATTTAAACAAAATTTAATAGATAATTTTTATGAAGAGGGCCCCGCTTCATCATTAATAAACTTTTTCCACACCTGGGCCTCTGCTGCTATGCTTTCAAAATTTGAGGGTTCAAGAAAATGGATGTTGATCTCATACTTTGCAGCCTGATTCTTTACCACCTCTATTCTTGTTGGACTACAGTGTTGTTGATATTCAAGTAAATGGATGTTGACTGCTGCATGAGTCACTGCATTCTTTAGGATCTGCTCATCTAGATCCTCGACTTGTTGGATCTTCTGTTCATCTTCCTGGTACTTTCTCTGTAGTTGTTCTATGAACAACTCATTTTTTGGTATTGCATCCAATATTTGTTCTGTAGCAACTTGGCATCTGTTGTAGGTGACTAGTACCCTTCTGCAGTACTCAGCACAGGCTCCTCTCATTTTCTTCACAGTCTTATTGAATTCCTTCGCAATATTTATTGCAAACTCTAATAAGTCGTAATGCTGCTTTAAGCTATGTCAATATTTAGCTAGTAGCTCTGTAGGGGTTTCTTCATTGGTTTCTATCCACACTATCCTTCCATCCATGACCTCCAAAATATCTTGAGATCTATCTACAAAATATGAAGTGGTGTCCAAGATTTCTTCCAACCTGCTATATATCTGTAATATTTTACATCTTTATTCTTCAATACACATTTGTAGTTGGTGGATTTTCTTCCTCTCGGTTAGAACATATTCTTTGAAAGGTTGGACATCCATCTTATATTCCATATCATATTTCAGTGATGTTGTTAATGAAGCAACCTATCCCTCAAAACTTGCTACCTGCACTTGACATTGCTTTTCTCTTTCTTCTATGCGGCCTTCTGTGTCTCCAACTCCACAATTTTGCATTGTAGTTGGTCCTTTTCTGCACTCAGGGTTTCATATGATACTTTGAGGTCATTTTTTTGTCTTCAACACTTGATACTCTAGCTGTAGCCTCTGTAATTCTGCTAAGCTATTTAGAGCATCTTTTTTTGTTCTCTCCATGGAAACTTCTAAGGTCATCTTGTTTGTATGAAAATTCTAGATTTCTTCCTTTGAAGTCCTCACTTCATTCTGCATGTCTTGAAATTTCCTCTTCAGCTTATAACAATCACCTCTTTCTTTCTTCAATGTTTCTTTTAACTGAGCAACATTCTTTCTTGATTGCTCCAGATTTGTCATCATTTTATCTATATTATCTTCCATAGCTTGGGTTAATGCCACCCCAACTCTTGTTGTCAATCTCAGATCCGCATCTATTCCATACACCAAAGTTTTATCAGTTATCATCTTACCTAATTGTCCTCTTGTTTCAATATTTCTTTCAATTCTTTTAACAATCCTCTTCTTTACCTTGTCATAGAAGATAATGCTGAAATCAAGGACCTTTTCTCCTTCTTTCTACACAAAAGGTATCAAATTAAATACAGAAAAAACAACTTGTTCTTGAGTGCTGCCAGAAGTTGCAGCAGGATCTTGAAGATCAGGATTATCATGCCCATGCCCTTGATCTGTTTGATCATGTGCCCCTTGTGCATCCATCTGTTCAGTAGTTTGCTGGTATTGCTGGTATGTTTGTGAACTACACTATTGCTCATCGAATTCCTAACCCTTTTGATCTCTATCTCTTTCTCTCCCACAATACCCCTCCTCAACCCTACTCGTAATCACCATCCATTCTCTCTCTCTCTCTCTCTACTCAACCTACTCATAACCACCACCCCTCTCTCTCCCCCCACTCTCTAACACCCCTCTACTCACATGCCTACAATTAACCCTTCTCCTCCCTCTCTCCCTCTCTCTCCCCTACTCCCCTAACCCTTACTAACACCCTCTCTAATCCTCTCTCACCCTTACTCCCCCACCTTCCACTAACCCCAACCCATTTCTCTCTCTACCCTTAAACCTCTCACTCTCCCTAACAATAAATCTCTCTCTCTCCTACTCCTACCATTAACCACCCCCACATCTCTCTGTCTCTCTCACCCCCTACTCCCCCTAACACTTACCCCTCCTCTCTTTATCTATTGTAATCCCCCTCCCTTCACCACTAAAGACCCTCTCTCTCTCTCTCTCTCTCTCTCTCCCCTAAGCCCCTTCTTCTCTCTAATTTCCCTCCTCCTACACAAACCCCTAATCCCCTCGATCTTCATCTCTTTCTCTCCCCAAATTCCCTTCCTCCTCACTATACCTACTCAAACCACCCTATCTTTCTCTCACACACACATAGATACTAACTGCCTCACTCTCCTTCTGCACATATAACCCCCCCTTTCTCTCCTACTCCCCCTCTCTTAACCACTTGTCACTATAATTATTATGAAACCTAAGAACAAAGTCATATAACTCTTAATTATACCCTTACTACTCAACTATACCATACTCCTCTCTAACTACCATACTCCCCAAATTCCCAACCCTTGATATCTCTTT
>LPNX010294227.1:695712-705721 GCA_001517045.1 Pseudotsuga menziesii | reverse complement strand
CCCTTCCCCTAACTTCCTCCAATCACTCCCCCCGCCCCCTTCTCTTTATCTCTCTGCAGCTTCCCTCCTCCCCCCTCTCTCTCTTTTGCCAACCCCCCAACTCATCATCACTCTATTCCTACCACCTCTCTTACTCCATACCACAAATCCCCACTACTCACCCTGTTTCTCTCTATCAACTCTTTACTCCTACACCTACCCATCACTCCCACCCCTCTCTCTCCTCCTACTTTGTAACACCCCCCAATCTCTTTCTCTCTCTCTCTCTCTCTCACACACACACACAACTCACCCCCTACTAACACCCCTCCCCATAACTTCCTTCAATCACTCCCTCCCCCATCTCTTTATCTCTATGCAGCTTCCCTCCTCCCCTCGCTCTCTCTCTCTCTCGCTAACCCCCCAACTCATCATCATTCTATTCCTACCACCTCTCTTACTCCCTACCACAAATCCCCACTACTCACCCTGTTTCTTTTTCTCAACCCTTTACTCCTACACTTACCCATAACTTCCACCCCTCTATCTCCTCCTACTTTCTAACACCCCCAATCTCTCTCTCTCTCTCTCTCATAAACACACACACTCACCACCATACTACCACATTTTATACTAAACCCCCTCCTCCTAACTTCCTCTAATAACACCCTCCCTCTCCCCCCTCTCTCTCTCAACAAATTCCCTCCTCCAATCACCCATAAAATCCTCAATCTCTATTTATTTCTCTACCCCAACGCCCCTCCTCTCCCTACCTATAATCACCTTCTCAGTTCTCTACCTCTCTCTTTCTAAACCTAACCTCTATCTACTTATAACTTTCCCTCCTACTCTCTCTATCTAAACCCCATCCCCCCCCTCTCTCTCATAGATATAACCCCTTTGATTCCTCCACAACAACACCCTTTTGTCTAACTTCCCTACACATCCACAACCCATCCTCATCTCTTTATTAATATCTCCCCAGTCCCCTTCTCCCAACACTCCATACACAACCCCTACTCATCTCTCTCTCTCTCTCTCTCTCTCTCTCTCAACCATATACTCTTCAACCTACCCATAACACCTTTGTCTCTCTCTTAGCCATCTACTCCTCAACCTACCCATAACATCTTTCTCTCTCTCCCTCTCTCAATCACCTACTCCTAAACTTACCCATAACAAATTCTCTTATCTCTCTCTCCCCCTAACTAGTGTTGCCCCATTGTCTCTCTCACACTCACACTCACACCCCAAATCCCACCCCTAACACTAGCTCCCCCTCCTCCCTCTCTCCCATCCTTCCCATGGTCCTTTCTAAAACCCTCTCTCATTTCCTTTCTCCCTATTGCTCCTACTATCCCTAACCCCCACATATTTATTTCTCCTACACCTACAACCAATGCCCCTTGCATTTCTCTCTCTCTCTCATACTCCCCCACCCTAACCATTTGTCACTATAATATTACAAAAAAGGACAAGAACCCTATAACTCTTAATTATACACTGCTTTTCTTTAACTACAATATCTCTCAGCAATTTCCCTACAGTTTTTATCTCTATCTCCTTCTCTCCCACAATCCCCCTCCTCAACCCTACCCCTAATCACCACCCATTGGCTCTCTCTCTCTTTCTCTTTGTCTCTCTATCTATCTATCTATCGACACCCTACTCTGCCTACCTATAAACAAAACAAACCCCCCTCTCTCTCTCAAATTGCCTACTCCTAGACTTACCCATAACACATACTTCTATCTCTCTCTCCCCCTAACTAGTGCCTCCCTACTCTCTCTCTCACACACACTCACCCAAAATCCCACCCTTAACACTAGCCGCCCCCCCACCCCCCCACAAATCCTTTCTAAAACCATCTCTCATTTACTCTATTCCATAGTGCTCCTTCTATCCCTGACCCCCACCTCTTTATCTCTCCTACACGTACAACTAACCCCCCTTGGATCTCTCTCTCCCTCTCATACTCCCCCACCCCTAACCACTTTCCACTATAATATTATTAAAAAAATACCAAAACCCTATAACTCTTAATTATACACCCTTGTCTCTAACTGCACCATCACTCACCAAATTCCTAACCCTTTTTATCTCTATCTTCTCTTCGACAATATCACTCCTCAACCCTAACCCTAATCACCACCCATTAATGTCTCCCTCTATCTCCCTCCCTCTCTCTACCCCCTGCTCCAGTTACCCATAACCACCACCCCTATATTTTCCCCCTACTCTCTAACACCCCTCTACTCCCATGCCTATAATTAACCCTTGTCATCCCCCCCTCCCTCTTTCTAACCTCCTTCCCCTAATCCTTACTAACACCCTCTCTAATTCTCTCTCACTCTTACTCCTCTACCTTACCTAACATCCACCTTATCTCTCCACCAACTCCCTAAAACCCACCCTCTTTCTCTCACTACCCCTAAACCTCCCTCTCTCCTCAACCATGTGTCTCTGATCCAGATTTATGCAGGAATGCAACAGAATACACAAATAACCATAGAAACAAATATGCAGCAGAAATAACACTTCATTTCATTAATCAATAATTGAAACGTGTTTACATACAGAATGGAAATAAACTAGCTAGAGTGCTAGTATCTTATCTCTGAGAAGAGATGTGGCAGCTACATGCCTCTGAACTTTGTGTTACAATGAGGCTCGAAGGCCTATATACCATTGAGAAACAATGGAAACCCTGCACATCCAAAAACCTAACAATAGGAGGTGAAATGCCTTAATGTGGGCCTCGTTGGGTAACTTGGTACATCAATTTCCCGGGGTCGTAACTTTAGCATACTACCTCTGTTTTCCGCACATGATACATCGTTAGAAAGATCTATTTAAGGAATACATCCATAAATATAAAGGATTAAGCCCAAAACAGACACATATTTGCCCGACTATTCGATGCCAAAAAAACGTCGTTTAGGGCCTCAAAATGGCTCTAGAAGTTTAGGACCCAAAAACTGCCAAAAATAGTAAATTGTGCTACAATTAAGGAAACTGGAAAAATGAAAGAAATAGTGGTGGGGGTCCAAGAGGAATAGGTGGGTGGCCACCAATATCCTCCTGGATCATTCCTCCCCCCTTAGAAAGCAATGGTCCCCATTACGTTGATTTCCTCCATGAGATGAGGAAACTTCTGTTGAACTTGGTCCCCAGTGAGCCATTTTCCCTAGTGAAGGAGTTGGTCTGCTTTGACAACTCGATATAGATGGATATTTTGCTAGCGTGTGTTCTTAATCTGTGTGTCCATAATCCGATCAGTTGAGGCTTGTTCCATGCAGTCAGGATTTAACTTTGTTAGTGTGAGTTGTTCTGCCACATCTGATGTGTCTAGTAGAGGTGGAAAGTAGGGCCGAAGGCGGTCCACATTGAACACTGGGTGCAGACCAAGGAATGGTGGAATACTAAGCTTGAAGGCATTGTCCCCGACAACCTTGGTGATGGTGTATGGCCCATATTATAGTGGGTGAAGCTTGTGGTGGGGTTCAGTGAGGTGCTCCTTTTGTAAATGTAGCCACACTTTGTTGCCCACCTGGAAGTTGTGTTGCACCCGATGTTGATCATGTTGTTGCTTGTACTTAGCATTGGATCTGTCCAATATGTCATGAACCTATTGGCGAATGTGCTAAATGTGCTCAATGAAGTTTTTTACCTTGGAAACTTCACACTGGATATGAGCTGAATCATCTTGAGTAGCTACAAATGGCATGGCTACGTCAATGGGACATAGTGGCTGGAATCCCAAGCCCACTTGAAAGGGGTTTTGGTTGGTTGAGCTATGGAGGGCCTGGTTATAGCTATGTTGTACATAGGGGAGGCTCTCATCCCATGTGTATGGATGCTTTGAGTTGTACATGCGCAAAATGTGTATGATCATCCTGTTGACGACCTCTGTCTGGCCCTCATTCTGGGGATGGAAAGCTGTGAACTTTGTGAGCTTAGTGTCTAGAATTAACCATAGGCTAGACCTGAATGTAATAAGGAACTTGTTGTCCCGGTCCAAGATTATAGACTATGGGATACCAAAGTGTACCCAAACTCATTCAAAGAAGAGTTTAGCAGTGGCTTCTGCTGTGATATTCTTCTTGCAGGCCGCCATTATGGCCATCTTTGAGAGTCTTTCAATGACCACAAACACACATTCATTGCCATGCTTAGTAGAAGGAAGGCCTGACATGTAATCCATGGAGATGGATTCCCAAGTTCGACTAGGGGTATGCAATGGAGTATAGAGGCCTTGCTTCTTGATCGATGGTTTGGCAATGGCGCAGGTAGTCTAGGATTGGATGTACTTCTCGATGTCCTGTCGAAGGTTCGGCCAATAGAAATACTTCTGCAGTACTGCCACTATTTTCTTGACCATGAAATTCCCAGCACCTGACTGTAGTGCGCTTCCCAAATCATCTTGGCACACTCGCTTGAAGGAACATAAAGGTGTCCCATGTGACACAGCAGTACATCCTGGAGGTGAAATTTTGGAACTTGGTTTCCCTCCAAGAGTGTCTAGTATTTGTGGCTGAATTCTAGATCGCTCTTGTAGAGAAGCGACCAATCACAAGTCTCATGCCCACAAGAGTTGAGCACAGTCGTTATCACCACGATAGGTGGTCAGCTGAGGAAGTATGCAACATTATTGGCGCTTCCCTTCTTGTACTTGATGTCCAAATGAAACTATTGTAGATATGTGGACCACTTCTGATGGTAATCGTTCTATAACTTCCCTTATGTCTACATGACTGTAGGGGTAAGTGGTCTGTGTGGATGATCGTTTCCTTCCCCAAAATGTAATGCTTCCATTGTCGACAAGCCTGTACAATTGAATACATCTCTTTGTCATAAGTGGGATATTTGCAGACTGTGTATGATAGTGTCTCACTGTGATATGCTACTAGATTCCCTTGTCGAGTAAGCACTGCTCCAATAGCATAGTCAGAGGCATCTGTCTCGATCTCAAATGGTTGTTGCAAGTCTGGTAATGTGAGCACTGGGGCACAATAGAGGTGATGTTTCAATTTTGCAAACACCTTCTGTTGAGTTTCTGACCAAAATAATTTTGCTTTCGCTTCTCCCTTGGTGACTTGACTCAAGGTCCAAGTGATATGAGAGAATCCCAACACGAACCTGTAGTATAAATTAGCAAGGCCCAAAAAGCTGTGAAGCTCTTTTATATTAGTCGGGGCTGACCAATTTCAAATGACTTGGATCTTGGTTTGATCCACATGTACCCCACATTCATCAATAATGTATCCCAGATACTAAACCTGGGTCATGCCAAAAGTGCACTTGTCCAAATTGGCACACAACTTGTGCTGTCGCAATGTTTGGAGGACCTGTCAAATGTGGTGGAGGTGCTCTTCCAAGGTCTGGCTAAAGATCAGGATGTCATCCAAGTACACTACTACAAATGAGTTGGTGAATTGCCACAATATGTCATCCATCAATCTCATGAAGGTTGTAGGAGCATTCATTAGCCCAAAAGGCATGACCAACCATTCAAAAAGGCCCTCCTTGGCTTTGAAGGCAGTCTTCCACACATCGGTTGGCTCAATCAGTACCTAGTGATACCTAGACTTTAAGTCAATCTCACTAAAATATTTTTCCCCTTTAAGCTGGTCTAGGAGGTCATCAATCCATGGGATCAGGTACCTATTCTAGACAGTGATCTTGTTCAGCACCCGATAGTTAATACAGAGTCTCCAAGTCCCCTCCTTTTTTTGTACCAACACGATCAGGCTCCCACAGGGCGATGAACTTGGATATATGTGACCCTTCTATAGAAACTCCTGAATTTGCCTCTTGATTTCATCATTCTCTATAATAGAGTGGTTATAGATCGGTCCATTGGGCAGCGGCACACCTGGGGTCAGATTGATGGGGTGCTTGACCTGACAGTGGAGAGGCACCCCGGTGGGTGAGGTGAATATGTCTCGGTACTCCTCCACAACCTTGTACATTTGTTTTTGTCATGTGAAGGGGCCTTTTTTGGAGGTTGTGGCCATGATCTTCTTCTTTCCCTGAGGGCAGATCATCAAGAAAACAAACTTCCTAGTTTTGGAAATGAGCTTACTCCATTGTTTTGCAGTAACTAAAGAGATAGCGGTAGGGGGTGGTACCTCTGGTATCCTGTACAAATTATTTCCCAATGTAATAATAATAGTGCATTCATAAGGCAGTGCATTTGATTAGCTTGTGGCTTATGATCAATGTATGTTGCGAATGTTGTATTGAAAATTTGCAAATATATTCATATGTATGAATAATGTTGAGTGTACTCGTTGTATAAGACATGGATGATAAGCGGTTGTCATAGGAGATATGCATTTGATGCCGAGCCTGATATAACTGCTGATAGTATATGTTGCATGTAATGTTTCACTTCTTTGAAGCGATTTGTTTCTTAAAAATTGCTGCGAGTGCTTAAAACTGCTTGCATTCCCCTGAAGATTGAAGCTGCAACCTTTCTCTTTGGGTTCGTGCGACCTCTCTCTTGAAGACCAGAGTTTTTGTGACCTCTCTTCTTCAGTACTGTGTGGGTGTTGTGACCTCTCTCATGGGATGTATGGAATTACATTTTCACCTTTGAAGCTATACAGTGAAGTTTGAAACCCTACTGCTTTCAACAGAGCTGCGATCCAGCAATTGCATCATCATCTAGTGAGTTGTACCTCTATTTTGAATATGAAGTTGTAAAAAGAGTGCTGCACAATTGTGTATGGTCATTGAGAAGTTTGTACACTGCCATATAAGTTGTGCTACTGCAGAATTGTCTTAGATTAATACCACGACAGAAACATAGACCTACATAGTAAAGAGAGCTCATTGAAGACATTGTTTCTAGTTAGTGTAGTGTTATTCTACATAGACTGTATTGTAAAAAGTAGCAGAGACTTAGACTTTATTCTTTCACTATTGTTGCCGGTGCATAAACTCAAATACATTGAATGCTAGTGAAAATGGAGTATGGTTGAGTACTGTGTAAAGATTACAATAGAGTTGCATTGATTTTTGATACTGATACATTGTTGTAAAGCTTGAGGAAGGTGGCAGAGACTTAGACCCACACCTTTACTCTTTCTTCTTTTCTCCTATTGTTTTAGTTGCAGATTCATCACAAAAGATGCAATCTATAACATCTGTAGTTGGTGCCACTCTCTCTTGCTGCAAGAGAGGCAGAGGAAGAAGAAACTTCAGAGGTAGAGGAGGTAGAAACAACTCCAGCAAAAGATCAGATTTGCAGTGCAAGCACTGTGGAAAGACTGGACACACAACATATCAGTGTTGGGCTTCGTGGGACTCCATCAAAGACAGACACAACCAAAAGAAAGATGACAATAAAAACCAAGATACTAGTAAATATTCAAATTCTGCTTATTGTATTGTTGCACATTGTAATCTTGGTATTAATAAAATGACTTCACTTTCATCTTACAAAGATTGTTGGCTGCTTGATACTGGTGCAACATCACACATGACTTTTAGAAAATACTGTTTTGAAGAACTGAATGAAACAATAAATGGCATAGTTTACTTTGTAGACAAGTCAAGTCGTAAACCAAAGGGAATGGGCACCATTCGGCTAAAGATGCCTGGATTCCATGATTTCTTGTTGAAGAATGTTCTTTATCTTTCGGAGTTGCAGAGAAGCCTGCTGTCCTTGGTGGAGATTCGATAGCAAGGCCATTCCATCCACATGTTTGATGGAATCGTAGAAATAAGAAAGTCCTCTGACAACCAAGTCATCAACACTGGATACGAAGATGGGAAGCTGCTGAAGATAAAGGGTTCATCTTCAAGAGTTCAGAACTATGCCTACTTCTCTCAGCATGGAGAAGGGAATTTGTCATCAAGTTTATTGTGGCATGCAAGATTTGGTCATCTGAATTATAATAGTCTTCGTTTGTTGAGAAAGAATGGTGTATTTGGTTTTCCCACCATTCCCAAAGAGAAGAGAAAATGTGATGCATGTATATTAGGGAAACACAGTAAGCTGCCATTCCATGAATTTAATTTCAGAGAAAGTAGGAAATTAGAGTTAGTGCATTCTGATTTATGTGGCCCAATGCCAACTCCTTCTGCTAATGGGAATAAGTATTTTATTACCTTTGTTGATGACTACTCAAGAATGTGCTGGATTTACGCATTAAAGACAAAATCAGAAGCATTTCAAACATTCAAGGACTTTCATGCATTGATAGAAAAACAAGCACAATCTAAAATTGGTACACTTCATACTGATAATGGGAAAGAATATACTTCAAATGCTTTCGAAGATTATCTTTTCCAACATGGAATTGCACATCAGACTACAATTCCCTACAATCCTCAACAAAATGGTGTAGCAGAAAGAATGAATAGAACCATAATGAATATGGTACGCTCAATTATGTTTTTCAAGAATGTAAAACTAATGTTTTGGGGTGATGCAGTGAAATGTGCAGCCTATTTGAGAAACAGAAGTCCCTCAAATGCTCTTGATAACAAGAATCCACATGAAATGTGGTTTGGCCATCTCCCTTCAGTCAGGCATCTCAGAGTTTTTGGTTCCACTTGTTATGCCTTGATTCCAAAGGAGCAAAGAAACAAGCTTGGTGCTCGAAGCAGAAAATGCATTTTCCTGGGGTATGAAGAAAACTCCAAGGCATATCATCTGTATGATGAGGTAAACAAGAAGTTTGTTATTTCCAGAGATGCCATTTTTCTTGAGACTAATAAAAATGACCAGTCCATTAACAGACAGCTTGATCATTTGGAAAAATATCCTCATCCAAAGAAATATTATGAAAATGAATATGAAATTCCAAACCTTGAAGGGGGGATTCCTATTCTAGATCAATCTTTGGAATTTCCATATGAAGCACCAACTCCCCCACATGAAGAAGTTCCTGCTACTTCACCCGATCAAGAGATTCAACTGGATGATGTGATTGAGAGAATTAGAAGACTCTCAATCAATGATGAAGCACCACCAGCTGATCAACCAGGACCATCATGGAAGATTCCTAAATGGGCCACAAAGACACTTGAAAGTGTCCATCTGGATGAAGTTGGAAAGACAGGAACGAGAAGTTCAAAAAGACATGAATATGGAGGAGAAGCAGATAATTTAGGTGATGACATGGATGTATCATTTGATTGTGAATTTAATTTATTTGCTAACTTTGAACCAAGTTCCTTTGAAGAAGCTTCTACTCGAGTTGAGTGGAAAGAAGCTATGCAGAATGAGTATGATGCACTCATGAAGAATGGAACTTGGAAGATGGATGACCCTTGAGTTGGAACCAAACCAATTGGCTGCAAGTGGGTGTACAAGAAAAAATACAAATCAAATGGCTCACTTGACAAGCACAAATCGAGGCTTGTAGCAAAAGGCTATGGGGTGAATCCGTGGACCTGGGTAACACTTTTTGGCAAGCGCATTTTGGCAAAAATAGAAAAACGCACCTCGGTCGAGGGCTTGTTAAACCCTCGACCGAGGTCTTAATATCTCGACCGAGGTTTTGTCAAGCCCTCGACCAAGGTTTTGTTCAGCCCTCAACCGAGGTATTTAAATACCTCGGTTGAGGTTTTGTTCGGTCGAGAGCTTTACAAACCCTCAGTCAAGGTTTCTTTAAGACCTCAACCGAGGTATTTAAATACCTCGGTCAAGGGCTTAAGAAAATAGACTTAGCCCACATTCAAACAAATGAAAATTTTTATGTGCCTTGCAGAGGTGTACACCCTGCCATTCCTAGCACATAATTGAGTGGAGTTGATATCGATAAATTCACCAACGAATATTCTATCCATTTAGGTATCATACACGCATTTTGGCATTCATATGAAATTTATTTTTTAATTACTTCTAAAACTTATACTTAGAAAACCACACTACAACTTCGAAGCAGCTCAAAGAAAAATCCGCAGAGTTAAAAATACATAGCCAAAAAATTCTTAAAAATGTACACATCACATATCGACGTGTCCTCTTCAAAAGTGTATCTTTGGTTTTTCAATTTTTGAAAAAATAGAAAAA
>LPNX010294227.1:611286-695493 GCA_001517045.1 Pseudotsuga menziesii | reverse complement strand
TAAAACAAGCACCTCGCGCATGGTATGAAAAATTAACTGAGCATCTTTTGAAGTTAAATTTCAAACATTTTGATCTTGATGATGCAACACTGTTTATAAAGAAATTTGGAAGATCTGTTGTGTATCTTGTGGTGTATGCAGATGATCTTTTAATGATAGGGAACAATGAGAGCTATATAGCATCCATAAAGAAATATTTGAAAAAGATATTTGAAATGACAGATATGGGACATCTCCACTATTACTCAGGAATTGAAGTCACTCAACATCCTAAGTACATATTCCTATCTCAGAAAAAATATGTTGGAGAACTACTAAACAAATTTTGCATGACAGAATGCAACCCTATCTCTACTCCAATGGAACAGAAAATGAAGCTCACATCAAGCGAAGGAAATTTTTTTTAGGATGCGACCAAGTATCGACAACTTGTAGGAAGTCTTATCTACCTTACAACAACTAGACCAGATATTTCTTATGTTGTTGGCATACTTTCAAGGTTCATGCATAAACCTTGTGAAGGACACTGGTCAGCTGCAAAAAGAGTTCTAAGATACTTGAATGGGACTCAAGACGTTGGACTCAAGTACTCTAAAGTGGATGAATTCAAACTTATTGGGTACTCAGACTTAGATTTTGATGGCGATAAGGAGATAGGAGTATCAACTTCTGGATCCACTATGAGTCTTGGATCAGCAGCTGTCTCATGGAGATCACGCAAACAGTCAGTTCCGGCAGATTCAACAATAGAAGAAGAATATGTGGCTGCAGCTGAAGCAACGAAAGAAATAGTATGGCTCAGGAAGATACTTGAAGATTTGCAATAAAAACAAGAGAACTCCACTCCACTATTGATCGACAATACTTCTGCAATCAAGCTGGCTAAGAATCCCAGATTCCATGATTGAACCAAACACATCAAGGAAAAGTATCATTTGATTCGACATAATGTAGAGGCCAAGACAGTCCATCTTCGACATTGTTCCACAAATGATAAAGTTGCCGACATCTTCACCAAATAACTTGGACGAGAAAAGTTTGAAAGATTCAGAAACATGCTCAGACTTACTAACACCCCTTCGGATTAAGGGGGGGATTGTTGGAATATAATCCGTCGGGATTATACGTTAGTGTACATAATAGGAATATGAATAGTTACATAGAAAGGTGAAAAGACTGGTCGGAAGATGAATCTCAACCACCAGATGAAATGTATAAATGTATGCATTAGCAATGGAATAGAATAGAATCGGGAGTTATTTTACCCAACAGAATTATTAATAAAACCATTCATATCATGATCAAAGTAATAAATGAATTGGTTTTGAATTAAACATTAGCTTTTGATAGAATTTACAAAAATCAAAATTTGGTGATTATTGTACATTGATTTGACACGATAATTGCAATTAAACATTTGTACATCCTAAGTAGTCCTTCGTGTCACTTCATTCTGCCAAATTGATTTTTAAAATCAATATTATTTATGGGTCATATAATAAAGGTATGGTTTCGAGGATTGTTTCATGATGGTCCTTGTTCTTTTCACTATTACCAGTTTAATGAAACACTAAGTATGGAGTTATTCGTATGTAGAGGGTGGCATTTGGGGTTTTTTAGTCTGAGAGAAGGAAAGGTTGGTATAGGGATTCTGTTAACATAAACTCTGGTTATGTTCATGACATCATCATTATTGCTCCATTGTGAATAATTGAACCATATGGAGATGAATTGATAAACATCGAACCCGAAGCTTCTCGGCTTGAAAAAATTGGTTGGAGGAAGTTCTTTGGTAGCTTCGATGGTTTTAATCCCAAATTAGCTCTTAGATTTGCATTGTATTTGAAAGATAATGTTGTGCACATAGGGGATGTAACTCTTATTTTGTCAGAGGGTTTTATAGCCAAGGTGACCTAGCTTCCCCAAATTGGGGAAAATTGGTTTAAGAGAGGTGACGTGAATAAGTCCAAATGCAAACAGTTTCTATTTCCCCTTCCTCTGGATTATGATGACACATTTTGTTATTCAATCAAGTTTTTAAAACCACGATGGGGATCATTACTTCATCTAATTATAAGGTATATCAGCTCTGATGGGAGTTATTAATTAGTAAATTTTTATCATCTTATTCTATTAATGGAATTTATAGGTTCAAAGTTAAATATTCCTTGTTATCTCCTTAATAGCCTTGAGAAAATGTCATGTGCGGTGAATAATGTGGTAATAAATCGAGAACATAACTTATTTCACCATGGATTACTCAAAATTTTAATTTAGTATCAGTTATCATTAATGAATAGGACTTGGGAGAAATTTTTAATCAAAGATAATTTAGGTTTGAATGAATATTGGCATCCAACCTTATCCAAATCCCGATTAAAAAGAAGGAAATTGACTGATGATGAACCCTCTATGTCAAAGCTGGATGCGAACCCTATAAAAAATGAGGGTAGTCAACAGACTTTGATGAAAAATATTAGCATTATCATGGAAAAAGGAAATCTTGTGAAGATTAAGGAAAACCCCATTGATATCTGTAATGAAAAACTCATTCAAAATCCCAATGTAGTGTTTAATAGTAAAATTGCAGACTCAGTAATGTCAAAGAAGCATAAATATAAATAGGGAGATTCCGTCACTAGGTCTTCTTATAGGTTTACTCGCAATATGGAAACTATTGAAACCCCTGCAACTGTCTAGCAAAAAAAAGAAACTCGGTTTGTATAAATTGACAATGAAGATGAGATTACATTTTCATATCATAATAATATTCAAATTGATAAACTTGATGAAAAGAAGGTTCAAGAGAATGATGATATGGTTAATGAATGTTCAGGGAAACATTACCATGATATATAAAAATTTAATCCATTCTCTGTAAGAAATTCTTCACCATCAAGGAGTGATAAAAGTATTCAAAGGTTTCTCAAGCAGGATTTTGAAAGCCGAATATCTAGATTGGAAATCGAAGTTGCAAAGATACAATATAATACTCTGGTCAAAGATGAAGAAATTAAAACATTAAAAGAAGAGTTAGTAAACTGGTTTAGCAGGTGGGAAAACTTAAAACAAAATAATATAGATACAAAGAAATGAAAAGAGCCATGACATTAACTCATGAATGACTAACAAAGTTAACTGAGAAGCAAAGAAAAAGAATTGTAAGTCTACGCGCTAGACTGTCAGAGGCTAGAAGAACTGTGAAGCTTCATATCTCAACTTGAACTTGTTTTTTTCATAATTTAAAGAATTTTGTTTTGTTTGAATTATACAGGTAATGAAAAACATTAAGCTAACATACTCACAGGATTAAAATTTTGTGAGCATGATTAGAACATTTTTTTTCATTATGTATTTAATTAAAAAAATTCATGAAATTAATGCATTTGATGACTTGGATGTGCAGGTGGAGATTCCACTATTTTTGAATAATTTTGGTTTTTGCCAGGATGCAATATTTTCTACCATACGTTTCGTATGATCGTGATTTTGGGTATAAGATGTTTTTTCTTATTTTTTTTCTACCTTAATGAAATTTTGGTTATTAGAATAAGGAACAATTGCTAGCTATTTATTATAACCGAGCTCCTTTGCATGGACCTATCTAATTTCATGGATGAGGATTGTGAAGTTTGTTGAAAATTTTTTAATATAATCACACATTATCATATTCTAGATATGATATTGAATGTATTGAGATTCAACGAAATGATTTCAATTATCATTTGTTTTGATCCCTTAACAACTATCAAATGATGGTTTTGTTTTTAGGCATTAGCTAGATAAAAAATGGAAGTAGTTAGATAAATTTATAGTATTTAAGCTATAAGAAACCATGTGAAAAGGGATTGTCGAACATCAAGAATTTTTTTCTAATGGACTATAGATCATCTATAGTATTGTTCAACTTCTGATAACTTTTTTTGTTAATATTTTTATTCAATGCTAGTTCTGCAAACTGGTATCATGTCAGATTTAGTTTTATGAATTTATATAATATTTTAATAGTAATATTCTATTAGAATAATCAACCCATAGTTACCTACCTTAGACATTAATTAATTTATTTTTGCCTTATTTGCCTAGTTTCCTATATTCCACTCTATGCAAGTTGTCTTCCACATGCCATAGAAGTCAAAGCTGCTAAAACTAATTCATGGAGTGCTTGGGAAACCTCCTGGAAACCATATTTAGCATGTATGCTTTATTCCAGATCCTCCAAAGCACATATCTACTTTTTCTACTAAGTTGCCTATTTTATTGAGAAATAAGGCAAAAGGGAAAGTAAGACTAGGTGTAGTTGACTTATTTTTTACCCTCATCATCCTCCATCCTTTTATCCTATTAAAAGCATGTATGAGTTGTCTTTCCATCCCTTATTATCTTTCCTACTTGAATTTTCCAACTCGTGAGCCTCTAAGTGGATTTGGAAACTTCTTTATGCACCTGTAGGGGATTTGACTAGATTTAGTAAGCCTACTTTTTTACTATTTTGAATGGAATCCTTATGCATTAGAATCTATCATGTAATTATATATTGCAGTAGCCTATGAATTCATAAGGTTGGCTATTATACACTTATTCAATACAGATTAGTGTTATGCTCCAAGTTCAGTCTCCTTTGTTTGTAATTTTGCATGTTTGATTAGAAATTTTGTGAGTGCAATTGTTCTATCACTTGGGTTCAATTTCCACATGGTATCAGAGCCTTTGTAGATCAATTTATCTCCTTCCATATTTCTATTGCAGGTTCAACATCTTGACTGGGAGCATATTCTGCTAACTGAAGGGCACAGTTTCTGAGCTATAGATCAATCTCAGAAGATCATCTTGAATCCATTTAATCTCTTTGAATGGAAAGAAAAGATGGAGATACTGTTGAGAGTGAAAGGTCTCTACAAGGTGACTAAGGCAACTGATGTAGAGCCCAATGCAACTGGAGAGAAAATTAAATGGAACAACAGGAGGGATGAGGCCTATGGTCTTTTGTGTTTGAGCATTTCAAGAGACCTTCTCTTCCATCTTGATGGATTGACATCACCTAATGAAGTGTGGGAGAATATTGTATAGATTTTTGGTAAGACAGATGAGATGAGAGGACATCAAATCGAGAATGAATTGATCTCTTTGAGTCCCAGTAGCTTCGAATCCCTGCAACTCTACTTTTCCAATTTTAAATCCCTTGTTTTGCAGCTAAAACAACGTGGAATTGAAATGAAGGAAGAGCAACTAGTTTTGGCCATACTCTTGAAGCTTGTACTTGACTATTCATTTTTTTTTTATACCTTCCATTCCACAAAGTTGACAGCTCGAGCCTGGAAGATTCCTAAGCTTGCAGAGTTCATGGTATCCCTCACACAAGAACAAGATAAATTGGTGATGATGGGCACCATCAAACCTTACAAAGACCAATATTTGGTTGCTGGAGATTCGATGGTGGATTCAAAAGGAAAGAAGAAATATAAGAAGCCACCTGAGCAAAAGAAATAAAAGAACAAGTCTCAAGAGGAGCCCCAAGGATCCAAGAAGAACTTCCAGAAGAAGAAGAACAAAGGAGAAATGAGCAAGTGCGCATACTGCAGTAAGGGATATCATCTTGAGAGCTTCTGTATGAAGAAGAAAATTGACATGTTGACCCAAATCCTAGAGGAGAATAACATCTCCCTTCCTGATTGCTCAAAGAAGAGGGAAGGAGGATCAAATTCAAAGGACAGAGAGAGAGTACATACTTTCGTTGCTGGCACATCAAGCTCACCTAGCTTCATCATAGACTCTGGAGCTTCTAGACATATGGTTTCGACCAAGGAGGCATTCTCCTCTCTTGACATGTCAAAAGTTCCACCAATAGTGTTGGGAGATGACTCTCTCACTGACAGTTTGGAGAAAGGAAGGATTGATCTTGACCATGGTAAGTTCAATAATGTGTTGTATGTTCTAGGTGTTTCCTCTAACCTATTGTCAGTGTACCAGATGACTCACACAAGGTCTCCAAAGAAGGTCATCTTCTCCACTGACATTGTTGATATCACAGAGATATCGAATGGTAAAGTCATTGCAAAAGGTGTTGTAGATCAAACTTCGAAGGTATACATGTTTTCACATTTTCTACCCCACTCAAACCCCTCTTCTCTTCTGATTCATGCTAATGAGGCAAGCAAGCTTTGGCATGAAATATTTGGCCATCTTAACTATAAGTATCTTTCTGATCTGAGTGAAAAATATATGGTCATATGGTTACCAAAGATTAAGTTTTCCAAGGGATTCTGTCAAGGTTGTATCCTAGGAGAACACCCAGAGCACAAATTTGAGAGAGCTAGTCATGAGAGAACATCTACATGTCTTGAGTTGATCCACATTGATGTTGCTGGTCCATTTCATCATATGTAAATGAGTCAAACCAAATATACATTGACCTTCATAGATGAATTTTCTAGGTATTGTTGGGTTTACTTCCTAAAGCATAGGTCTGAAGTTTTTGACCTCTTCAAAGTCTTTAAGGCCTTGGTTGAAAACCAGTTTGGGAGGAGACTCAAGATCCTCAGATCTGAAAATGGTGGTGAGTACGTCAAGTCTAATTTCATTCAATAATGTAAATATGTAGGTATTCAAATGCATCATCCAATCCCTTACACACCACAGCAAAATGGTGTTGCTGAGAGAAAGAACAGATCATTGAAGGAGATGGCAACTTGTATGATGGAGCCTAAGAATTTGCCACCAAAAGTTTTGGTCTAAGGCTATAAACTATGCATCCTATATATAGAATAGGGTGAATCATAAGAAGCTTTATGGTATGACTCCTTTCGAATCTTGGAGTGGGCACAAGCCAGATGTGACCCATTTTAGGATTTTTGGCTCAAAGGCTTGGGCTAGAATTCTAACTAAAAAGAGAAAGGCTTTGCAGCCCCAAAGCCAAGAGTGCCTATCTATTGTGTATTCTAAAGATTCAAAAGGGTACAAGCTGATCAAATTTAGCACAAACAAATTCTTCATTGAAAGGAGTGTTTAGTTCCAAGAAGAGCCTTTAGCAGCAGTTGAAGTTGGAGAGTCTTCTTCACCACTAGAACTATTGAATGTAAGTTGAGAGACAAATGAGTTTACTGATTATGATATATATGATAATGATGATTTAATTGCAGATCATGATATTCCTACAAGACCAAAATGGGAAGCAAATACCATTCATGCAGCTGGGGAAATGGTTGGAAATCCTAGTGATCCTAGGAGGACTAGATCTCAATTCGAGAGTGCCATGTGTATGAAAGACCCTTTGTTTGTAGAGAAGTGCTATATGATGGTTGAATCATACCCAAAAAAATATGAAGATGCATTAGATTATCCAAGATGGAAAACAACCATGAAAGAAGAATTCATCTCACTCCAGAAGAACAAGACTTGGGAACTCGTTGATCTTCCCCCAGGGAGGAAGCTAGTTCAATGTAAGTGGGTTTTCAAAACTAATTTTGCTGCTGATGGTTCACCTTTGAAATATAAGGAAATATTGGTAGCCAAGTGCTACTCACAGGTACATGGTATTGACTACAATGAAACCTTTGCACCAGTGGCAAAGATGGACTCCATAAGGCTAGCTTTAGCCATTACAGCTTCAAAGTAGTGGGAGGTACATCACATGGATGTGAAGTGTGCTTTCCTAAATGGAGATATTACTGAATATATTTACATGCAGCAACCTCAAGGGTTTGTTTTTAATCCATATTTTGTGTGCAAGCTAAAGAAATCATTGTATGGGCTCAAGCAAGCCCCCAGGGCTTGGTATGCCAAGATTGATGGATTTCTACTGTCATTGAGTTTTGTTCGATGCAAGTCTGATACTAATGTTTATTTGAAGCTGATTCATGGTTATTTGATGATTATTGTATTGTATGTGGCTGACCTTCTGATTACAGGAATTTCAAAGAAAGAGATTGCCTCCTTGAAGGATGCAATGAACCATGCATTTTCTATGACTAATTTGGGGTTGTTGAGCGAATTCTTGGGTCTCAAAATTGCTCAATCCCAACATGGAATAAAATTACATCAGTCCAAGTATGATTTAGATTTTCTAAACAAGTTCAAAATGAAATATTGCAATCCAAGCAAGACTCCCTTCCTTTCAAGAGTTAAGCTTGAAGAAGCAGGTTCTTCTTCTATGGTAAATAATACACTGTATAGGTAGTTGATTGGTGTTTGCTTTACCTTACAAACAATCTACCTGATATTTCTTATGTAGTAAGTGTGGATTAAAGATACATGGATGAGCCTCATGAGATCCATTGGAGATCGGCCAAAAGGATCCTTAACTTTGTTCAGGGAACAAGAACTCAAGGGATCTTCTACAAAGCTAAATATGATCTTGATTTGATTGGGTTTACTGACAGTGATTGGGAAGGTGACAACATAGATCAAAATTCAACATCAAGATATGTGTTCATGCTTGTAGAAGGACCAATCGGCTGGTCAAGCAAGAAACAGAGTGCCATAGCATGTGTGCTTTATTCCAGATCTAAGAAACAGAGTGCTTTATTCCAGATCCATAACATTGAGTTGCTACATTTAGCATGTGTGATTTATTCCAGATCCTCCAAAGTGCATATCTGGGTTTTTGCTAAGTTGCCTGTTTTATTGAGAAATAAGGCAAAAGGGAAAGTAAGACTAGGTGTAGTTGACTTGTTTTTTTCCCTCATCACCCTCTATCATTTCATCCTAATAAAAGCATGTATGAGTTGTCTTTACATCCCTTATTATCTTTCCTACTTGACTTTTCCAAATCGTGAGCCTCTAAGTGGATTTGGAAACTGCTTTATGCACCTATGGGGGATTTGACTAGATTTAGTAAGCCTACTTTTTGACTATTTCGAATGGCATAATTATGCATTCGAATCTCTCATGTAATTATATATTGAAGCAGCCTATGAATTCATAAGGTTGGATATTGTACACTTATTCAATACAGATTAATGTAATGCTTCAATTTTAGTCTCTTTTGTTTGTAATTTTGCATGTTTGATTAGCAATTTTGTGAGTGCAATTGTTCTATCACTTGGGTTCAATTTTCACATCTTCTTTGTTAAAATTCTCTTACATTTATATTTTATGATAATTGTGTGAATCATTTGAAATGACTCAAGTCAAAAATCTATTTTCATGTTAGATGTAAATAACATTTTTTATTCATTTTATGATGTTTACTTAGTAATTTGATTAATTATGTTATGTATAAATAAATTAATTGGTTGAATTACTTGTGCTTTTGCAAGTATTTTATCAATTAGTTTAATATCCTTAAGTTCCGATATCAAAGTATTATATGTTAATTTTTATTTGTATGATTTTAGGTTACTAATAATTATTTATTAGTATCTCTGTAATCATAACCTATTTTTACAATAAAAAATAATTATAATAGTAACTGTGTTCATTTTTTACTATCATAGTTATATATTTTTTAAATTTCTATTTTTTGATAGTTAATAAGAGTTAACACTATTTATAATCAACTTTGGCCATGATAGTTTAGTTTAATTATAACATATTTTTCCTTTTAGTTAGATTTTATATTATTTTAACAACTATTAGTTGAGTATCATATTAATCATTCCTAGGAAGTATTTCAGAAAATTGAAAGACAATCACTAAGAGAGAAAAAAATATCAGTTAGGCATAATTAGATTAAATTTCATTTAGCAGCTGCTAAATAGAATTTAGTTGTTAAAAATATAGTTTTAAAAAATAGCATAGTTTAATATTTACTTTTAGTTTTAATAGTTTTAGTTGTGTTAATTAGAATTCAGTAGCATTAAGTAGTTTAGATTATAATTTTCTAGGTTAATGTTTAGAGAACTCTCCTTAAGAGAGATAAAACCTAGGTGGTAGCAAGACCAAAATCTATGAAAATAAACTAACCCAAACACACCGGAATCTGCAGTAAGAAACTTGTGTAGGTTGATTTTTGGTAGTTGAACTCATTCATAAAATCCAGCCAACACATCCATGGTCTGTCATTCATGGTTCCTTCTCCTATTTTCCTTTAGAATTACTCTTTTGAGCCACTTCTTGGGAGACATGTAACGTAACCAACCCTCCGATCGGCAAAGAGGACGTTACCAAACCATCAAACAGACCGGGAAACTAGCCCCATGAACATGAACATACATAAAATGATTAAAACATAAAAAATACTAAGATGCATAATCATACATATATTCAGCGGAAGCAAAACAAAATTCATTCATACACATGTTCATCATAGTTCATTAACAGTAAACATAATTGTAGGCAAGAAATAGACAAGGATACTTATCTCATAAAGAACTTGTCCCGCAACTAGCTACGTCGCTGCAACGTTCCACCCAACCATAGGCCAGTGTGCTGATTAATTTCTCAATAACATTTCCACCCTCGAGCTGGGTGTGATTCCCCAAGGAATAAGGGACTAAGCAGGCTTACACATAGCCAAGGCACACAAATCAGCCAAGCCCACGCAGTAGGGCTTATCAGGCTATCAAGGAGATGGGAGAAGCTAAATTATAAGATGGTGAGCTCATGGAAGAGATAAGGATGACTACACCAAAGCTAGCTTGACCTCTAAGACACCCACACACACCTGACACCAGGAATCAGTTACTTCTCTGCTTCACAGTCCCTCAGGACCTAACTTCCCTTGCCAGTGCTCTTTTGGGGTTGTGGAGAAGAACACCATCCATCTAACTCTGTCTATGTGGCTCCCAATCCCAGGTTTCTCAAGAATACCTAGCCTTCAATCCCACTCCACACAGTCCGAAGACCAACCACTGCATGCATGCAGCAAAACCAACAATTAGAGCTTTGACAAGGGAAAACAGTCCTTGAGTTATTCTTGGCCCTATAATGGCCAAAACAACACAATTATAACCTACAAAAGCTCCAAATCATGGAGGAAAATGTAACCAACACCACATAGGTGCTCACAGTAGCCACCGATTAGGGAAGACAACAACCATGGTTCAACGATCAAGTAACAAGACATTACACCATCTAGACAAAACCAGCAAACATGGAAAAACAATGGTCCCTTCTCAACAATGAAGCCATGGAACATTACACAGTCGGAAAAAAGGGAAAGAGCCAGACCCCCATGTTGTTAGGGAAAAACATCTATGCAAACCACGATTGGTAGGGGAAAACTTACACAGCTGGCATCATTCCTCTCAGGATGCTCTTCAAGCTCGCCGTAGGAGAGCACAATACCCACCTATGCATGAGGTAAAATGAACGACCAACGATGGGAAGAGTGGACAGAAAAAAAATTGTTGGCATCCCAAATGGTGTGTGAGGAGACCACTCCCATCTTGTGTGTGACTGAACCAGCTGTGGAGGTGGGTGGGGAAAGCCTGCCACCCACCCCTACCTAGCATTAACTACGTCAACTAAAATAGGGGTTTAGGGTTTGACACATGGATTTTCCCCAATTTCTCCCATGAGTTAGACAATCCCCCCCCTTAACCTTAGGAAATCATGCCCTTTTCATTTAACGTTGCACCGTCGTAGATGGCTGTAGGTTTATTTTAATTGATGTACATATTTACATGATTCCAAACTCTAATGTGCTAGATAGCATGATATAACATCGGCAATGATCCCAATTGCTGAAACATACATAACCAAATCGATGGTGGGGCTTTTTCCTTTATCTCCACACCACGATTAATTACAAAATATACATCATGTATCTGTAAATGCAAATGGGGTCAAAACTAGGGTATTACAATCCCCTCCCCATTGGAATAACATCGTCCTCGGTGTTCCAATACATATACAATTTGCACATCAAATTTCAAAATTTTGCAGATCTGTCGCACGCTCAATTATTTACTTGAACTTTCAGGACCAATCCCCTCAGCTTCTGTGAGCTTCTTTTGCTGGTTCTCATCTTTCGACTCATCCCAAGTCTAGGGACTTTTATGTATCTAGAGCATCTCTCTAAGATTTTCTTGGGTCTTGGCAATTGTTTGAAGAAGACTTCTAGCCAAGTCCAGCAGCTTTTGGTCTGCTTCCATGATCAATGTGCACATTGGAATTCACTTTTATCACCTGTGAAATGGATCATTGAAATTATGTTAGACCAAGAATAATATAGGCATTAAAATTAGTCAATTTATTGCCCAATTGGCATGACAGTCCAAGTATCATCAAGGAGACTTTCATATTTTTCATGCCTTCCCAATAGGAACATGATCTCATTCATGTCCATTCTTGGGCAGGGAATTAACTATTCCAGCATTCACAATTTACTTTAAGCAAATACACACATTTCATTCACAATCATACATGCATTCACAATGCATAAACATATATATATATATATATATATATATATATATATATATATAATTAAAAGGCAATAGAGAGTAGTAAGATTTTTTCCCCTCTTTGTCTTGTTCTATATTGGAACCCACACCACAGCTATGGCTTTTCATGCTCTCAGCCTCTTTCACTTCATCATGAATGCTGGACCAATCCTTCTTGGTCATGAAACTTAGTGTCTATGTTCTATTTCCGACCTCTCAACCATGGGGCCTCCCCACATGGTTTGTCTCGGTTGCTAGGGACTTCACAGTCTCACTAGCACCTTTTTCATTACTGTTCATTCCGAGATCTTCAGGACAGTCACATGTCCACATGCACCCCTATGATGCTCTCACAGTCCTCACTTCCAGCGATACCTATATTCAAACATTGAATAAGTTCACATGTTTAGTTTATTCTCATCAGTTTTTATCTCTTAAACAAGAGCTTAAAAAATCATAACCAAATCATATACACATGCATATTCATAAGCAATAATTGCAAATAATCCAATACTTATCTGTATTGTACATTNTATCCATCACAGTCAAGCCAACATTCAGTTCGGTTTATCAGACCATCCAGCCAAGCCAATATACAATTGGGTTTATTAGGCTGTTGCTAATCAAGCCAATACACTGTTGGGTTTATCAGGATACTCAGCCAAGCCAGCTAATAGTTGGGTTTATCAGACTACAGGTAGTCAAGACAACACTGTACCATTTCCACAATTTCCACAACATCAAATAATTACATAGTCAAGCCAACCTTTAGTTGGGTTTATTAGACCGCCAACAAATCATCTGCACTTATATCAGCAGTACACTTATATCAACAATGCACTTATATCAACAACCTATCATCAGCCAAGCCAACACAATTGGGTTTAATAGGCCATCAATAATAACACATGCACTTATATCAGCTACCAATCATTAACCAAGCCAACACAGTTATGTTTATCAGGCCATCAACAATAACACATGCACTTATATCAACAACCAATCACTAGCCAAGCCAACATAGTTGGGTTTATCAGGCCATCAACAATAATGCATGCACTTATATCAACAACTAATCATCAACCAAGCCAACACAGTTGGGTTTATCAGGCCATCAACAATAAACGACCATTTCCAGGTCCAGGATCTACTATGGATCCCCAGGCATATAATATCCCAACATCTCCTTCCAGTACATCTTCATGCCAACTGGGAAGGAAATTTTATCATTACCATTTTCAAGTTTCTTTTCCAGCAGTGAGCTCTAATTCCACTACCCCATACAACACAAGAAACCACTCCCTTCTTTTCTCTTCAGTCCCTCAGGAATGTCTCCTTCTCTATGCTCTTCAGTGGGATGTAGGAGGAGCCCAAGCCATTGTCCATTTAGTGTGCAACACCAGACTGCATTTGTTTATCCTGACAATACAAGCAATATAAGAAACTCATCAGTATTATTTCTCTAAAACTATAATCATATTTCGTATCATTCACTATCAAGTATTGAGACACTAGGAGTGCGTCCACTCCTTAGGGTGTAATCGATATTGAAAAACCTTTCATGATCCGACATCGAGAAAGTGTGCACCCCTTTTCAATGTGTGCCATGTAGGCCCTATTCATACTCAACCAATCGGTCATAATGGAAATAAAACCAAAACATATTCTACATATTTAATTCAACAATTTGACATGCATATTCTTAGCTAGGCTTACATAATGCTTATCCATTTGTCGATGCAGTATTCCTTCGTTAAGGAGGAATGGGGGCTCCCTTCTCTGAGTTAATAGCCCCTCAGTTTTCCATCCCAACTCCTTTCACATTCCATATCCACACATGTCTTACCGACATAATCTATACCATCTCACTCATGTTTCTTACCAAACATGCAGTGCATATGGGACATTTCCAAGATGTCCAATGGAGTTTCCCCCGAAACCCATTTCCAAGATAAGGGAAAACCTTCCCATGAAGTTTGGCTCCTACAGGACATCACACATGATCTTCCTATAGTGTGTACCCCTGGAACATTCATCAAATATCCAAACAATCAATCATTACCTGATAATACAATCAAAATTAATTGTTTCATAACCAAGCAATGACATTAGTAATTAAATTCAATAAGAATTTGCAACTCTGTCTACTACAGAAATTGATTTGCTTAGCAATGAGGTGATCCTCATTTGTGGGTCTCTTGTAAGTAACAACACTATTCCCATTATGATTTTATGCTTACTTAGCATAACATGAACACCCACTTACAATGCGTCCTCCTGACACAATTCTATGCAAGCCAATAGTGATTAGTAGTTGTCAGCAATTTCTCAAATATGAAATTTACAATTTTAAATTGACAATTCATTATTCATACAAACTATTTTTCACAACCACAAGACTCTTCTCATGAGGTTTGGCTCATTCACATGGTAGATTCCAGCCTTTGTCATGGTCTTACTCACATTGCCATGCTCCAAAAAATCTACCTGGAACCTAAACTTCAATCAGCCAAACACTTGGTAAGTCTTGATGCATATAATTTTTTTTCCATTGCTGCAACAATCACTGAAGCATTTTTAGAATTATAAAATTCAAATGCTTCCAGCTGTTAGCATATCAATACTATACACAATCATTGTCATACTAAAACTGCAAGGTATAGTCACATCATTTATGCATTTTAAATGAATTGTTTAGATACTTCTACTTCACAAGCATATCATTGCACCACCTTTCCCTTCCATAGGGAATTTCTGGCAGCCAATTGATCATGACTACCCTCTTCATGCACTTACTATCCTGCATTCACATCAGCTCTTGAAATGGTGCTAGAATTGTCATCAATTCATCATTTCAGCCATTAGTTATTCATAATGACACATGCACTATCCTTATGCATTCATGCATTGCATCACAACATTGGCACCCATACTTATGTACGCAAATCTACAACATTTACTCATACTTTTCATATGCACCCATTCAATGCATAACTACAAGATTTATAAAATATTTTCATGCATACCCACTCAATGCTACCTTGCATTGATTCAGGAATACTATGCATTCAAACATACCATGCATGGCCCAACCATGACTACTTCATATAGGATGCATGACTATAATCAAAATCACCAGTGCTTACCTTCCTTGGGATACTAAGCATATAACAACATAATACAGGCATGACACATTTATCTATGAATGTAGTATAAAATTCAAATACCCACATGGTATGAGACCTCTTGCTTTTACCACTCCATGCAATTGTCATAATTAAACTCTTACCTTCATGGGTCCTACTTACACCTTTGACATTACCAGTTTTGTTGGTCCCTTGCAGGAGATTGCAGAAGTTGCTCACCAACTTTTGATCCTAGTTTTGTTTCCTTATCCCTTTCTTCATAAGGTTGCTGGTCACATTCATCAACATTAGCAACATACTCATCCATGTCCAGGTTGTTGTTGGTTTTTCCACTAATTCCAATACCAATGCAATAATTACCATTAGTGGTTCATTATACATGTATAATTCTTACTAATCTTACCAACATGTAATATCCTATGCATGCAAGGCATATCTTCATACATTTCATGTATGAAACTTATAAATGTAATTATAATTAGCAAGACAGGGTTTAAGGAATTTTCCCTTTTCAAATCCCTCATCTTTGCATGGAACTCCTCTTCCACACAACATCTAGTTTGTCCATATTGATAGCCACTAGTACCATGTAGCACCGCATTCGAACTCTGGGTATTCCCCCTTGTTCCCTACTGGATAATATTTCCAATGCCTACCCACATGCTTCACTCTGACCTCGGGTGTGAAAACCACACCATTTCTAACATAATGATTTTCATCAAATTTAGGCAAAAAACAGAACTATATTTTGGTCTGAATTGCCAACTTCAGCCACCTAGAATTCTTCTTCCTTTTCAGCCCTGAAACTGCTAAAAAATTCACTGAAAAAAAATTGAAACTTCTTGAAAAATCCACTTCAAAAAACCCAAATTTCCTTGTATAGGATCAGGTCTCATCCCAACTAATGTTCCAACGTTTCGGTAGCCAAAACCACTAATTTTACTCATGCTCATCGATGTCCTATTCATCTATTTCCTTCTGCTATATCGGTCCCGTAGTCATCTACCCTTCTGAACTTCATTGGCGATAAGATAGACTAACCACTGCATTGGTGGTCAGGTGCTCTATGCATCAGGTGGCTAACTATCTATACTTCCTCAATAGTGGCCAATTGATCCTTTTAAGAGTTCCATGGATCACAGCTTTGTCAGCGGTCAGAGCAACTTCCCGTTGTGGCATCAAACACTTAGTCCCCTAAACGTCTGTAATAGTGGTTCATCAACACTGAAAACCTTTTCTAATCAATGATCAAAACTTCTTGTCGTCAGAATAGTAGTTCAACTGATAGCTACAATTGCGGAATCCTAATGACTAAATTCTTTTGACGACGCTCATCGGCGGTGGTTTCATCTACTAATATTTTTCGACTCTTTCTGCACTTTGAGAATTTTTGGAAAATTTTCTTCCCTTGTCTGTCACCGTGTTGGCTTTCCAAACACCTAACTCTCGCCGAAACCTTCGATTCTATCTATCACCGATCCCATCTTCTATTCTCCTCCGATGTGTCGGTGATTCAAACAACAACTTTTTCTGCCGCATCGATGATCTGAAACACAACTATCATGGCATCGACAGTCGGAACATTTTTTTGTCGGAAGGATAGTGCTCTAGAATTCCGCAATGGTGGCACGCAAACCATTAACTTCTTTCGATGTCCATCGATGACCCACAGCAATAACATTTTCCAATGGCCGACGATCTCGTGCCTTAGAAAATTTTTCTTCTTGCGTAGGCTCTTCCTTCAACTATTCATCGGTGATGTAAACCACTATTCTTCTCTAATCACCGATGATCTCATGCCTTATAAAAAATTTGGAAACTTTTTCTCCTCTGTCTTCCGTCATGTCGGTTGTCAGAGCAACTAACCGTTGGGTGGATAATCCATTAAGTAGCCGCAACGACGGACCCATCATCAGCTGATCTCCATGGACATGTCATTGGCGATCCCTTTATCTTAGTGGCGTCGATTGCCGATGGTTTTTAACACTTAGGAAAAATTTTGAACTTTTCTTGTCGCTGCATCGGCTGATTCATCCTTTAATTCTCACCGATGCTTCGACGATCTTTAGTGGACCTTCGCCGAAACTATGGCTCCCACTTCCACTAAGTTTTTTCGATGGCCGACGGACACTTAGGAAAATTCTTACAATTTTCTTCCTCCATCGTCGTAACATCGGTGGGTCATTCTACTAACTTTCACCATTTCCAAGGTCTTCTGTATTGGATGGCCATCAGACTAGTCTGTCTGCCGTGTCAGAGGACCTTCGTACTTAGTCCTCTGATGGGCCGACGGTTCCAATACTTAGAGAAATTTTTCAAATTTCTCAAAATTCTCTTGTCATGCATAGATTCCTTTTGATTTCTACTAGGTAGAAGGCAACATGCCTCTATTAGCTGACCTATAATGGCCCATTCAGGCCCATGCTGTAACCTTGAGCTCTGATACCATACTATAACATCCTTGACCTTTCGACCGACGAAGAGGATGTTACCAAAACATCAAACAGACCAGGAAAATAGCCCCATGAACATGAACATACATAAAATGCTTAAAACATAAAAAATACTAATATGCATAATCATACATATATTCAGCGGAAGTAAAACAACATTCATTCATACACATGTTCATCATAGTTCATTAACAGTAAACATAATTGCAGGAAAGAAATAGACAAGGATACTTATCTCATAAAGAACATGTCCCACAACCAGCTATGTCACTGCAATGTTTCTCCCAACCATAGTCCAGCATGCTCATCAATCTCTAAGCAACACTACCACCCCTGCACTGGGCATGATTCCCTAAGGAATAAGGGACTAAGTAGGCTTACACATAGCCAAGGTACACAAATCAGCCAAGCCCATGCAACAAGGATTATTAGGCTATCAAGGAGATGGGAGAAGCTAAATGCTAAGTTGGTGAGCTCATGGAAGAGATAAGGATGCCTACACTAGAACTAGCTTGACCTCTAAGAAACCCACATAGACCCGACACCAGGAAGCAGTCCCTTCTCTGATTCACAATCCCTTAGGCCCTGACTTCCCTTGCCAGTTCTCTTCTGGGGTTGTGGAGAAAAATTCCATCCATCTAACTCTGTCTGTGTGGCTCCCAATCCTAGATTTCTCAAGCATACCCAGCCTTCAATTCCACTCCACATAGTCTGAAGACCAACCACTGCATGCATGTAGAAAAACCAATAATTACAGCTTTGACAGGGGAAAATAGTCCCTGAGTTATTCTTGGCCCTATTGTGGCCAAAGCAACACAATTGTAACCTACAGTAGCTCCAAAGCGTGGAGGAAGACACAACCAACACCACATAGGTGCTCACAGTAGCCACTGATTAGGGAAGACAACAACCATGGTTCAATGATAAAGTAACATGAAATTACACCGTCTAGACATAGCCAAAAAACATGGAAAAATAACGGTCCCTTCTCAACAATGAAGCCATGACACATTACACAGTCGGAAAAAAGGGAAAGATCCAAACCCCCACGTTGGCAGGGAAAAACATCTACACAAACCACGATCGGCAGGGGAAAACTTACATAGCTGGCATCATCCCTGTCAGGCTACTCTTCAAGCTCGCCGTAGGAGAGCATAATCCCCACCTGTGCGTGAGGTAAAATGAACAATCAACGATGGGGAGAGTGGACAAAACAAAAATGGTTGGCATCCCAAATGGTGTGTGAGGAGACCACTCCCATCTTGTGCATGATTGAACCAGCTGTGGAGGTGCGTGGGGCAAGCCTACCACCCACCCCTACCCAACATTAACTGCCTCAACTAAAACAAGGGTTTAGGGTTTGACACATGGGTTTTCCCCAATGGCTCCCATGGGTTAGACAATCCCCCCCCTTAACCTTAGGAAATCATGCCATTTTCATTTAATGTTGCACCGTCATAGGTGGCTGTAGGTTTATTTTAATTGATGTGCATATTTACATGATGCCAAACTCTAATGTGCCGGATAGCATGATATACCATCGACAACAATCCAATTGCCGAAACATACACAACCAAATCAATGGTGGGGATTTTTCCTTTAGCTCCACACCACGATTAATTACAATATATACATCATGTATCTTTAAATGCAAACGGGGTCAAAACTAGGGTATTACAAGACACCTTTTCCTTTAAATAATAATTACAATATTTTATAGGGAAATAAAATATTTGCAATATATGCAGTTATAAGATAACAACTTCTAGTTTTTCCAAGGGAAGACTGCCACTTGCAAAATACATTCAAAAATTATGTATGTCGCGATATTGGGCATGCTCTAAGTGCAGTTCACCTTTGCATATCAAGGATCTGATCTCTCTTTTCTTGGCCTTCCCCATTCTTGGAGGAAGAGGTCAATCGTCATCTGTGATGTGAGGGGAGACTCGATCCATTCCTTGATTTGAGCTAGGTGAAGCTGCCTGATTACCTGAATTTGCTCCTTGGATTTTTCAAAATCACTCTTGAACTATTTAAAAATAATATCTGGAGGCATAGATTCATTAATTGAATCCAATAATGGCAGGTCTAGAAAACCTATAAATTTTTTTGAAGAAAACCATCTCTTCTTGTAGGCCACTTGTCCATCTCTAATGATGGACACTGCCAAGTCACAAATATTTTCCGATGTCTCCATTGAAACCTGGATCCTTTTCATCTCACCCTTATCTAGGACTCGTAAGTCATCAAGTTTATCCTTAATTTACTTTTTCTAGTCCATAAGAGTATCATAATCCCTTGTTTCTTTATTCATCCTTCTATTGTGATCATGGAGGAGGTTAGAGTGGATCTTGAATGAATTTTATGTTTCTTGCATTTCATTATGTCCTTCAAAAATATAGACCATTTGTTGATACAAGTCATCATGAATACTATAATCCAACTTCTTAAATTCTTCCTCTATGAATTTAGAGAATGAAGAAGTGACATATATAGATTGGAAATATTTAAGCTATTGTTTAAGGGTGGTAATATTATGAGAATTCTCATCATTCAACCATTTTTCTTCTTCAAGGCATTATTTGAGGTGATCATTCTAGTCTTGGAGCTTCTTTAGCTTCCCTTCATATTCATTCTTAAAATCTTGCAATTCCTGTTGGTGCTATGCATTTTCCTGTGCTTGGTCTTGCTTGGACCTCTACAACTCCTTCTATTTTTCCTCAACTTATTTATTTAGCAACGAAACTGAATCATAATTCTCTCCTGCAAAGGCCCCATGACAGCTACAATATCTAGAGCCTCTTGTTTGACATCATTGGAGGTTCTCTTCCAGATAATATGGTTCGGCACTAAACCTTGCTTGAAGGTCCCTTCTCTAGATATTTTGGATCCCTTTTTAACCACAAACTTTTCCTTCCTTCTCCAAAAATATTACTCCAACAAGACAACTACTTCCTCGTCAAAATCAACCACCTCCTCAACTGTTGAAATGGTTCCTTCAGTGATTGTAACTAGAGGGGTGGGATGAGAATTGTCAAGGGGGGGGGATTGACATGTTGATGGAGGGAATGGTAATAGAAGGTGTTAAGGTATAAGAGATAGGGGATGAAAAAATGGAAGTAGGAACATGTATGATAGGTTGGGAAAAAGTGGTGGGGATGGAAGAAATATCAGTTTGGGTGACTAATGAATAGGTTTCTGAAGATGTAGAAATGGAAGGAAACTCAAATGGTGCTGAAAAAATTGGTAAAGTTCAAAAGGGGGTAACAATAGTCATATGTACAAATACTGAAATTGTTCCAATATTGGAAGAAAGAATGTGCGAGAGGCCAATCTCTAAAAATGTATGTTGAGGAATCACATTTTCAAAAAGATCCCTAGTTGACTAGGTTTTTGAGAGAAATGATGGGAAAGTGACAGGGCATACATAAGTAGAGGGAGAGGTCTCCTCCTCAAGATCATTATCAATATCTTGCACATCAATATTCACAGGAAGTGGTGGATCAACTTGTTGAATTGGATCAACTTTCAAAATTGATTATTCTACCCTTTTCCTATGTAGTGGAGTTTTGGGGGCCATTGCTTGTACTTGTACCTTTGGAATGGCCTCTTCAATCATCTGTCTCTTTGGTTGTGGCACATAAATTGCTTCTTGTTCCTCCACTTCTAAGATCATCCTTTTTAAGCTTTCCTTTATCTCCTCTAAAACTTGTATGACCTGGAGAGTAGCCAAAAGTTGGGTTTTGGTGGGATATTCATGAACATAATTGCCCTTATCTTTTGACTTCTCAGTAGGATTTGAAGAAGTGTTGGACAATCATTCATTTTCTTCCCTTTCAGCTAATTATTTTTTATCATTCTCTTACACAAATGGTTGGATATTTTTGTCTTAAGATCCTCTTGATACTAGAATATGAATATTTTCTCCCATGGTGAAGGGATTCTGCTTACAACTTCAAAAAAATCATTTTCCGCTTGGTATATTGAGTCCTCAAGGTTTTCCTGATGGACATATGTGGTATTGATGTGTTCTTGAATAAATTGGTTTCCCAAGAATGATTTAGGATCATGAATCCTTTTAGGTTCCTCTCCTAAATTCATTGTATCCATTGCCTTGCCCAAAATGGAAGCATGTGTGGAGTTTTACAGAGTTAGGAATCCCATATTGAGAGGAAATTTGGGAAAACCCCTTATCTTGGTCGTTGTAAGATTTGGGAATACCCTGTAAATTACAGTCTGGAAAGAGATATTTGGGAGTATCATTCTATCCGACACTATCCTAGGCAATAGATGAACAATGTTGTTGCCACAAATTCGGATGTAGGAGAAATAGTAACCCATATTCCAACATCCCATGGTTAATATTAGTTCATTTTCCCTACTAGAGAAAGTAGGGGAATCCCCTTTGAATATTTTTTGGTAAATTGACCCAATGAAGTGGTCGTAGATATCATAGATATGGGAACAAATTTCCTCCCATAGGGCCGAGCCGTAGATGTGGACTGGTGGTGAAGTTCTTGTCCAATTTGATCCCATAGCGAGGAATGGAGATGTCGCACATAATACACCCATTACATAACCTGATAGGTAGAAAGAAGGTTTTTTGGATGTCAGTTTATTATGATACTTCTCAATAGCCTCCTTCAAAACAACTGAGAGAATTTGCGCCCAGTTGAGGGATTGACTTGTTGTAAGAATGTGATAGGTGATGGGAGCCCATTCCACTTTAAACACAGTACAATTGGGTAACCTGTATATTCTGCAGAGTATGGTTTCCAATAGAGAAAATGGTTCCCTAAACCAATATATGTGATAATATTTGTCAGGCCTCGGGATGAGATCAATAGGGTTATTCATCCAGAATTTTATCATCTTTTCAAAATTGTACTGGGTCACGGAAGCTTCAAGAAATTGAGCATTCAACAACTGTTATGGTGAGCCAAGAGCATATTCCCTTGCAAACAATTTTGCATGAAAATATCCTAGTTGGGTATGCACATGATCCTCAAAAGATTGTTCTTTTGGGTTTGCATCGTTAATTTCCCACTTGAATGGGTATGTGTATGGCATGAACAGAGGTCTGGCTGCTATAAAGTGGAGCTGGGACTTACTAATATTGATGAAAAATGATTGGTCATGAGAAATGAAGGAAAAAGTGTCATTATCAAAAATGGCATAGATTCGAGGCCAATCCAGGTAGTAGGTTTCTGAAACCCGTCTGTTGGTGTTAGATAAGATTCCAACATTAGGGGTCCTTACTCTTTTTCTCATTCAGAGCGATTTTATACCTTGCGGGTTTGTTGGTTGTATTTTTTGAATCTAAGACAACTAGGGAAAATCAACCCACACAAGTTTCTTACCACAACTTTCGGTGTGTTTGGAATAGTTTATTTTCACAGGATATGGTCCTACTACCATCTAGGTTATCACTTTCTTAAGGGAAATTTTAACATTTTAACCTAGAAAAGTAAATTCTAAACTAAAATATGAAATTCTAACTAAACTAACTAAAGTAACTAAACTAAAATTAACTATATACCTACAATCTATATCAATCCTTTTTTATAAAATTCCTATTTGAAAACTAGAGTTATTTATTTGACAACTAAAAGTCTATTTAACAACTACTAAATGAATAATGACTAATTATGACAAATTAATATTTTTCTCTCTTAAGGAGAGTCTCTGCTTTGATTTTTGGAAACATTTTCCTAGGAAGTATTCAAAGATCAAATATAACTAACTAAATACAAAGACTATTTAACAACTGCCAAATGAAAATTTAAACTAAAAAAAAAAAAATTCTCTAAATTATCTACCCTGTCTTGGACAAGAACTGATTCTAAATTATGTTAATTGTTTACTGACTATGTAAAAAATATAAATTTAGAAATATAACTATGAGAGTGAAAACTAATCATAGTTATTATTAGAGTTACTGTCTATTGTAAAATAGTTTATGATTAAATAACTACTAATAAGAAATTATTAGTAACTTAAATCATAATAGTCAAATAAAAAATTAGCATATAACACTTTAATATAAGAACTTAAATATATTTAAATAATTGACATAATACTTGTAGAAACACAAGTAAATCAACAATAAATATCTATATGTATAATATTACTTAATCAAATTATTAAGCAAACATAATAAAATGGTAATAATATTATTAAGATCTAACACGAAAATGCACTATTGATTTGAGTAATTTCATAACATTCATACAATTATCATAAAATACAATTGTGAATGAATTTCAATAAAGGAGATTTCTATGAAATATATATATTAATTCACAAAACTAAATCGGACTATGATACCCGTTGAAGAAACAGTGTCAACTCAAAATATTAATAACAAAATTTATCACAAACTTGATATCATTGTAGATGACCTATTATCCATAAGAAATGTCTTCTTCAATGATATTGAATCCCTTTTCTAGAGACTCCTTACAACTTATATAATAAACCTTATTTAACTACTTCCAGTTTCTATGTAACTAATTCCTAAAAATAAACATCACCGTTTGACAGTTGTTAAGGAATCAAATCAAATGATAATTATAATCATTTCGTTCGATCTCAAATACATTCAATTTAACATATAGAATATTATAATGTATAACTATCTTAACAACTATAAAAAAAATTCATGATCATCATCCACAAAATTAAAACAGGTCCATGCAAAAAAATCTCATTCATAATAAACACCTAGGATTTGTTCCTTCATTTGAGAACAAAATTTTGTTGAAGTAACTGTAGCATGATTAAAAATTCTCTAGCAAAGATGTTTGTCAACGAAATCATGATCAAGGGAAACACCTGGTACAAAATATCTCTTACTTCCAACAGTCAACATTATCCAAATATGTTAACCTCTTAAAATCATATGCTAACCCACTTCAAATCATATGCTCACCACTTCAAATTGTATGGATTTTACCTTCTTTAGACATATGTTAAACAATTCAAATCCTATTATGTAATCAAGATAATGTATATGTATGTTAGGAAATTCACATTTAGACTCTTAAACATATAATTATGCATCCAATTGACCTCAACTTGCATTTAAAAAGAATAATATTATGCCACCTAGGAAGACACTCAGTTTGCTTGATTATGATCATGCCATTGTACAACATGCAAGGTAACATCAAATAAACACATTTTAGAGCTCTGTAGATTTGAACCTTATGTTTTTTTATGACAAAAATTTATATATAATTTTACCTTTTGTGTAGCAGGCTTAAGTTGGGAAGAATAGGGGGACTGGTGCAATGAGAAATAGGAAAACAAGTGGTGGTAGAAAACATGCATTTTCAATTATCAAACTCTCATTACACATGATAAACAAACATCATAGTGTACCAATAACATGTATACGAAAAGGTGGACCACTACAGAAAATGGGCTTCTAAATTGAATCAGTTCTTGCACGAGCTCTCAAAATTTCATTTGTATGGTGCATACCTACAACTCCTAGAATATTATATTCTCTAGGAACCACAAATAACACAACAAAAGGGTTGATTTTCTCTCCCAGTGGAGGTACTTCCACTTCAATTCCACTCAAAACACCATACCAAAGGAAAATTTCCTTGCTACCATCAAAGCAATTTTATCCAACTACATCTTGACAAGTAATACTCAAGATCATCCTAATTTCTTCCTTTTTGTTATTACGAATGGTGATCTCCAAAGGTGTCAAGTCATGATGTAATATAGAACCCTTTGGATGACCTTTCCAGGTAAAATCATAATGACAATCAGTCTCAGTTACATGAGTGTTTAAATTAGCTTCCTATGATGTGTCAATGATTCCATTAGAAGAATGATTCCTTCCAAGCATGAAACCAAAAGTTAATGGATCTAACAACAAAAAATACATAACATATTTCTGTAATGCCTCTTGAAATCCATTTTCATGTTCATCTCTGCAAAATTTTCCCTTCCTGAATGCCATTTTACTTGTATTCTAGAAGTCAAATATTAAATAACTGCATTTAATTCAACCTTTGTTTGTTTCTCTACATTACTTGAAATTTTAACCACAAAACCTTCCTTCCCTTTGGTTTCCATCCAGAAAAAATATTTATCAATAACAAGTAGTTTGCAATTCTCCATTGGTATCAAAACCCTAGATGCATAATCCCTATAAATTCTTGTAGTTGGGTAAAGGTAATCCACTACTTTCCCATATTTTATGGTCTCTTTATTTTCATCTTCTCTTTTGTTTCCTTGGATTCAAATCGTTATCTCAGACATGAATTCTATTGGATTCTGAACTTCAAGTTCAAGAAGATGTAGCCCCCATCTTACTCTGTATGGATCAATTGTAACTAAGCTATCAACATTATTCTATTTTGTTGTTCCCCCATCCATGATATATTGACCTACAACACTTGGAGTTGGAAGGGTTCTATTGATCTCTTCATGAGATGCTTGTGATTATCATGCTAGTGAACCAACTCCCTTTCCCCTAGTTAATCATCATTAGAAATGTAAGATTCTTTTCCAACTTTACTATAGTTATTTGTCAATGAATAACTGTGTCATGTTATCCTTTTGTACCTGTAGTTTAGTGAGAATCCTCCTCAACTAGATAGCCTGACATATTGTAGTTATTGATTCCTTGTATTTTACTTTTATCGATGGAAGTTATACAGTTGATCACTTCTTTTTGAGCCATGAAACTTCACCAAATATTTTACATTGGAGGTTGCAAAAAGAATACTTGGCATGTGTAAGGAACCCTAAATTATGGGACTGATTTTAAGAAAGAGTATGGATGCATATTGACAGGTTACATAGTTTTAGATCTAGGAGGATCGACAAGAAACAAAAATTCTCAGTATAACTGATATGTTCTCAAAAGACAAGTAGAGAGGAAGTTAAAGGTATTTTTCAATTGGTGTAGATCTTGTTTCTTCAACTGAAATTGTAGTTAAAATATTAACACTGCAATGCATTGGATGTTTTATGCATAATTTGTAGGATGTTTCTAGGCTTGTAGGATATTTTATGCATTTACCTCAATGCAAAAAGAGTGTTATTTAAGTTCATTTTCTTTTATATGCCCCTAACAAAGCATTACCATTCACTTAGTAGCCAGTACCAAGTTAAGTTTTTACAAACTTTAGAGTTGTCTTAATGTCGTGTAATCCATACATGCCTTGTATAATAATAATCATTTGTTGACCTATGACAATAATTTGGTGTTTTATTAGGGATTAAGTTGTTGGTCTAAGGAGAAAAATGAACCTGTGCATTGCTCATACCTCATAAACATCCCTAAAATTTTCAATTTGGGAAAATATGGGTACATTCAAACCTAAAATCAACAATAAAAAATATCATTCTTGTAATTTGGGCACTCATGGTAGTCTAGAGGCAATAAGCAACAACAATGAATGACCTAATCAGCATGAGAGGAAAATAAGGGTTTCTACCATGCACATTTTGGAATGGTTAAAGAATATTTTGGGTGGTTAAGCCACTTCCCAGCCTTATTTAACCTTCATACAGTAGTGAGAAAGAATTCTAAGAAAAAATAAACTATAAATATATAATAAAATAATAAAATAGGTTCATATCTGGTTTTAAACAAAATTTGTGTTATTGTGGGTTATTAGATAAGTTCTCTCATTCTTTGGTTTTTAAATGTTTTGGTGTAGTCTTCATAGATTTGTATTGAAGATGGATCTATATTGGTACTTGTATTAAAATATCAACATAATAATATTTATAGATTTGGATTTAAGATGGACCTATATTAGCACTTGTATTAAAATATCAACATAATATGCTTACATACTAACTCTGGTAGATTCTTTCCCAATGAAACTTAGGTTGTCCCTACAAGCAAGAGTTTTAGAACAATTTCCCTCCAGCAAAAAGAGACTGAGAGAATAATCCATCTTTGATTTGGAGGAGGAAAAAGTAGTCTATTTATAACCTAAAGAATGTTGTAATTTTACATTTTTCTAATGGAAATATTTGCACTCAAAAAAATTCTTACAAATAAAATGAAAATACTGAAAACATCAACTAAAGCTTTAGATCTGCATAAACAATAGTGTTGAATGGAAAATATCAGAAGTGTGTTGTTGAGGATTAAACACCCTTGTAACCTAGGGTTTGGGGTTACCAACTTACTACTAACCTTGTAGACAATCAGTTTTATTAGAGTACAAAAAGGAAATAGGAAGGAATACTTTGTCACATGCCCCAATTTGCAAAAAAAAATTTATAATATTTGAGGAATACTGTGTTAAATTTTATGCTAAGTTGTAATTGATGACTCAGTGGGGTCAAGAATATTTAATGTAAATTCATAATATTTTATTTATAAATAAATAAATGAGGAGACAACAGATTAGGGAAGATGTTAAAAGAGTGTTTACTGGTCAATTGGTGGAGGAGACTGGGTGGAGAGCAAACTGACATGTGGTAGGATCCTCAAACCACTTCCAAATGTTGCAGGCGGTAAATTACATATATTTTTGTTCATGATTCCCCAAGAAAGTGGAATCAGAGAAGGTGGCTCAATTAATGAAAACTGACCCAAAAGACCTAGGCATCTCTATAAAATTTCCCATTGAAGAGAGCTGAGGCTGCTCATTCTAGAGAAGTGATCATTCAGGGTGAATGAATTTTACTCAAGATAAATTCAATGGAGGGGAGTCTGGAGTTTGTTTGAGGGGATAAATACTAATATTGATCTAGTTGTAGCTTCTAATCTGAAGATCATACTGTTGAGAGAAGATTTTTATTACTGAGGTAACTGGACCAGTCAGGTGACAGAGGTCTTATAGTTGCATTCTCCACCCAGTTCTCAGCCAAGAAGATCAGGAACAAGCTCGAGGGTCCTGCAGAAGTGTTGTTTGAGCGCTCTCCAGGATTTTGGTTGGGAGGAACATCCTCCTTCAGCTGTTGTCATCTTGTCCTCAACAGGTTCTATTTTATTTTTACTGTCTTTAGTTAAATACTTCTTAGTTTATCTATTACATGCATGTTAGTGTTTAGGGTTTATGAATGAAAAGTAACTGTGTAATGTTAAGTTCAGTAAAATTATAGATTATAGTAGAAATGGAAATGATTATGTAAATAAGTGAAATATATAGAAAATAAATTTCCAAGCTGTGTTTTTCCACACCTGAACTCAGGTCGTACTCTAGCACAGTTGGATTGTTTTAGGTAAATGAAATGATTCTCTTATTGGAATGTAAACAGTAGATATGATTCTTTATTTGAATGTAAATAGTAAATAGATTTTACTTCAATGTTTATGAATTTCACTGAATAGCAGTGCTATGTTTTGTCTGCACTTATTTACTTCAGCCAACTAATAAAAAAATAGGTGTAAAAAGAAAATAGTAAAACAGTTTATAAATATTAACTCTACAGACCAGAGTAAGGATTCTTTTATAATCGTTTAATTTTCAAAAAATTACTGAAAGTCGATATTACCCTAGTTTCGAGTATTGCTACACCAAAAACCTAAGTATTTTTCTTAACTAAAAACTAGAAGCAAACAATTTAGAATCTTTTCTTTTCATACAGAGTTAGCATCATACTTATAACTTTAAGTCATATGATCTTTCATTATTCTATGTTTCAAAAGCAGAGTCAAAAATACTATAAGCAAAAGCAGAAATAAGGATTTATAAACTGTAGGGTTTTACAGTATTGCTTTTAACCCTTAAAAAGTCGAGTTCTAGAAATAAACAATATCTTTTAAATAGTGCTTTAAAATAATTATAAATACAGAGTATTAATAAAAACAATACTTATGTAATTAATGAACAAAGTAAACCAGTAATTATAAACCATTTGCATTATAAAATCCTTAGTCAAAGGTAGGCTCATAGCCTATAAGAATCAAAGGGTCGAAACCCAAAACCTGCTAATAAAACCAAATACATAAAAGTCATTGTATTAAACTATAACTAGTTACATTACTGACTATAAAAGTAAAAACCCCGCTAACTTTACAACTAGATTGTTCCACAGTCTTCTTTCTTTTAATTAAATATACTTAAGTCTTTTATATTAACCGTAAATAAAATACATTACTGACAGGATAGGTAAAACCCAGTTCACATTCTTCATCTTCTTGAAGTTCAAATAGGAAAACCGAAGCAAACGACGCAGAGATCACTTAAGCATCTCTTAGCACAGAGGAGTTTTTTATAAACTTAACAACAGTATTACATCATTAAACCATAAGGATGAAATTGTTTCACTGAAGCCACATATACATCACATCTTCAAAATATTGTGCAACCCAGTGAAGTATCGTTGAGGGTTTTAAAATAAAACATGGATAATAAACAAAGAAACTAAATATCACAACCAATAGAGAGTTCGAAGCCATGCTTTCAACCACAGGAACCTTCAACCAACAACCCAATTTGCAAGCAGGGAAAACCCACGACGAGACTGGGGATTACCCATTTGAAAGCCCACGAATTTAACTGACACATGAGTTGCATTTTTTCCATTCAATTCTGGAGCTATCAGCGTGAGCTTGCAAGTTTAAAAACCAAACATTATTCAAAACTCTAAATCATAATTTATTAAAACCCTAACTTATTAAATAAAGTGACAAAAGGAATGTGAGCAGAGTAAAGTGTTTACCTGCAAGTAAGAAGTAATTGGAGCCGAGAAGAAAATAGTCACCATCTCAAGTGAACCAAACTGAAAATCAAGCAAACCCTTAATCCAACTCTGCAACAAAGACAACAAGGAAAATAGTCTCAAGTTCCACAATGCCGAGGCAAAGAACGAGCAGTCTCAAGGTAAAAGCTTTTACAGGCTTCAAGCCAAGTGAAGAAGTTTAAACCACTCACACTAATCTTTCCTTAAACTCTCAAAAGAAACTAAAAACACCAACCATGAAACCATAAACCACTTGCATAGTAATGCAGGCCTCTCATGGCCACAAGGAGTCTCACAGCGCAGCCTATAAGGAGACAAACCCTCAGAGAAAAAATGCAAAGGATTAGGGTTCCTTTCGTTGTAAGTCAACCAATGCATGGAGGAGGCTCATCCACATGCCCTTCCAAATATTTAACCAAGTGTGGGTCAATTTCTATAGTCAACACTGCACGTTCAAATATAAAATATATCATTGCTAATAATGCAACCCATGATATCGACTATATTATAAAGGTGCATGACATTTTCCAATAATACAAATCATGTTATCGACCATAGTATAACATTTAATATGATTGCTCATCATGTCAACTTCGCCATCGATCATTTGGATAGTTCATATGATTGCTTACAATGTTAATCATGCTATTGTTTAAACCATGCATTAAAACTAGTATATTATAGGAACAAAACTTATAATGTATTCTACCTTTAGTTCGACCATATGATAGTAGTTGTTAGGTAGTGAAACTACCTTAGATTACAAGTTAGTATTTTTTTTATAGCCAAGTATTGTAAATTATAACTCAATATAGTATTGTAACATTACAATAACAATTGCATCGTGGTTATAAACTCAATACTATGTACACAGCTTGTCCACTAGCTGCGCAAGAAGATAATCATATTTGCAAACAAATCAAATAAGTTTGGTATTATTACATGACTAGTAAAGGGTAAATAGAGTAATAATATAATGATATGATGATTTATTGTATATACTGAAGAACTCTAAACTTCTCCACATAAAGAGTTGATGCTGATAAATGAAGGAGTCTTCAAGAAGATTGAAGATTAACCTTTGGAAATAGTTTATATTAAGTAACTAATATTTCATTATAAACTTTACCTTTGAAAAACACAGGATTATGATCATACATAAAGGGCAGTACACTTGAGTATTAAACATGACAATAGCAGTAAGATCATGAACTCTATGCTCACTGTAAGAATCTATAATTGACTAGATACTATAATATTTACGACAGAAAGAAACCTTGGAAGAACTCATTCTTGTAAATAGAATTAATTATGTTAAGGATAAAAGTCATTATGGCTTAAATTGAAATATTATCATAGATCCAAAACAAAGAAGGAATTTACTTTACCTCATTGGACTCTTGCATCTTAATAATCAATTTTTCTACTAGCATCTTATCATGCTAAAGAAGTACTTCTCGACATAATTCAAAATAAACTTCTACTTCATCATACACTTACTTGTTGAGCCTATAAGAACCAACAGTCCATTTGAGTTAGCATAATGCTAAGTAAGCCCCGATTTCAAACATGGTTTCTCACCTACTTGACAAAATTAAATCATCAGTACAGCTAGCAGCAACTAAATGCAAGTCATTTTTATATAACTTATAAAAATTAAAGTTGTATTAGTTTTTCTGAATTTTAAACTAATCCTTAAAATTTGTTAAATTGTTTCATTTTCCACTAACCTCTAGCAGTTACTAAACTACGATCTAAGACATTTTATGTCACTTTAAAATTTTTGAATTTTTATGAATTTTTGGGTTATTACATGTGGTATCAGAGCACAAGGTTCAAACACTAAGCCTTGATGAAGCTCAACTTGCTTATATGGAACAATAAATTTAAATCATTTTGCTAATGTTGTTTTCCTTGAATGATATCAATAGAGAAATTTGTTTCTGAGTTTAAAAACAAGTCTGGAAAGATTGGAGGAATATGCGAAAGAGGAATGTCCTTATAATGAACAAGATAATCTATAAAGAGAACCTATACAAGAAGACATAACTACTAATTCTTTAGAATTGTTACAAACAGTAAAAGAATTAAAATATGAAATGGAATCTGTTAAGAAAGAAAATGAGAGGATTCTGAGAGCTCAAGAGGAGCTGAATCAGATCTTAATAGAAATATTTCATACAAAGGGAAAGGGTAAAAGAGCTGATTTGGAAGAAATAACTAATAAACATAAGTATACAACGACTAAACTAATTAAAAATGAAAGTGGCTCATCTTCTGAAGTATATGGTGATCAACGTAACTTTCATTATACTAGTGACAGTGGTGAGGATAACCATCATACTAGGAAAAGAAAATATAAACCTTATGAAGAAATTTTTGGGGATTTTAAGAAGATCAAGCCGCCAACATTTAATGGAGAAACTAAAAAGGGGGAGGAAGCGGAATTCTAGTTATCCGGGATGAAGAAATACTTCTAGATTTATAACTATTCTAACCAATTAAAGGCTAGGATGGCTATTTATAATCTTATAGGGAAAGATGATATATGGTAGCAATATTTAAAGAGAGTGAAAGTTATAAGAGAGAAGAACATAAATTGGAGTACATTCAAGAAATACTTCAAAAAGAATTTTTTATCTGAACAGTACTATGAAGAAAGGGCTAAAGAATTCTATGAGCTAAAACTAGGTACAATGAATATGAAAGAATTGAACAGTAAGTTTCTAAGTCTACTTAGGTATGTGCCATACATTGTGGATGAGAAACCAAAGGTACAATGGTTTCTCAGCTATTTACCTTATCACATAAAGGATAGGATGAGCATGAAAATCAGAAAACCCTGGAAGAAGCGAATTTCTTTTATGAACTGAATCATAAAAAGGAGAGTATGGCCAATTGGAAGGCTAAAAGGAATAATAATTTTGGTCAAAATAAGAAAGAGTTTGCTCCTAATCAGAATTCTAAAAATAATAATACCATAAATTTTTCTAATAAGAATTTCCATGGGAATAAGAATAATTCACAGACCAATCAGAACAATCAAAAGAATAAAGAGTCTGCAAACAATCACAGTAATTACACAAAGAACTTTGAATGAAAAGAACCCATAAAGTTTTGGGAATGCAATGGTCCAAATTATGCCTCAGTTTGTCCCAATCGGGAAAAGACTATCAGCAATATCCACACAATATAGGAGGAGATGACTGTTGGTGATTTAGCGAGGACTATGCCCATGATCAATGCAGCTTTGGAGAATCGGCAAGCATAATATCAAACTTCCATGGTGGTAGTAGAAGGTAATATAAATCAAACATCCATATCTATTTTAATTGATCCAGGAGCTAGTTTAAGCTATATTTCTCCTAACTTTGTAGAAAAGTGTAAACTCCCAGTTGAAAAGTTTGCAAGTTCTTGGTTAGTTCAGTTAGCTACTGGTGCAAAGAGATAGGTAAATAGCTTTGTAAAGAATTGTGCAGTAACTATGGATCAATTTGAAACTTTTGTTAAGCTAAATGTACTACCTTTAGGTTCATATGACATATTAATTGTTATGGATTGGTTAGAGCAGCATAGGGTGGTCTTGAATTGCTTTGATAAAACCTTTACTTGTATAAATAATGATGGAAAATTGATAAGCGTAAAGGGAATCCCTAGGAAAACAACCGTAAGGTATATTTCTGCTCTGCAGCTTAAGAGAGATGTTGGGAATGGTTGTAAGTCTTATGCAGCAACAGTAACCAATGAAGAAAATATAAACAACATAGATAAATTAAAATTGGAGGATATACCAGCTCTAAAGGAATATGCAGATGTATTTCCAGAAGAAATTTCGGGACTTCCTCTGAAGAGGGAATTAGATTTTACCATTGAGCTGGTACCTGGTGTAGTGCCCATCTCAAAGGCCCCTTATCGAATGAATATAATTGAATTAAATGAACTTAAGTCACAGTTAAAATAACCTATTGACAAGAATTATATTCAACCCAGTGTGTCTCCTTTGTTAATAAAAAAGACAGAACTCTATGACTATGCATAGATTATCGTCAATTAAATAAGATGACTACCAAGAATAGATACCCGTTAACTCACATAGATGATCTGTTTGATCAACTACGTGGAGCCACGGTATTTTAAAATATTGAATTATGGTCTAGATATCACTAAGTCAGAATTAAAGATGAAGACAGCTTTAAAACAACTTTTAGGACTTGATATGGCCATTACGAGTTTGTCGTCATGCCATTCAATATTACTAATGCTCCACATGTTTTTATGTGTCTAATGAATAATGTAATGCATAAATATCTAGATAAATTTGTGGTCGTGTTTATCGATGACATATTAATTTATTCTAAATCTGAAGAAGAACATAAAGAGCATTTAAAAATTTGTCTTGCAAGAGTTGCGAGAACATCAACTCTTTGCGAAGTTTAGTAAATGTGACTTCTTTAAGGATAAAATTCAGTACTTAGGCCATATGGTGACTAAAGAAGGAATTTGGGTGGATCCCAAAAAGATAAAGGCAATCAAAGATTGGAAAGTTCCTAAAGACGTAATTGATGTATGATCATTCGTGGGGATTACCGGTTATTATCGGATGTTCATCGGAGGGTTTTCAAGAATCGCAAATCCGATAATCTCTTTGCAGAAAAAGGGAAAGAAATTTGATTGGAATCAGAAGTGTGAATATAGTTTTGAAAAGTTAAAAACCTTATTAGCTAGCACACAAATTTTAAGAATTGTTGATCCAAATAAAGATTTTATAGTATGTACTGACGCCTGCAATGACGGTTTAGGTGGAGTATTCACTCAGGAAGGACATGTCATTGCTTATGAGTCTAGTAAAATGAAGATTCATGAAAATAATTATGCAACCTATGACTTGGAATTAGCTGCTGTCATACATGCTTTAAAGATGTGGTGTCATCATCTAATTGGAAGAAAATTAATTTTAATGATGGATAATAAGGGATTAAAATATCTGTTAGATAAACCTAACCTGAATGCTACGCAAGCTAGGTGGCTAGATTTTCTAAGTGAATATGATTTTGAAATTCAACACATTAAAGGTAAAGAAAATAAAGTTGTTGATGCATTAAGTAGGAATGCAAAGCTGAATTTTACAGCAGCTATCAACACTTATACAACAGATTTGGAAGAATAGCTTAACGCAGGGATAGAACAAGATGAAAAATACTTAAAGTTACAAGTAAAAGCAAAAGAAAATTCAATAGAAAGTCTAAGCATAGGGTACAGATTGAATAAAAAAGGATTTTTACTATATTAAGACACAATATATGTACCTAATGTACCTAAGATTAAGTTATTGATTTTAGACGAAATCCATAAAACTCCTTATTCAGGGCATCTGGGTTATCAGAAAACTATAACCATGCTAAGAAAAGATTATTTCTGGCCAAACATGAAGACTGAATTGACAAAATATATTACTAGATTCTTTGAATGTCAGCAAGTAAAAACTGAACATCAGCATCCAGCTGGGCTACTTCATCCTTTGCCCATTCCTAGTTGGAAATGGGAGATAATTAGCCTTGATTTTATTACTGGTCTTCCTAAAAATCAGAACTTAAATGGCTCCATAATGGTAGTGGTTGACAAATTGAGTAAAGTAGCCCATTTTATACCTATAAAAACTACTTATAAAGCTGCAAATATAGATGATATTTTCTTAAAGAAAATTTTTCGACTGCATGGGATACCGGAGGTCATAATTTCAGACCGAGACCCTAAATTTATAGGTAACTTTTCGATATCTCTGTTTAAAGGATTAAATACCATGTTAAATTTTAGTACCTCCTTTCATACTCAAATTGATGGACATACTGAAAGAGTAAATTAGGTACTGGAAGATCTACTAAGAATGTATGTAAAGGAACAACCAGGTAAATGGGAAGATTATTTACACCTGGTAGAATTTGCTTATAATAATAATTATAAATATTTAGCTAGATATGGTCCTTTCAAAATTCTATATGGAATGAAATGTAACACTCCCATCTCTTGGAGTAATCTGGCAGACAGGTTAGTATTAGGACCTGAATTATTGAAAGAAATGGAAGTAATTGTAATGTAGGTACAAGGTAATTTGAAACTTGCACAAGATCGACATAAAAGTCAAGTAGACCTTAAAATAACTCTAAAAGAGTTCCAGGTAGGTGAACATGTTTTCATTAAGGTGAGACCCAAAAAGAGTTCTCTGAGGTTGGGTAGTTGTGCCAAACTAGCACCTTGTTATTTTGGTCCTTTTGAAATACTGTCCAGGATCGGACAGGTAGCCTAGCAGTTAGCTTTACCACCGAATTTAAGAGTTCACAATGTTTTTCACATTTCTGTATTAAAGAAATATGTGCATGATTCTACTCATGTTATTAAATAGAATGATGTGCAGGTGGAACCTGAAGGAGATTTTCTGGTGGAACCATACTGTATCCTCGAGCGGAGGGAGATCTCACTTTGGAACCGCACCATTGGTCAAGTGAAGGTGCAATGGAAGCACCTTAGTCTAGAGGAAGCCACCCGGGAATTGGAAATTCATTTGTGGGATGCATATCCAATTCTATTCCAGGGTAACTATGAGGATGAGGAATAAATAACATCGAGGATGATGTTATAATTTAAGGGGGTGTGTATGTCCCATGCCCCAATTTGCAAAAACAATTTTATAATATTTGAGCAACATTGTGTTAGATTTTATGCTAAGTTGTAATTGTTGACCCAATGGGGTCAAGAATATTGAATGTAAATTCAGAATATTTTATTTATAAATAAATAAATGAGGAGACAACAGATTAGGGAAGCTTTTAAAAGAGTGTTTACTGGTCAATTACTGGAGGAGATTGGGTGGAGAGAAAACTGACACGTGGCAGCATCCTCAAACCACTTCCAACTGTTGAAGGTGGAAACTTCCCTATATTTGTGGTCATGATTCCCCAATAAAGTGGAATGAGAGCAGGTGGCTCATTTAATGAAAACTAACCCAGAAGACCTAGGCATATCTATAAAATTTCCCATTAAAGAGAGTTGAGGCTGCTCATTCTAGAGAAGTGATCATTCAGCGTGAATGAATTTTACTTAAGAGAAATTCAATGGAGGGGAGTCTGGAGTGTGTTTGAGGGGATAACTATTGAGATTGATCTAGTTACAGCTTCTAAGCTGAAGATCATACTGCTGAGAGTAGATTTTTATTACTGAGGTAATTGGACTAGTCAGGTGATGTTGATGTATTTGTAACTTCGGAATGTATTCATCTATGTATCTTATATATTGTAACCCGATGTTTATTTTGGGATGTATCTATTATGTATTTGATTCATGTTTTCATGCCGTGATGTTTCGATCAGGAGGATCAATAATGTAAACAAGTCATGTCAAGTCATGGTGGGTAACCCTCCGATTGTCTAAGTGTTAAAGTCCCCGCAGTTCCGGGGCATTAGGGTTATTAGACTCTCCTAGTAGAGGTCGGCCCTAGTAGGGTTTTAGTCATGTCAGGATTAGTATAAATAGAGAACTGGAGTCTCTATTTATCACACAAGTCATACACACTCAAGTGCAGTGCATAGTTGAGGAAGGAGAAGACACTGGGGCTAGAAAAGAAGAATATTACTGCTATTAGGAGATCACTTACTATTTTGGTGCTGATTCTATCTCTGAGGAAGTTGAGGGGTTTTCTCCTTTATGGTTTCCCCGAGGAAAAACACTATGTTCATTGTATCTTGTGTTTGATTGTTGTACTTGTTATTCTCTCAGTTAAAGATCCTAATAATGCTAGCTTAATGTTGAAAAACTAACATGGTATAAGAGCTAACCTGAGAAGAAGACACTGTGTAGCTGTGGGAACTAGGGCTTCCGGGTTTGTGGATCTTCCTCCACATATTTTCAGCAAAATTAAGGTGGAATAACTCTCCTCCTTAGGGCGCATCTTTCTGTCGAAGCAGAATCCAATTCTGAGGTTTTTCAGTTTTGGACCTGTCACTACTGTCGAAAATTAGGGATTTTCACAGAAGAGGAATTTTTCAGTGAGCCCAAGCCTGCATTGATATCCTCCCCAAAATAAAAGTTAAGGACAAATTTCAAGGCATTTGGGTGGACAGAACTCCAAAAAATCAAAACCCTAGTTTGCTCCTGAACCAACTTTGTAGGATTTCAGCTCAAGTCTCGGATCCGACATTTTGACCTGGTAAGATCTAAGATCTCTTGTATTTCCATTTTAGATTCTCATTTTAAATATGTCTCATCATACCAAGCTTGATGATAAGCTTGAGGGAGCTGATAACTTCCGAGCCTGGAAGTATAGGATCTCTCTGATCCTAGAAGTGAATGAATTAGACTCCTACATTCATGAGGAGGTTCTAGTTCCAAATGGAGATGAGGAAAAGGCCTTACATAAGAAGAATATGGTTATGGAAAATAGGATCATCATTGATTCTATCAAGGATCACCTTATCCCATAGGTGTCCTCTCTCAAGACACCTAAAGCTATGTTTGATGCCCTAACCAAATTGTTTGAATGGAAGAACATAAACCGGAAGATGAATCTGAGGAATAAAATGAAGAATGTGAAGATTTATAATGTAGAGACCATCCAGTATTACTTCACAAGGGTCTCCCAGATCAAGGAATGATTAGAAGCTATAGATGAAGAAGTGGAGAATGCAAAGATTGTAATGACTACTTTGAATGGCCTTCCTAGGTCATGGGATTCTTTCATTCAAGGAATATGTGCTAGAAAGAAGTTAGTCAAGTTCAGAAGACTATGGGAATAATGTTCTCAAGAAGAAGCTTGAATAGCAGCTCGAGAAGAGAAGATGGGAAGTGAAGATCAATCTCTCACTGTTCACTCCAAGAGAGGCAGAAGAAAAACTCATCACTTAAAAGGTAAGAATTCTCATCATAAAGACAACAATAGAAAGGACCCATCTAAATTAAGATGTTATACATGTGATGAGATATGACACTTTGCAAAAGACTGTCCTAGGAACAAAAACCACTCTCATAAGAAGAAGGGGAACAAAAGAAGACATCATGCTCATGCTGCAGAGAATGATGAACCATCCAAGAAGAGATCTAGATATGAAAGTGAAGATTCTTCAAGCAAGGATGAATATGTTCTGATATCCACTCTCACAGGTAACATTACTCATGGTAGTGATGATTGGCTTATAGATAGTGGGGCTTCCAAACATATGACGGGATTCAAAGAATCCTTTGTAAGACTGTCAGAACATGAATCACCTCACAAGGTGAAGCTAGGAGATGACTACCAATATCCAATAAAAGGTAGTGGGGAATATTCATATAAGCTAGACTCTGGTAAGTCTCTAACAATGAAAGAAGTATTGTTTGTACCAGGACTCAAGAAGAACCTTCTCTCCATATCATAATTGGATGCAAAAGGAATGAGGGTTGCATTCATAGATGGTCAAGTCATCATGTGGCCAAAAGGTAGGACTATCAATGATGCAGTGGTTATCGGAGAACAAGAAGGAGGATTGTACAAATTGAAGGGCCATCCAGAACAAGCCTTGGTCCTTAACATAGTAGATCCAAATGAGCTTCGACATAGAAGGCTTGCACATGTGCATTATAGAGCACTACCGATTGCAAGCAAAGCTGTTGAAGGTATTCCATAATTCCAAGAAAAACATGATGGAGTCTACAAAGGATGTGCGAAAGGGATGAATACAAAGAAGACGTTTCCCAGTAGTGAAAGCAAAGCCAAAGGCATACTAGAAATCGTCCACTCCGATGTATGCGGTCCTATGTCATGAAACTCACTAAGCGGGTATGCATACTATGTTTCTTTTATTGATGATTTTTTTAGAAAGACGTGGGTTTATTTCATGAAGATCAAAGATGAAGTATTTAGTAAGTTCAAGTAATTCAAATCCTTGATCGAGAACCACAATGAAAATAAGATCAAGACTTTTCGATCAGATAATGGCGGAGAATTCACTTCAAATGAATTCAAAGAGCTATGCAAAGAATCAGGGATTAAGAGGGAGTTGTCCACTCCTTATAATCCACAAGAGAATGGGATTGCGGAACAAAAGAATAGAACCATCATGGAAGCTGCAAGAGCAATGCTTCATGATCAAGATCTTCCTATGCATCTTTGGGTTGAAGCTGCCAGAATAGTGGTGTATGTACAGAACCGAAATCCACATAGAGTACTCAAAAACAAGACTCCTAAAGAAGTCTTCTCTGGAAAGAAACCAGAAGTCAGCCATCTCAAAATATTCAGCTGTCTTGTGTACATGCACATTCCAAAAGAGAAGAGAACAAAATTAGAACCTTCAGGAAAGAAGGACATATTTGTCGGATACTCTGAAAGCTCAAAGGCTTACAGAATCTATTTCCCAGGATACAAGAAGATTGACATTAGCAGGGATGTGACATTTGATGAAGACACAACTTACAACGAATCCAGAAAGAGACTTGTTGTAGAACCTGAAGAAGCAGAAGCAGAAGTACCCAAAATTCATGACACAACCATGAACGAAGAAGATCAAGAAGAAGATCGAGATGTCGAGGAACCACAAAGACATGTAGATCCACCTCTGGAGAAGAATCCTAATAAGAGGAAACCTGCTTAGATACGTGAACTTATCCAAGGTGCGGAAAGATATGGGGCTCTAGAAGAGAATCACAGAGAAAGAAAGAGAACCAGATCCTGCTCCGGCTATGTAGCTTTACTATGTGATTTCATTGATAAAGAACCTTCCAGTTATGAAGAAGCAGCAAAATAGAAAGAATAGAAGGATGCTATGATTGAAGAATATCAATCGATCATGAACAATGATGTTTGGGCTGTTGTCCCAAGACCAGAAGGGAAGTCAGTTGTAACTTCCAAATGGATCTACAAGATCAAGCATGCTGCATATGGTAGCATTGAAAAATATAAAGCAAGATTTGTAGCTCGAGGTTTCTCTCAGAAAGAAGGAATAGACTATGAAGAAAATTTTGCACCTGTAGCCAGATACACTTCCATCAAATCAATACTTTATCTGGCTGTAGTGATGAAATTGAAGATACACCAAATGGATGTCAAGACTGCTTTCTTGAATGGTGTAGTGGAAGAGGAAGTGTATGTAGAACAGTCATTCAGTTTTGAGACACATAACAGAGAGTCTCATGTATGCAGATTTAAGAAATCCCTGTACAGTTTGAAACAGGCACCCAAGACCTGGTACAGTAGAATTGACAACTTTCTATCCAGTTTGGGCTTTACCAAGAGTAAATCAGACTCCAACCTTTACTACAAGGTTGAGGATGGCAACCCAGTGATGCTTCTACTATATGTAGATGATCTATTTGTGACAGGTACAGATGGGTTGATTGCTGATACAAAAAGAAAGCTTGCTACTGAGTTCAAAATGAAGGACTTGGGGATGATGCATTACTTTCTAGGTATGGAGGTGTGACAGAGTATAGATGGAATCTTCCTTGGACAAGGGAAGTATGCAGTAGAGATTTTGAAGAGGTTTGGGATGATGAACTGCAAGGCTATGAACACACCGATGGCATCGAACCTGAAGCTATTGAGTGATGATTCATCAGAGTCAGTTGATGCTACGATGTATCATGAGATGATTGGGTCATTGATCTACCTGACGAACACAAGACCAGACATTTGCTTTTTCGTGAACACCTTGAGCCAGTTCTTGACAGATCCGAGAGGTGTTCACTTGATTGCTGCAAAGCATATTCTAAGGTACCTGAAGGGTATAGTTAATTATGGGCTCAAGTACAATGTGAATCAAAATATTAACCTGGAATATTATGTTGATTCAGATTGGGTAGGCAGTGCCATTGATAGGAAGAGTACTTCAGGATGTTGGTTCAGTATCGGATTAGGTGTGATCTCTTGGTTTAGTAGGAAGCAATCTTGTGTGGCACTGAGTACAGCTGAAGCAAAGTATGTCGCAGCTTGTTTATCTAGTTGTGAGGTAGTATGGCTATGGAAGCTATTGTCTGATATATTTGATCTCCAGTTGGATGCTACTTGTTTGCATTGTGACAACCAGAGTTGTGTGAAGTTGTTAGAGAATCCAGTGTTCCATGACAAGTCGAAGCATATTGAGATCAAGTATCACTATATCAGGGATATGGTGTAGAGAGGAGCAGTGAAGCTCCAGTATGTGGCGACGGAGGAACAGATAGCTGATGTATTGATGAAGCCATTGGCTAGGCTGAAGTTTGAGTACTTCAGGGAGAAGCTTGGTGTTCTCTAGATCGAGGTTTCCTCAAAGAGAAAGTGATGAGACCCATATCCATTCTGATATGGTGAGAGGATTGGTTCCTTCCATGGTCAGATGTAAGGGTTGAGCCATTCTATCATGGTGATAGGTTTGCTCCCTTTCATGACAGATATGAATGCTGGACATTCTGTCGAGTAGGAGAGACGTAAGGCAAATTTCCATTCTAGGAATGGAGGCACCTAGTCAGTTACCAGGAACACTCAGTGTAGGACTGAGTAGCCATTCTGATGTGATAGAGGGATGTGTTCCCACTTGATCAAATGTAAGGGCTGAACCATTTTTTAATGGCTAAAGGATTAAGTTCCTTCCATGTCATATGTGAGTGCTGGCCATTCCGACGAGCAGGTTAGACATAAGGGCAACTACCATTCTCTAGGAGAATGGAGGCACCTGGTAAGTTACCAGGTAGCTCAGTCAAGGAGGACTGGGGGCCATTCTGATATGACTGTAGGATTGGTTCCTACAAGATCATATGTGAGTGCAAGCCCTTCCATCACTATGAGCAGGATGTGTTCCCACCTGGATGGATGTAAGTGCATAGCCCTTTCATCACTGTGAGTAGGATGTGTTCCCGCCTGGATGAATGTAAGTGTAGAAATCTTTCATCATTGTGAGAAGGATGTGTTCCGTCCTGGATGAGATTATTTCATCATTGTGAGAAAGATGTGTTCCATCCTGGATGAAAGTGGGAAAATTTCCATCATTGTGAGTAGGATGTGTTCCAGCCTGGATGGAAGTACATAACTCTTCCATCATTGTGAGTAGGATGTGTTCCATCCTGGATGGATGTGAGTATTGTGCCTTTCTGACGAGTAGGTCAGATGTAAGTGTTGAAGCCCTTTCATAGATGTTAGTGATGTGATGTCCTATCATTCTGGTGAATGTGAGTGCTAGGCCTTTCTGATGTGATTATAGGATTGGTTCCTATATGATCAGATGTGAGTGTTGGGTGTGCCTTTCTGCAAGTAGGTCAGATGTAAGTGTTGGACAAAGACCTACATGATGGCTAGGCCTACAACCAGTATGAAAAATGGTTGGCTCTGTAGAACTTCCTATGACGAGAAGAATCAGTGAGATAGCACCAGTGATGATCCAGATCAAGTGATGATAAAGATCTAGTGATGATAGCCAGTGATGATCCAGATCGAGTGATGATTGAGATCCAGTGATGATAGCCAGTGATGGTCTAGATCGAGTGATGATCGAGATCCAGTGATGATAGCCAGTGATGATCCAGATCTAGTGATAATAGCCAATTATGATCTAGATCGAGTGATGATCGAGATCCAGTGATGATAACCAGTAATGATCCAGATCAAGTGATGATCCAGATCTAGTGATGATGCCCCATGATGATCCAGATCGAGAAATGATCCAGATTCAAAGAATGAAGATGACTTGAAGATGAAGATGACTTGAAGACTCAGAAGACTTAAGGTGCAGATGACTAGATGATCTAGTTGATACAAAGAAGAAGACTAGTGCTGAAAATTGTGTCGAAAGAATACCTTCCTAGTTAAGAGGGAGTGTTGATGTATTTGTTACTTCATAATGTATTCATCTATGTATCTTATATATTGTAACCTGATGTTTATTCTGGGATGTATCTATTATGTATTTGAGTCATGTTGGCATGCCTCGATGTTCCAATTGGAAGGATCAATAATTTAAACAAGTCATGTCAAGTCATGGTGGGTAACCCTCCGATTGTCTAAGTGTTAAAGTCCCCACAGTTCTGGGGCACTAGGGTTATTAGACTCTCCTAGTAGAGGTCGGCTCTAGTAGGGTTTTAGTCATGTTTGGATTAGTATAAATAGAGAACTGAACTCTATATTTATCACACAAGTCATACACACTCAAGTGTAGTGCATAGTTGAGGAAGGAGAAGACACTGGGGCTAGACAAGAAGAAGATTACTGCTGTTGGGAGATCACTTACTGTTTTGGGGATTTTACTATTTTGGTGTTGATTCTATCTCTGAGGAAGTTGTGGGGTTTTCACCTTTATGGTTTCCCTGAGGAAAAACATTGTGTTCATTGTATCTTGTGTTTGATTGTTGTACTTGTTATTCTCTCAATTAAAGATCCTAATAATGCTAGCTTAATGTTGAAAAACTAACAGGTGATAGAGGTCTTACAGTTGCATTCTCCACCCAGTTCTTAGCCAAAAAGACCAGGAACAAGCTCGGGGGTCCTAAGGAAGCGTTGTTTGAGCGCTCTCCAGGAGTTTGGTTGGGATGAACAACCTCGTTAAGTTGTTTTCGTCTTGTCCTCAACAGGTTCTATTTTATTTTTACTGTCTTCAGTTGAATACTTAGTTTATCTAGTACAAGCATGTTAGTGTTTAGGGTTTATGAATGAAAAGTAACTGTGTAATGTTAAGTTTAGTAAAATTATAGATTATAGTATAAATGGAAATTATTATGTAAATAAGTGAAATAGATAGAAAATAAACTTCCAAGTTGTGTTTTTCCACACCTGAACTCAGGTCGTACTCTAGCACTGTTGGATTTTTTTAGGTAAATGAAATGATTCTTTTATTGAAAATGTAAACAGTAGATATGATTCTTTACATGAATGTAAATAGTAAATTGATTGTACTTCAATTTTTATGAATTTCACTGAATAACAGTGCTATGTTTTGTCTGCACTTATTTACTTCAGCAAACTAATATAAACATAGTTGTAAAAATAAAATAGTAAAACAGTTTATAAATATTAACTTTACATACCAGAGTAATGATTCTTTTATAATCCTTTAATTTACAAAAAATTACTGAAAGTCGATATTACCCTAGTTTCGAGTATTGCTACACTAAAAACCTAAGTATTTTTCTTAACTAAAAACTAGAAGCAAAATTGTTTAGAATCTTTTCTTTTCATACAGAGTTAGCATCATACTTATAACTTTAAGTCATATAATCTTTCATTATTCTATGTTTCAAAAAAAGAGTAAAAAATACTATAAAAAGAAGCAGAAATAAGGATTTATAAACTGTAGGGTTTTATAGTATTTCTTTTAAGCCTTAAAAATCCGAGTTCTAGAAATAAACAATATCTTTTAAATATTGCTTTTAAATAATTATAAATACAGAGTATTAATAAAAAAAATACTTATGTAATTAATGAACAAATTAAACCAGTAATTATAAACCATTTACATTGTAAAATACTTAATCAAAGGTAGGCTCATAGCATGTAAAATTCAAAGGGTCGAAACCCAAAACCTGCTAGTAAAACAAAATACATAAAATTCATTGTATTAAACTATAACCGGTTACATTACTGACTATAAAAGTAAAAAACCCGTGAACTTTACAACTAGACTGTTCCACAGTCTTCTTTATTTTAATTAAATATACTTAAGTATTTTATATTAACCATAAATAAAATACATTACTGACATGATAGGTAAAGCCCAGTTCACAGTCTTCATCTTCTTGAAACTCATATAGGAAAACCGAAGCAAACGAGGCAGATATCATTTAAGCATCTCTAAGCACACGGAAGGTTTTTATAAACTTCACAATAGTATTACATCATTAATCTGTAAGGATGAAATTGTTTCATCGAAGCCACATATAAATCACAAATTCAAAAGCTTGTGCAACCCAGCGAAGTATCACCAGGGTTTTAAAATAAAACATGGATAATAAAAAAACAAACTAAATATCACAACCAAGAGAGAGTTCGAAGCCATGTTTCCAACCACAGGAACCTTCAACCAACAACCCAATTCACAAGCAAGGAAAACCCATGACGAGACCAGGGCTTACCCGTTTGAAAGTCCACGAAGTTAGCCAACACATGAGTTGCATTTTTTCCATTCAAGTCTGGAGCTATCAGCATGAGCCTCCAAGTTTAAAAAACAAACATTATTCAAAACTCTGAATCATAATTTATTAAAACCCTAACTTAGTAAATAAATTGACAAAAGGAATGTGAGCAGAGTAAAGTGTTTACCTGTGAGTAAGAAGTAATTGGAGCTGAGAAGAAAACAGTCACCAACTCAAGTGAACCAAACCAAGAAGCAAGAAAACCCTTAAGCCAACTCTGTGACAAAGATAGCAAGGAAAACAGTCTCAAGTTCCATGATACCAAGGCAAGGAACGAGCAGTCTTAGGGTAAAACCTTTTACAGGCTTCGAGCCAAGTGAAGAAGTTTAAACCACTCACACTGAGTTTTCCTTAAACTCTCAAAATAAACTGAAAACACCAACCACGAAACCATAAACCACTTGCACAGTAATGCAAGCTTAGTGCCAAATTTTAAGGAAGAGCAAGCCTCTCATGGCCGCAAAGATTCTCACAGCGCGGCCTACAAGGAGACAAACCCTCGGAGCAAAAATGCAAAGGAGTAGGGTTCCTTTTGTTATAAGTCAACCAATGCATGGAGGAGGCTCGTCCACGTGCCCTTCCAAATATTTAACCAAGTGTGGGTCGATTTCTATAGTCAACACTGCACGTTCAAATATAAAATATATCATTTCTAATAATGCAACCCATGCTATCGACTATAATATAAAGGTGCATGACATTTTCCAATAATACAAATCACGTTATCAACCATAGTATAACATTTCATATGATTTCTCATCATGTCAACTTTTCCGTCGATCATTTGGATAGTTCATATGATTGGTCACAATTTCAATCATGCTATTGTTTAAACCATGCATTAGAACTAGTATATTATAGGAACAAAACTTATAATGTATTCCACCTTTAGTTCAACCATATGATAGTAGAAGGTAGTGAAACCACCTTAGATTACAAGTTAGTATTTTTGTTATAGCCTAGTATTGTAAATTATAACTCAATATAGTATTGTAACATTACAATAACAATTGCATCATGGTTATAAAATCAATACTATGTACACAGATTGTCCACTTGATGCGCAAGAAGATAATCATATTTCCAAACAAATCAAATAAGTTTGGTATTATTACATGACTGGTAAAGGATAAATAGAGTAATAATATAATGATATGATGATTTATTTTATGGACTAAATAACTCTAAACTTCTCCACATAAAGAGTTGATGCTGATAAATGAAGGAGTCTTCAAGAAGACTGAAGATTAACCTTTGGAAAGAGTTTCTATTAAGTAACTAATATTTCATTGTAAACTTTACCTTTGAAAAACATAGGATTATGATCATACATAAAGAGCTGTACACTTGAGTATTAGACATGACAATAGCAGTAAGATCATGAAATAGTAGAAGTAATTATATGCCAAGATCTTGAACTCTATGCTCACTATAAGAATCTATAATTGACTAGCTACTATAATCTTTACGATAGAAAGAAACCTTGGAAGAACTCATTATTGTAAATAGAATTAATTATAATAAGGATAAAAGTCATTATGGATTAAATTGAAATGTTAGTTTTTCAACATTAAGCTAGCATTATGTTCAGATCTTTACTGAGAGAATAACAAGTACAGCAATCAAGCACAAGAGAAAGTGAACACAATGTTTTTGATCGGGGACACCATAAATGGAGAAAACCCTGCAACTCCCTCAAAGATAGAATCATCACAAGATGTAAAACCCCAAAACAGTAAGATGCACTCCCGACAGCAGTAGTCTTCTTCTTGTCTAGTCCCAGTGTATTTCCTTCCTCACTAATGTGCCACACTTGAGTGAGTGAATGATATGTGTGATAAATAGAGAGTCTCACTCTCTATTTATATTCTTCCATTCACTTGAAGTGCACTCAATCATGTCAGCCTTACTTAACAATTACTTACTAGAGCCTACATCACTATGAGTGTATAATAACCCTAGTGCCCCGAAACTAGGGGGGACTTTAACAATGACTTGACATGAATTGTTTACATTATTGATCCTTCTGATCGGAACATTGGGGCATGAAAACATGACTCAAATACATAATAGAAACATCCCAGAATAAACATCGGGTTATAATACATAAGATACATAGACAAATACATTCCGAAGTTACAAATACATCAACACTCCCTCTTAACTAGGAAGGTATTCTTTCGACACAATTTTCAGCACTGGTCTTCTTCTCTGTATCAACTCGATCAATCTGCATCTCGAGTCTTCTAATTCTTCAATTCATCTTCATCTTCAAGTCATCTTCATTCTTTGAATCTACATCATCTCTTGATCTAGATCATCATCACTGGATCTGGATCATCACTCGATCTGGATCATCATCACTGGATCTGGATCATCACTCGATCTGGATCATCACTGCTAGATATGGATCATCACTCAATCTCAATCATCATCACTGGACTGGATCTGGATCATCACTGTTGGATCTGGATCTCTCGGAGTCATCATAACTAGATCTGGATCATAACTCGATCTAGATCTCACCTGGTCATCATCATGTGTGTGTTATCTCATCACAGGAAGTTATACAGAGCCAGCCTTCTTTCATGTTAGGTGTATGCCTACTCCTTTTAGGTCTTTGGTAGCCCTTATATCTAACCTACTCATCAGAATGGCCAGCACTCACATCTGACATGGGAGGAATCTAATCCTTTAGCCATGAATAGAATGGATCTACCCTTACATCTGTCCTTCTTGACAGAATGGCTAGCACTCATATCTGACCTCCTCATCAGAATGGATCTGCACTTACATTTGACCTACTCATCAAAATGGCGGTAGCCCTTACATCTGTCCTACTCGACATAATGGCCAGCACTCACATTTGACCTCCTTGTCAGAATGGCTCTGCACTTACATTTGACCTACTCGTCAAAATGGCAGTAGCCCTTACATTTGTCCTACTCGACAGAATGGCCAGCACTCACATCTGACCTCCTCGTCAGAATGGCTCTGCACTTACATTTGACCTACTCGTCAAAATGGCGGTAGCCCTTACATATGTCCTACTCAACAGAATGGCCATCACTCACATCTGACATGGAAGGAACTAAATCCTTTAGCCATGACCAGAATGGCTCTGCCCTTACATCTGACCTACTCGTCAGAATGGCAGTAGCCCTTACATTTGTCCTACTCTATAGAATGGCCAGCACTCACATCTGACATGGAAGGAACTAAATCCTTTCACCATGACAGAATGGCTCAGCCCTTATATCTGACCATGGAAGGAACCAATCCTCTCACCATGTCAGAATGGCTATGGGTCTCATCACTTTCTCTTGGAGGAAGCCTCGATCTGGAGAACACCAAGATTCTCCTTGAAGTACTCAAACTTCATCCTAGCCAATGGCTTCGTCAATACATCAGCTATATGTTCCTCCATCGCAACATATTAGAGCTTCACTGCTCCTCTCTGCACCATATCCCTGATATAGTGATACTTGATCTCGATATGCTTCGACTTGTCATGGAACACTGGATTCTCTGATAACTTCACACAACTCTGGTTGTCACAATGTATACAAGTAGCATCCAACTGGAGATCAAATAAATCAGACAGTAGCTTCCACAGCCATACTACCTCACAACTAGCTAAATAAGCTGTGACATACTCTGCTTCAGCTATACTCAGTGCCACACAGGATTGCTTCCTGCTAAACCAAGAGATCACTCCTGATCCCATACTAAAGCAACACCCTGAAGTACTCCCCCTGTCGATGGCACTGCCTGCCCAATCTGAATCAACATAACCCTCTAGGTTAATATTTTTATTTGCATCATACTTGAGCCCATAATCAACTGTACCCTTCAGGTACCTCAGAATATGCTTTGCAACAGTCAAGTGAACACTTTTTGGATCTGTCAGGTACTGGCTCAAGGTGTTCACAGCAAAGCAAATATCTGGTCTCGTGTTCATCAGGTACATCAATGACCCAATCATCTAACGATACATCGTAGCATCAACCGACTCTGATGAAGCATCACTCAACAGCTTCAAGTTCGATGCCATAGGTGTGGCCATAGCCTTGCAGTCCATCATCCCAAACCTCTTCAAGATCTCTACTGCATACTTCCCTTGTCCAAGTAAGATTCCATCTGTACTCTGCCACACCTCCATACCTAAAAAGTAATGCATCATACCCAAGTCCTTCATTTCGTACTCGGCAGCAAGCTTTCTTTTCGTATCAGCAATCAACCCATCCATTCCTGTCATGAACAGATCATCTACATATAGTAGAAGCATCACTAGGTTTCCATCTTCAACCTTGTAGTAAAGGTTGGAATCTGCTTTACTCTTGGTAAATCCCAAATTGGATAGAAAGCTGTCAATTCTGCCGTACCAGGTCCTAGGTGCCTGTTTCAAACCATACATGGATTTCTTCAATTTGCATACATGATACTCTCTATCATGTGTCTCAAAACCGAGTGGATTTTCTACATAACCGAGTGGCTTTTCTACATACACTTCCTCTTCTACTACACCATTCAAGAATGCAGTCTTGACATCCATCTAGTGTATCTTCCATTTCATCACTACAGCCAGAGCAAGTACTGATCCGATGGAAGTGTATCTGGCTACTAGTGCAAAGGTCTCTTCATAGTCTATTCCCTCTTTCTGAGAGAATCCTCAAGCTACAAATCTTGCCTTATACTTTTCAATGCTACCGTCTACAGCATGTTTGATCTTGTAGATCCATTTGGAAGTTACAACTGACTTCCCTTCTAGTCTTGGGACAACATCCCAAACATCATTCTTCATGATCGATTGATATTCTTCGATCATAGAATCCTTCCATTCTTTTTGTTCTGCCGCTTCTACATAACTGGAAGGTTCTTTATCAATGAAATCACATAGTAAAGCTACATACCTGGAATTAGATCTGGTCCTCTTTCTTTCTCTGTGATTCTCTTCTGGAGCCCCATATCTTTCCACACCTTGGATAAGTTCACGTACCCAAGCATGTTTCCTCTTATGAGGATTATTCTCCAGAGGTGGATCTACAGGTCTTTGTGGTTCCTCGAACTCTCAATCTTCTTCTTGAGCTTCTTCGTTCATGACTGTATCATGAATTCTGGGTACTTCTATTTCAGCTTCTTCAGGTTCTTCAGTAGGTTTCTTTCTGTATTTGTTGTAAGCTATACCTTCATCAAATGTCACATCCCTACTAATGTCAATTTTCTTGTATCCTGGAAAATAGATTCTGTAAGCCTTCAAGTTCTCAGAGTATCCCACAATTATTCCCTTCCTTCCTGAAGGATCTAATTTTGTTCTCTTCTCTTTTGGAATGTGTATGTACATGGGACAGCCGAATATTCTGAGATGGATGACTTCTGGTTTCTTGCTGGAGAAGACTTCTTCAGGAGTCTTGTTCTCAGGTACTCTATGTGGAGTACGGTTCTGTACATACACCGTTGTTCTAGCTGCTTCAGCCCAAAGATGCATAGGTAGATCTTGATCATGAAGCATAGCTCTTGCAGCTTCCATGATGGTTCTATTCTTCTATTTTGCAATTCCATTCTGTTGCAGATTATAAGGAGTAGACAACTCTCTCTTAATCCCTGATTATTTGCATAGCTCTTTGATTTCATTCGAAGTGAATTCTCCACCATTATCTGATCGAATGGTCTTTATCTTCTTTTCAGTATGGTTCTTGATCAAGGCTTTGAATTCCTTGAACTTGCTGAATACTTCATCTTTTTTCTTCATAAAGTAAATCCATGTCTTTCTAGAAAAATCATCAATAAAAGAAACATAGTATGCATACCCGCTAAGTGAGTTTGATGACATAGGACCGCATACATCAGAGTGGATGATTTCTAGAATGCTTTTGGCTTTTCTTTCACTGCTGGGAAATGTCTTCTTTGTATTCTTTCATTTTGCACATCCTTTGCAGACACCAGCATGTTTTGCTTGAAATTATGGAAGACCTTCAACAGCTTTGCTTGCAACGGGTAGTGCTCTCTAATGCACATGTGCAAGCCTTCTATGCCAAATCTCATTTGGCTCTACTGTGTCATGGATCAAGGCTTGTTCTATATGACCCTTCAATTTTTACAATCCTCCTTCTTGTTCTCCAATCACTACCACATCATCGATAATCTTTCCTTTTGGCCACATGATGAATTGACCATTTATGAATGCAACCCACATTCCTTTTGCATCCAATGATGAAATGGAGAGAAGGTTCTTCTTGAGTCCTGGCACAAACAATACTTATTTCATTGTTAGAGACTTACCAGAGTCTAGCTTGTATGAATATTCCCCACTACCTTTTATTGGATATTGGTAGTCATCTCCTAGTTTCACCTTGTGAGGTGATTCATGTTTTGATAGCCTTACAAATGATTCCTTGAATCTCGTCATATGTTTGGAAGCCCCACTATCTATAAGCCAATCATCACTTCCATGAGTAATGTTACCTGTGAGGGATGATATCAGAACATATTCATCCTTGCTTGAAGAATCTTCACTTTCATATCTGGATCTCTTCCTAGATGGTTCATCATCCTCTGCAGCATGAGCATGATGTCTTCTCTTGCTGTTCTTCTTTACTATCTTCTATTTGTTAGGAAAATTCCTTGCATAGTGTCCTGCTTCATCACAAGTATAGCATATGATCCTAGATACATCTCTATTATCTTTGTGAAAGTGCTTACCTCTAGAACCATGATATTTTCTCTTGCTTGACTTGGAGTGAGACTTGGAGCGAAATGTAAGAGCTTGGTCTTCACTTCCCATATTTTCTTCTCGAGCTGCTATCCAAGCTTCTTCTTGAGAGCACTCTTCCCATAGTCTGTTGAACTTGACTAACTTCTTTCTAGCACAGATTCCTTGAATGAAAGCATCCCATGACCTAGGAAGGCCATTCAAAGTAGTCATCACAATCTCTGCATTTTCCACTTCTTCATCAACATCTTCTAATTTCTCTTTGATTTGAGAAACCCTTGTGAAGTATTACTAGATATTTTCTGCATTCTGAATCTTCATATTCTTCAGTTGGTTGCTCAAGGTCATCTTCCAATTGATGTTCTTTCCTTCAAACAATTTGGTTAGGGCATCAAACATAGCTTTAGGTGTCTTGAGAGAGGACACCTGTGGGATAAGGTGATCCTTAATAGAAATAGCAATGATCCTCTTTGCCATAACCATCTTCTTCTTATGTAAGGCCTTTTCCTCATCTCCCTCTGGAACTGGAACCTCCTCATGAATGTAGGAGTCTAATTCATTCTCTTCCAGGACCAGGGAGATCCTATACTTCCAAGATCGGTAGTTTTCAGCTCCCTCAAGCTTTTCATCAAGCTTGGTATGATGATACATCTTTAAATGAGAACCTCAAATGGAAATACAAAAGATTTTAGATCTTACTAGCTTCAAGATGTCGGATCTGAAACTTGAGTTGAAATCCTGTAGAGCTAGTTCATGAGTAAACTAGGGTTTTGATTTTCCAGAGTTCTGTCCACCCAAATGCCTTGAAATTTGTCCCTAACTTCAATTTTGGGGAGGATATCAATACAAGCCTAGGCTCAATGAAAAATTCCTCTTCTATAAAAAGCCCTAATTTCCAACCCCAGTCACAAGGCCAAAACTGAAAAACCTTAGAATTGGATTCTGTTTCGACAGAAAGATGCGCCCTAAGGAGGAGAGTTGTTCCACCTTATTTTTGCTGAAAATATGTAAAGGAAGGTCCACAAACTAGGAATCCCAAGTTCCCGCAGCTGTACAGTGTCTTCTTCTCAGGTTAGCTCTGATTCCATGTTAGTTTTTCAACATTAAGCTAGCATTATGTTAGGATCTTTACTGAGAGAATAACAAGTACAACAATCAAGCACAAGAGACAATGAACACAATGTTTTTGATCGAGGAAACCATAAATGGAGAAAAACCCGCAACCTCCTCAAAGATAAAATCAGCACAAGATGTAAAACCCCAAAATAGTAAGATGCACTCCCGACAGCAGTAGTCTTCTTCTTGTCTAGTCCCAGTGTATTTCCTTCCTCACTAATGCGCCACACTTGAGTGAGTGAATGATATGTGTGATAAATAGAGAGTCTCACTTTCTATTTATATTCTTTTGTTCACTTGAAGTGCACTCAATCATGTCGGCCTTACTTAACAATTACTTACTAGATCCTACATCTCTATGAGTGTATAATAACCTTAGTGCCCCGAAACTGGGGGGACTTTAACAATGACTTGACATGACTTGTTTACATTATTGATCCTCCCGATTGAAACATCGGGGCATGACAACATGACTCAAATACATAATAGAAACATCTTGGAATAAACATCGGGTTACAATACATAAGATACATAGATGAATACATTCCGAAGTTACAAATACATCAACATGAAACTGTCATAGATCCAAAATAACGAAGGAATTTACTTTACCTCATTGGACTCTTGCATCTTAATAATCAATTTTTATACTAGCATCTTATCATGCTAAAGAAGTACTTCTCGATATAATTCAAAATAAACTTCTACTTGATCATACGCTTACATGTTGAACCTGTAAGAACCAGCAGTCCATTTGAGTTAGCAAAATGCTAAGTAAGCCCCGATTTCAAACATGGTTTCTCACCTACTTGACAAAATTAAATCATCAATATAGCTAGTAGAAAATAAATGCAAGTCATTTTTATATAACTTATAAAAATCAAAGTTGTATTAGTTTTTCTGAATTTTAAACTAATCCTTAAAATTTGTTAAGCCATTTCATTTTCTGCTAACCGCTAGCAGTTACTAAACTGCAATCTAAGAGATTTTATGTCACTTTAATTTTTTTAAATTTTTATGAATTTTTGGGTTATTACATACTTGACTCACCCGATTACCGACGGTTGATCCAAGCTTGATCTTCTTCCGCTTTGTTTCTTTCCAAAGCTTCCAGGGATGCACCTCCTTCAGTTGCAAAGAGCAAATTCCGCAAGTACAATCTTATACATGTATATATGGGAGGTTAGACAAACAATATATCTAGTACATAATAGAATATATTCATCAACCATGATACATGAAAGAGACTCAACACAATGTTGGAAGAAGAATTCTCTTTATTAACAATCAGTGAATGAGATAAGAGTACAACCCAGCTTCTGAGACAAGGACTCCTCTGCAACCAAAGGACTCTGAATTCTGCTGCTCCAAGACTTCTGAAGATTTACCACCAGCATAACTTTGCTCTCCAAACTTGATTGATTAATTCCCTCCCCAAGGCCTCTATGTATAATTTGGGAAATAGAGTGGTTTTGAAGGTTGAGGAGGTTGAAACAGTTAGGATAGTTAATGATTATGACCCAAATAATATCCATTAATCATGATTTATATTTTTTAATGTCAAATCAATATGTACGCGACTATTAGTATAGGAAACCCGCGTATGACACATGATTTTCTTAAATGAAACCCGGGTATGGTGATGTACATGGGTTGAAATGGAGATAGTCACGTACAGTACGCAAGTTGTCAATGGGAATAGTCATGTACATACATGAGTTGCAATGAGGATAGTTGCGTACACCATTCAACACTTAGAAAAATAATATGGCAAGCTGGTTCAAGGGTAAATTCATCTCATGTCATTCCCATCTATAGTTTTTTGGAAAACTTCAATCCTAATGACATGCTCTTGGAGCTTATCATCCTCCTAGACTAGGACTACCCCTATGGTCAACTCAGATGTGGCTAGATACAATATAAAATCCCTAGAGTAATCTAGTGGATGCAATAATGGTGCCGACAACAGAGATTTTTTTAATGCCTTGAATGCGAGTTGTGCAATTTCATCCCATAAAAATGGGGTGTCCTGTTTTAATAGGAGCATCAAACCCTTAGTATTCTTTGCATAATTTACAATAAAACGTCGAAGGAAATTGGACTTTCCTTGTAGGCTCTGAAACTACCTGATAGAACGAGGAGGAGGCAGATTTACAATGGCCTCAACTTTCAAAGGATCCACCTGATGCCTTTGTTAGAAACAATGAATCCTAGCAGTCTCCTTGAATCGACACAAAAAACCCACTTGTGGGGTTTCAAGCGAATTTTATAGTATCTGCAATTGTTCAAAAATCAAACGCAAGTGATCTGGGTGATCGATCATCTTACAAGAATGTTCTGGTAGATCAGTAAGGATGGTTTCAACAATGGATTTAATGTTGTGAAATGAAAAATTCATTGCCCGCTAAAAGGTTTCCCCAACATTTTTCAATCCAAAGGGCATTTTCTTGTATGCGAAGGTACCCCAAGGGGAAATAAAATTTGTTTTATGTTGGTCTTCTGATTTAATTTGGATTTGATTATATCCAGAGAAACCATCCATAAATGAAAAGACTTCACTTCCCGCACAAGCATCAATAATTTGATCTATAAATGGCATGGGATAGTTGTCCTTAGGACAGGATTTGTTTAGATCTCGAAAGTCAGTACAAACGTGTATGGCCCTTGCTTTTTTTCAATAGGAATAGGGTTGGATACCCATTCTATCAAAGCTATGGGATAAATGAAACCGACTTTCAACAGTTTCTCAACTTCAGCCTTCACCGTCGCCGCTTTACGTGGGTTGACAAGTCTCAACTTTTGTCGAATGGGTCTAGCATTAGGGTATGTTTGGATTTTGTGCTCAACTATTGATGGATCAATGCTTGGAATCTCCTCATATGACCAGGAATTTTTTTTGTGAAATTCCTTAAATAAGGCCGTATAGATCGCAATCTCCTCTGGAGATTTGTTTGCGCCAATATGTACATTTTCCACAACGTTAGGATTTATAGAGATTTTGATAGGGATAGTAGCGGAAATGTTTTCCATATTCCCCTCACTAAACATTCCTTCCCTTGGTAAGGGATAAATAGGTGTATCAACATCACCTACCAGTCTCATATGGAACTCCCAGTTCTCTATCCTACTTAACTCTGGAAGAAAATAGGATCGATGGTGAAGATCTTCACAAACCTTATCTCGTCCACACATAGCTTCTAGAATGGCTTCATCCGAATGTAAAACCATATTTAAGCAATCTCTAGAATGCAAAGAGTTCTCTGCCCAAGCAGGAAAATAAGCTTCTTCTAGTTCCTTCAAGACAGTAAAAGGGACTGGAATAGGATCAACAGCGATATGGATGATAGCTTGATAACGCACTTCCACTGCCGATAAGGGCACTTCAGGTTCATGGTGGGAAGGGAGAACCCAAGGATCAGTCCTATCAACAAAAGTAGCTATGGAATTCCAAACACTAGTAGAACCTATATAATTAATCAGAGCTTGAAAATCAAATGTGCCCATCAATGATGCATACATTCCAGCCTCTAAGCTCTCTAAAGCAGGTCTAACCTAATCAACCGATGGTATGGTGGACTCGTTAGTTTCTGTGCGGCCTTTTCAAGTAAAATTGAGTTGGTCAACAGTAACCAACTTCCCTTCGTGTGGAAACACTACCACCTGAAAAATGACCGACGCAATATCAGACATGGCATAAGTCCAACTTCTCCCCAAGAGAAAGTTATAATCCAAAGGTGCATCAATCACCTCTACCTCAACAGACATTGCTTTCCCTACCAACTTAATTTCAAAATCCGGTAAGATACCTTGCGGATGGAATGACCTTTTGTCGAAAGCAATAAGTAGGGTGTTTGATGGAACCAACTCTGAGGATCCAAGAGCTTTCCAACAAGACAAGGACATAACACATGTAGAAGCACCCTCGTCGACAACTGGCCTTCCAATGGTCTTTCCACCATGGATGACATCTATCGATAAGGATACATGATATTGCAGGCGAATTTTGACATCAGACAGATTAAATTTCACCATGAGACTAGATGAGTCCATACTACCTAAGGCTATCAAGAGTGCATCCCGCTGGGCAGGACAACTCTATAACACTAAAGCCGACATTGCATAAGGATTCTGGGCTAAGTCTTCAACTACAGATTATTTTTTTGCATCCCTAGCATTAGGATTATGCAAGGTTTTCTTAAAGACACCTTTCGTTATCTTGGGCATAATTTCGGCAGGTTTCTCAATCATGAGAAGGTTAGAAGTTTCACCTATCAACTTACCCTTCTCTGAGGTCTATTTTTCATGGTTCTTGTTCTTGGTCTGTAGTAAAATCTCAAATTGAACCATGTTGATATAATTGGGGTCAGGAGCATTTGGGATGCCCCCTGCTGCATTTGAAGCTGAAGCAGAATTATATCCTTGGGGAAAAGGATCCTTCAGGACAGCCGGTTGTTGGGATTTTAACAGCTTCTAATCTTTTTCCATAAGGGGACATAGATGGGTCAGGTGATATTCATGGCACAAATTACATGGGATATTCACCTTATTCTTTTCTTTCTTGCCCCATCAGCATTATTTGTGGGTTTTTTCTTGTTTTGGTTTCCCTCACCCTTCTTTCCTCTCTTCTTTTTCCCACTGGGATGATGATTGACCTTCTGAGAGGTTTGTGCAAAAAAAATTGCATTTTGGGTAAGGGGGCATCCTTTGCTTCCTCTGCCATAGAATTTTTGATGGACAGCTGATGGATTTATTTGGCCAAAGATTCTACAGTGGGAGAATTCACGAAACCAACCACACTATCTGCATCGGGTCCAGGCTTAGGTTTCTCTGCATTGTGCATTGGCCTCAGTGTCTCAGGGATAATCTCATATAAGATCCCAGACTAAGGATATATCAAATTGAGTTGTTGGGCCCTGAGGATGGCTTCTTCCTCATTCATCACTCCTGAAGTAGATACATCCTTAGATATATAAGGAAATAGGGATTTGAGGAACCATTCTAATAAGAACTTGGGAGGAAAAGTGGCTTTGATAAGGCTGTTCCATATTCTCCACTCTTGGATGTGATTTGAAATATGAGTGGCCTTGTCCTACCAGAAGGTAGATAACAAGTTTATCCCTAAATCATAACAGATAGGAAGCTAGAAGTGACTAAGGAATGCATTAGCCAAGTCCCAAAAACTACTAAATGTAGCAGAAGACAATTCAATGTACCATTTTGCTACAATACTGGTCAAAGTTCTTTGGAACAGCCTTAACCAAACTAAATCCTTGTTTAGTGAGTTGGAAGAGCACCATAAATGGAAATTGGTGGCATGAGCTCCAGGATCATCACCAAATTTTCCTTCGAATTTTGGGATATCCGATTGCAACTTGGTAGGGACGGGTTGCCAGGAGGGGTCATGTCTCACCAGGTCATTCATCAGTTTCAACAAATCTGGTAAGTTTAACGTTTCCAGGAACGGAAGCTTGGGTCTAACCGGATCACTAAAAGTACCATTTTGGGGATTAGAGGGACTTGCCCCCATATTCCCATATGTGAAGGTGGGGTTGCCCCCTGTTTCCAGTTGTAAAGTGGATGGCTTGCTTTGGAAAGGATTCCATCCATTATCCAATTGATTGTTTATGTGAGGTGAAATATAACAGGTTTTGGCTGCCCCAGTCGAGGCTGAGGTTTGAAATACAGGAGCAGGTATCCCTCCACTAAAAAGAGAAAAGGGAGAGCTCGTGAATAGAGCTGAAACCAAAGTTTGAAAACCCTTACCATAAGGATTAGTGTTTCCAAATTGCACCCCTACATATGAGGGTGTTGGCCCTACGTATGGAGTGGATGGGGGAATGTGCCCCCCATTCCAAGGAAATCCTTGGACAAAAGCTGAGGATCCTATAGGCCACTCTGGGCAGTGTGTGCGAAGGAAGTAGGAACTGTATGTACACTAGGAATCCCAGTGACCATACCACCAGAAGCACCTGCTAGACTTGTGGGAGCTGGTGGTTGAACCACTCAGCTAGCTGGAGTTAACAGTGTAGTAGGTATACTTGTTCTAGGGGCACCTACCGGGGGAGGTAGCACCCCTTCAGCCAGAGCGGTTGAGGTGGAAGTAAAATAAATTTCTCCTATAGTAGACATTATTCTGCCCACAGGGACACCAATCATAGGTGGGTCAAAAGGACAAACCTGAACGATCACCGGATCATTTAAGTCAGTTAGAGGTGAATTAAAATTCCTTGTAAACTCGTTATCCCGCAAGTCTTCTATCTCAACTTCGTTTAAATTAAAATGGTTTTCCCTAACTTCTCGTTCACCTGGAACTTCAATAACTCCTATTAGTTTGAAAGAACCATCTATTTCCAATCTTGGCCTTTGAGGGGGAGGTGGAGGTTCCAATGCGATAAGCGGAGGAAGGTTTTTCAACCTTCATGACCTTCTAATAGATTGTTCCTCCATGATTGTAAATTTGAATCTTCACACCCTAAGTTCGGCTAAAACACAGACAAACCACAGAGAAATCACTAAAAAAAATTACCTAAAGTCTCAACAATCACAAGGGTGTAAGATATGCTTTCCTGAAGAAAGCTGAGAGACAGTTTCTTGGCGTCCTTGAAGAGGTTCTTAGGCACAAGCTAAGGAATCACCCACCGCTCTCCTACACTTTCAACAAGGGTTACCTTCCAAGCCTGTCCAAGGTGAACCAGAAATAACCTTCCAATTTACCTATGTATAAATCCTAGATGTATAAAATACTAGAGGCTACCTTAACTATATCAACAGTCTGGGGGGACAATCGCAAGCCTAATTTGTACGCATGGGAAGGGTAGAAAATCCTGAAACTCTATCTAGGAAAGAATCCCCAGATGCGTAAAAACCTTAGTCTATGTTTTGACAAGGAATCAGAGGGTTATCTCCTCAGTCCAATGCCTCCATGTGGCCTCCTACTTAACTCTCACTTGAGAGGAGCTTCCCAGATACTATAAATAAATAGAAGGATTTACCTATTGATTGGCCCACTATGTCTGAATTTAAGTACTTATGGGGATTTTACAATTCCTATCCTACAAGTCTAGCCTAAGCTAGTAGATGTATGACCCTATAAAACAAAAATTACTAATAAATTTTAAATTAAAGCATTCATTTTAAGGGATGTTCTTAAGCAGAGGGAAAGTGGAGTGAATGACTATGATATTATTGACTCGCTAAGAAAAGTAAAAAATAGGTGTATAAATCAATTCTAAACAAAATTATCACTACTTAAAACAAGCTTCCTTTTTTTTGTAATTATGAACTAATGAAAATGCAACTACGAAAGATAAAACTAAGACTTATTTTTTGTAATTTTTGAGATTTTATTTAAAAACTGAAAGTAAAACTACCATATGCAATTCAAATGCAAATGTTTCTAATGCTTTTCTTTTCACTTTTCAAATTGCTCAAAGATTACTATGCACCTAAATGCAAAAATTCTTGAGTATGCTTGAATAATCTAACTATATAAAGTAAGCAAAATGAAGCATAGCAAACTTATAAGAACCAAAGATCAACCACCTAAGGAAGACTTGGAAAACACCTGGCTTGGGAAGACATAATGAATGAAAATCATGGAAATCAATGAAAGGAAAGTGACAAACCAACACTACTTGGAAATAGCATGGGATATACTATATCTAGAACCCTGATCACTGATTCAGACACATGACACTTGGACCTATACCCAATAGGAAAATCCACTTCAAATTGCTAAAAGAAAGACAATCAAACCAATAAAAACTCAAGGGCTCACTGGAAAGCACAAAGTATGGTTAACAGGGCTATCAAACCTATAGTGAAATTCCAGTACTAAATACCACAAAGTAAGAAAAAATCCAAAGAAGGACATGGAAAAGAAACCCTACCCAAATATTTTGTTACTTAGGCTTGTACACAACTGTCTAGAAGAACAACCCACATACTATATGCAACTATCCAATACAACAACCCATGTACATAAACCTCTGTACACAACTGTGTAGCATAGAAACCCGTGTACAGGAGTATAATTTTTCAAAAAAAAGAAAAATTATAAAGGTCTTCAAAAAACCTCCACAAGTCCAAACCAAGACAAAACACCACACACTGAATCAAAGCAAAGACTGGTCAAGGATCTACAAAACTAACCCACAGTAGGTTGGGCTCCCCAGTAAAGTCACCAATTCTGTTGTTCAGGATTAAACACCTTTGTAACCTAGGGTATGGGGTTACCAACTTACTACTAACCTTGCAGACAATCAACTTTAATAGATTACAGAAAGGAAATAGGAAGAAATACTTGACTCACCCAATTACCAATAGTTGATTCAAGCTTGATCTTCTTCTGCTCTGCTTCTTTCCAAAGCTTCCAGGGATGCACCTCCTTCACCTACAAAGAGAAAATTCTCCAAGTACAATATTATACATGTATATATGAGAGGTTACAAAAACAATATATCTAGTGCATAATCAAATATATTCATCAACCATGATACATGAAAGAGACTCAACACAATGTTGGAAGAAGAATTCTCTTTATTAACTATCAGTGAATGAGATAAGAGTACAACCCAACTTTTGAGACAAGGAATTCTCTGCAACCAAAGGACTCTGATTTCTGCTGCTCCAAGACTTCTGAAGATATACCACCAGCATAACTTTTCTCTCCAAACTTGATTGATTAATGCCCTTCCCAAGGCATGTATTTATACTTTGGGAAATAGAGTGGGTTCGAAGTTTGAGGAGGTTGAAACAATTAGGATAGTTAATGATTATGACCCAACTAATCTCCATTAATCATGATTGATATTTTTTAATGTCGAATCAAGATGTATGCGACTGTTAATATAGGAAACTTGCGTATGACACATGAGTTTCTTAAATGAAACCCACGTATGTTGATGTACGCGGGTTGCAATGGAGATAGTCGCGTATAGTACATGAGTTGTAAATGGGAATATTTGTGTATGTATGCGAGTTGCAATGAGGATAGTCACGTACGCCAATCAACACTTAGAAAAATAATATGGCAAGCTGGTTCAAGGGTAAATGCATCTCATGTCATGCCCATCTATAGTGTTTTGGAAAACTTCAATCCTAAGATTTCCTTTTGTGTACCAAATTAAGGAATGTCGGCACTCAGACGGAGAAGTACCATTTGGGTTGATAATAAAGTGAAAACACTACATATCAAGATATGAGATCATCCTTGCAATTAGGTGAAATCTGGTCTACACAACACCATTATGAATGTAGCATACTGCAAGAAGAGATTTGGAACATCAAGCTATAAAATATCAAAATGTAAAATGTGGGACTTTTATTAAAATACAAATATAAGATGATTACATACCAATTTGGGTAGCATCTACTTCCCTAAATATACATAAGTTGCACCTGCAAGCCAAGAGAATGAACATAGTTGTCATCCATTGAGAGGATAATGAGATAATAATGAAACTATGATTTAAATAAGGGGAGAGTGGTCTATTTATAACCTAAAGAATACACATAAATAGCCATTCCTCATGACTTTAAGAGTTATACCCTATTATAACAAAAATCTACACCAAAAAACCTATACAATAATTGTAGATGATCAACCCTGTCATTGGTGCTTTTCTAGTATCAAAGGGTTGTCCATAGGGGTTGTACTCATTCATCATACTAATAGACCAAGTTTATTATCACACAAAAAAATCATTGTGAACTACCTGTAATAAATCAACAACCATGATAAGTTCTTATTAGATTAAAGGTGGTTGAGATCCAATTCCTAAAACAACTATAATAACAAGTGAAGGAGAATGGAATAGAAATAATATGTACATTAGGTGAATTACAAATCAAAATAATTGCATCAAGACAACCACCATTTCAATAAATATGGTCATTGGAAACTATTTATCCAATAGATTCCAAGAACCAAAAAATAGGCATAGTAGGACCAAATCATATATTACTCAAGGTTGACTGCATCATATTGAATACCATAAGGATGATAGAACCATAGGCATGGAATGAATGAAGTGGATCTTTAGGAATATAGGGGAAGAAGCGATGAACTCATTGGTGCTACAAACTGCTTGAAGGAAAATGGTGTTTATACCTTTGCTTTTAAAAACTATATATATATAAACAAAGTGAATGAAGAGTAATTTTCCCTAGGAGGAGGAAATAAAGGCTTCCAAGTTTGAGTGAGTTTACATCCCAATTATACTGGATTAATTTTATTATCTACCTAATTTGCTTCTTTATCCTCCAATTTGACAACTATATTTTTTCCTAATTTTGTGGTTGTCTGAGTGTGTATTCCTCCCTTCGCTAGATGTCTTTTGTTCCATGGGATGGTTGTATTTTCTATTGAAAAAATAATCCCAAAAAGATTTCTTTCTCATGTGGATAGAATTATTAGATCTATTCCAACACCAAACTCATCAATGATAAAAAACTGTATATCATGTCTATGGTTGGGTGGGAAATATGGTATTATTATTTTCCATCCCAAATATATCAAAATTGAGATGAATTTACGCATTATTTCTAATATACACTATACACCTTGTCATAACCATTTTTATTCTTATAATTCGTTGGTTTTAACTTTCTAAAACATGGTATTAATCGACCATTGTGTGAGGTACATCACATTCTCCTTTTTAATGTGGCCATATTTAGCATGTTTTTCCCACTTGTCAGAATAGATAACAATAATTTTTTTTCTTTTAGGATTTATTAACATGCATTGACTGAGTAGAGGAGTTCAGACATGGCCTTTAAGACCTTGGGAAGTTTATCCATAACTGCAAGTTATAATAAGACCATCCATGATAACCTTTTCTGAATCATGATTGGAGACATCAATATGGTATTAGATGGTTTTAGAATTTTTTTCATGCTAGGTTATATTTATTGCTAGTAGTGGATAAATCTATCAAATAAAAGTAATAACTCACCTCCTATATATGGGATCCACTAAACCAACAAGTACACTAAAATTGGATTCAGTGAATATGCCAAGGAGAATTAGGATCTGTTACAACTTGAACTATCATGTGTTATTTTAAATCCCCAAAGAACAAATATAACCCAACTATAACGTATAGGTGTTATACACAGTCACCTCGATAACCACCTCTTGACACTTTAGGTTGGATATTATCCAACTCAAGAGGGATTTCCCTAGGGTTATGATTACTAGGATATGGAAATAAGGGAACAAGGTTATTTGAAGAATTACCTTAGCAAAACTTGAGTTCTCTTTTGTAGTATAGGTGATGTTAGGGTCATGAAGACTAGTGCCAATCCCTAGACCATATTGAGTCTTGGTAGGATTCTCAATTTTTATTTTTCCTCTGTGTCAGTGATCGTAATAAATTGTTGGAGTTAAAGGGAAAGATGGAATTCCAAGAATTGATATACAGAATGATGAGTATGGGTGGTGATATGAGATAATTTACTATCCCTTAATAGTTATTATAGGTAAAACAAAACAAGGTGTAATAAAATATGAAAAATACAAGCTATCAATAAAAACATTATTGTAATTTATGGAGGGAAGATAAAGAAGCGTTGCTCAAGAAAATCATGTCCTCCATGGAAAAAGATATGGAAATATTTAGGAATTTTTTTAACATTTTAAGGACTGGAACAAAATCCCTATGGCTCATAGAAAGGTTTCATAACATCAGTGACACCATAGAAGAAGAGATGGAAGATATCGACAAATTTTGTTACAACTTTCCTATGGTCTCACACAAGCCCATGACTCTAAAATCCAAAGCTCATATCACTACTGTGATTTTAGTTACTATGATAAGCATGATGTTTATTATCATCCTCATTTTCCTTGATGTATGTTTTTTCTGTCTCAATTACACACATTGACTTGCTTGGGAAAACTATTGGCATAAGACCACTTACAAGAGTATTTCATCTTTGCTTATTTATTTTGATATACAATATTTTACTGAAATGCACTAGTATGTTGTTAAATAGGGTACGGTTAAGCAAGAAACGAGGTTTGTAATTAAACACCCTGCATATGAGATAGTATCAAAAATTGAAGAAGTTGCAAAGCCTCTTGGATTCAATGTGAAAAAGTGAAATTAAAAGGTATAACAATCATTTCATCAATTGCACGTCAATATAGAATGAATTCTTTCAGTTTTACTTTCCCCAATCATTGGAATACATGCAAAATTTTGAAGTACTTTACCCTTAAATGTTTGAACCTTAAGAATAACTAATTTTGATAGGAAAGTGGATCATTATAAATAAGGTACATTTTTTCCCAATTTTGATGGAGTTTCCCTTCTTTCTTTTAGATGAAGATGCAAGGTTCAAAGACTAGAAGAAAGGGATATTTGAATGTAGCCATAAAGGTAATAATTTAAAATATGGTAATAAAATATCTATGACATGGAGGAAATTGTAGTCCTGATGGAGTTTTTCTCAAGAAGGATAGTATGTTAGTCCTCATATTACAATTTCTTTTGGAATTTTGAGCTACGTGTTTTTGTTTTACCCATAGTTTTTATATGGATTGGAACAATGATAGGAATCATATCTAATATGTTTTCCTTATGCTTCATCTTCTTGAAGCAGCTCCTTCTCTTTACATGATGGAATTTTGCAAGGATGGAGGTGATACCTAGGAATTTCATAAGGTGAAGAGTAGTTATTTTTTCAATAAGGATGTGTGAGGTGAGATAAGGAAGGTTTTTTTACCCAGTCCCTAATAATCATAAGTGTACATACAGCTAGAATTCTTCCTAATAATAATAAGTATACTTACAACTGGAATGTTTACTTCAATGAGCACATGCCCACTACTGAGGAGAAACCTACGAAGCAATAGTAAAAGTCAATGCATGTTTAAGAAGATCAAAACTTTATATTTAATTTGTTCTTCTCTTCTTCACATTCTCAATGGGGAGCTCTATTCTAAGTAAAAAAAATTCATGTACAACGTCCCATTCCTCAAGATGTATTAGGGTTAGGGATTAACATATTTAAGGAGGATCCCCACTACATATGTCTGGATTCATTGTAACCCTTTTTTCTCTTGGTCTAAAAAAGAGATTTCTTTATTATTTTGGTTAGACAATTTATTATTTGAGTTCACTGTGTTTCATGAGATAAGTGTATAGCATATGTAATTTTTCTCTATCTAATAGAGAGAAATGTGATTCAAATCTATTGTTTTAGCTTGCTACTCAAATATCCCAAATTTTATCTTATGTAGATCTAGTATTTTTGGTTACTTCTTTTAATATCTTTCAAAGCATCATGTCTATGTACTATTGAATTTATGTAAGATCTCTAGGACATACAAATATGAAATTTTGATAGGTGACGTCTAGTTTTGATAAGCCTAGTTGTAGGTTTTTTTTGAACAAGTACATATCTTCTTATCTGGTAATGATAATTTAAAATCTACTATATGGAAATATAATTTAAGTCTTTCCTTTTCTCTCTCTTAAACATTGTAGATTTTTGGTGGATAAATTATGGCAGAAGAGCACTACATTTATAGCAATTTTCTATTTGGGTGATTAGCCAGACTTGCAACTCTTCAGTTTGTGAGCAAAATTGGAGTGTATTTGAACAAAGGAGCACCATGAACTGCAACAAATTAGCAATTTTCAATTTAAATTTACTAAGACTATCTAATATTTCTCATAAAATAAACCCTTCAGGTTCATTGAATTTATTTTGAACCCCAAACGGGTTGGATTCTCTACACCTTAATGATATGGTTTATATCTATTGTAATCTCCAATTGTGGATGAAGCATCTTGAGAGAAAAACTGATGTGAAGTCCATTTCCTTGAATTGCATTGACATCATGGGTAAGTGGAGGGTGAAAGATAAAAGGCCTATTATGAAGGACATGCACGTGTGGTTAGAGGAGAATGCATTGGAGTAGGTGGCAAGAGAGGATGCCCAATGCTATTACCTTTTGTATAGGAGGGGGAGATTGAGAGTGGGGTATCCTTTATTACAATGGACACTACCTACACAAACTAAGGAAATAGCTACAATACGTTCAATGCCAGCCATAACAACTTCCTCTTCTAAAATACAAGATGTTACCTTTTCCCATAATAGGTGCAAAGGAATCGATAATCTATCAATGTAGATGACTTTTGATGATGAGATGTGTTACCCCCTATTTGCATTGGGTGTTCACTAGGGGTTTTAGACATCATTATGGGAATGGATATGGATATGAGAAGTAATTTAAGCACTTTGAGAATTATATGGACTATCTTGACCCCCAAAAATGTAGTAAAGAGGATATAAATAACCCTTAAACCACGCCTGGGTACTAAAATTGGGTAACCTATGAAAGAGAGACAAATTTTGGTCATATTTTAGACCATTTTGGGCATCCCTTCAATCAACATTCTGGGCATGCTTTGACATTATTCTTCCATTCAATCAGCATTCTGGGCATTGTTTCAACTTCAAACTTAAAACTACCCTTATTCTCCATGTTGGGTAGATTAAGTAGCATAAACGAAAGCAATAAAAAATCTTGGTAATTTTGAACTAATTATGAGCAAGTATGAGGCAGGTTTCTTAAGTATGGGCATAAACAACCCTATTTGATAGTAAAAAAGGGGATGAAACAACCATAATTCATGCAATAAGGGATGAGATCCTAAAATCACATCATCCAATAAGGACGGCATTCAACATAATTCTAGAAATTTGTTGCAATATTCCAAAGAAGAGTGGTTTCTATCTTTTGAAGAACATTATGAATGTTTACTTTATCAATTCCCAAGCATCATAGATATCGAATTGAGGTCCTAGATTTCCCCAACTCACACTTCTTCCTTTATAGAATCTCTTGAAAATCCATATAACCTTTTTCATAATCTAGTTTTCCTTGTTTTTGTTCTTATACGTGAAAAATTCAAGCATTTATCTAAGCAATGAAACACTATTTTAGATATATTCATAACTATCCTACCAAGTCCCTTGGATCAATTAGGCCACCATTATCAACTTATCTTACTTGGATAGATGAGGCTTGTATAAAAGTAACTATCATTTTCCTCAAACCAACCTGGGCACTTAAATTGGGAAACCTGGGCATGAGAGACAAATTCTGGGCATGTTTTAGGCCATTCTGGGAATGCGTTGGCATTTTATTCCCTTTAATGAGAATTATGGGAATGCTTTGACCTTATTGTGCCATTCAATCAGCATTCGGGGCATTTGCTCAGCTTCAAATTTTAAAATTCCCTTATTCTCCATGCTAGGTAGATTACGGGGGATAAATGAAAGCAATAATAGTTCTAGGAAATTTTGAACTAATTCTGAGCAAGTATGAGGCAGGTTTCTTAAGTATGGGCACAAACAACCCTATTTGACAGTAAAAAAAGGGATGGAACAACCCGAATTCAGCATGTTGGGATGAAACAACCCTAAATCATGCAATGAGGGATGAGATCCTAAAAGCACATAATCCAATAAGGGAGGAATTCAACATAATTCTAGAAATTTCTTGCAATATTCCAAGGAAGAGGGATTTCTATATTTTGAGGAACATTATGAATGTCTATTTTATCGATTCCCAAGCATCATACATATCAAATTGAGGTCACATATTTCCCCAACTCACACTTCTCCCTTTATAGAGTCTCTTGAAAATCCATATAACCTTTTTCATAATCTAGTTTCCCTTGCTTTTGTTCTTATACGTGAAAAAATTAGGCATTTATATAAGCAATGAAACACTATTTTAGATAGATTCTTAACTATCCTACCAAGTCCCTTGGCTCAATTAGACAACCATTATCAACTAATATTACTTGGATAGATGAGGCTTGTATAAGAAGAACTATCCTTGACCGTAAATAAGAGCATTGGAAAATTATTTAAATATGTTTTTGTTGTTTCTAATGGAGATTATTTTTACTCAGAGTCGATAATAATTCTTAAAATAAGGACTAGAAATTACCAAAATATGAGGCCTTTTGGCCAAATATATTGCTTGTCCATCTTTCAATGTCGTCGACGACCTACAAAAAGTAACAAGCCATGTTAATGCCTTGAAAGTCTCTAATAACACTCTAAATCCAATAACACTATAAACTAGGTATAGTAAGCATCAAGATAGAAAACAAGATTCTATTGTACAATTCAATCAACCATGTTCTCAAATTTTATAATAAAAATGAAATTAAAATTCAAAAGGAGCGTTGTTTCACTTTCATCACTACTAAATGGATAACCTACTGAATCTTGGACAAGATTAAAATGCCTCATGGATTTAGTTTTGGTAAATTTACCACTAGAATGTGTGTGTATAGATATTTTACATTTCCAATTTTCAGTATTATAAGGCTGAGCAAGATATGTTTTTGGTTATTAAAAGTAGAAGCTAGGATGATTACAATGGATAGAAGTTAGTTTACCAAAGTTTCTTTGAATTTTGTAATGGTTTTGTGGAGCAAGCATTTTGGAAAAGGATAAAGCATAGTTGTTTATCTTTGGTTGCATATATCCAATAAATATCTTTTGAATCTTAGTATGAAAACACTTTTCATATCCACCATGAATACTAATGGAACAAAATACATTACAAACTCTTTATAGTACAACAAATTTGTGTCTAATTTACTCTTTCTTATACCTATTTTATGAAGCATATTTTATTTTTCCATCCATTTTAGAAGGGGAGAAATATTTAAATAAAAGGGATGAAAATAATATCTATTCAAAAGAGACTAAACATGGTTAGACAACAACTGCAATCTTGATATATATTCTATTATCAAGAACACAATCTATGTCTCTACTACTTTGCACCTTCACGACAACCATATTAAGTTCCATAGTACATTTAACATTATAATAACCTGCACTCATTGCATTGTTATAAAATGTGATTGACTTTTCTGATGTATTGCATATTTTTTCTTATAGTAGGCAAGTTTTTCAAAATATGCACCAGCCATAGCTTGAATCCTCATAGTAGTTTAATAGCTTTCAAGATGACAAGAACAGTTTTTGAAAAAACCGTAAATTAGAATGGATGGCTCTTAATTTGTCTCTATTTTTTGTAACTTGGTTGGATGGATAGGGCACATCCCCCTCCTTTTTTTAATACAATTAGTAACTACTTATGTCAAAAAAAAGGAAATATTGTTTGGTATTAGCTCTCTTCCCATCACATAAATCATCCCTATAACCCTGGTCATTGGGATCTACTATCTATGGTAATGTTTATTATCCTATAAATTGTTAGGTTCTATAATCTATTATACCTAGTTCTATGCTATATCTCTGATTTAGGTTTGTTATCTCCTGGTTGTTTCATTTGAATTAGGTGAATAATTTGGTTCAATTGAATTTTATATAACCAATTGTTGGTTTTAGAAAATAATGGAAATCCATTGTCATTAAAATCATTGCATCCTATGTGAGACATTAGATTTTTGAAGAGATCAATAAATATGGACACCATGTAGCTGGTGCTAAGGAAAATCTCACTTAATATATAAATATCCAGTCATTTTTTGCTCAGAATAAAAGGAGTTCAATGTTCATAGATTGTAGAGACCTTGAGTCATGCAAGAAAATTGAGAAACTCAAAGCAAACTAAATTGGTCCTAGGGTTAGATAGGAACTTAAGGAACATGCCTTCAATAAAAAAATAAAAAAATTAAGGAATGTGCACTCAATAAAAGAAATTTTTTTTATTAATAATGCTATATATAATTGGCCTATATGGAAGGAATGAATGACTAGTGATTTGTCTTTAAACTTCGGAGGGGAGAGGCTTGGTGTATGGTTGAATCCGTTTTGAACTATTTATCTATCATTCAAGATGACAACTACCTTGATATTGATCGGTAGAGAGACAATGAATCTTTTATTCCAAATTGTTTGTGGCCCGACTGGTGGATCCAATCCACTTACTACAATGGAATGGTATTTGGTTTTTGTATTCCTTTGCAAGGTTTTCTCGTAGCTATCAAATCTTAACTCCATAGTAGGGTTCTCTCTTATAGGATCCATAACTGCAATTACCTATTGCATTATGGTCTGGAGTTTGTCTGTAAGAAATACTAGACCCTTAGGCATATCTTATGAAAACCTAAAGTGCAAGAAAGACACTGCAACAACCTTCTCAATGTCGAATTCATTAGTAATTATTGATTTTTCCTTTAGGGGTCATAATCTTTCTCTATAAATAAATGTATTGTACTCTTGTAGCAGCGTAGACTTGTGTTTCCTTTTGATTGCATATTTTTTTCTATAAAATATAGAAAAGGTTACAAGTTTAAACTTGATAGCTTACCTTATTGATGCTCTTTATTTCTTGTGAGACTGACTAGGAAATTTTATTTGAGAATATAGGCCACTATTCCATCCAGTCTCAAGAGTCCTTCCTCTGTACCAATGTGGAGAGGAGAAAAGGTTTCTCATTTACTCATGGCCATGTGCTTGTTTCCCATTGCAATTGGAGGTTACTGGGCTTATGGATATTTTGTAAGTACCAATCACTTCCCTTCTCAAACTCATATGTGGGTAAAATTGTAAATTCCTTGATTTTGTATATTTATTGAATTATTTTATGGAAGTAAATTCCATGCTCACTAATACATAATATAAAAATCGTGATGGTTTTTCGTTTCTATTTCCATGTTTCATCATCTCAATTACGACAATAATGGTCTAGATGTTTTGTGGAACTTATTTCATGGATATAATGATGAACTTTATAAGCCATCGATAAAGATACATGTTAATCAACAAAAAATTGACAACTGATTTCTATTCTTTTATTATGCATGGTCTCATATAACAAAAAATTCATCATAGATCACCTTTTGGCATTGATCAAAAGTAGGTTGCACAATTGAGCATGCAACTTGTAGTTCAAAAACCATATTATAATTTCCTTAGAGACACTCCTCGTGAAATAACATCACTTGCTCTACTACATGTGAAGATTTACTAGTGATAACTCATCATACTACAAAAAACATAAGGTGCATTGAATTCATCTTTATTGAAAAATAAATAAATAATATAAAAATAACTCAACCCCTAGGGAAAAAAATTTGTTGTTCACCTAGATGTAATGCTAACTGGTGGTAAGTTGTTTTGATGTTGCTCATTATTAGAAGAGGTGAATATGAAAAGTTGATCCTTATTATGCAATGGTCACCTATTGGTCAAGTTAGTATCAAATATGCCCATAAGATAAAAATAGTCCCCTAAGTACATGATGGGAAAGAGACATGTTATTCAACAAAAAATTGACAAGTTATTTCTATTCTATTACTAGGAATGATCTCATGTAGCAAAATATTCATCATAAATTACCTTTTGGCACTGAGAAGTAGGTTGCACAGTTGAGCATGCAATTTGTAGTTTAGAAACCATATCATAATTTCCTTGGAGACACTCCTCATGTAATAACATCACGTTATCTAGTACCTTTGAATATCTAGACATATGAATTTATGGTCCACATATGTGCCATGCACCAACTAAAATTTGATCATCACAATAATGAGAACGTGTAAAATAGTGCAACCAATAACCAATGTTAATCATTTAAAGTGCCATTTAACATATGATTTCTATATCTGTGTATGTAATAGCATAGATATAAAATACTAACTTAATGAAAATTTAGTTCCAAGCTAACCATAATTTTATTATCATTTACTCGATCCTGTATTTAAGATCTGAAATATAAAACGTCCAAGTCCCTTACAATCACACATCTCTCAATAGAAATAATTAGTACTAAGAAAATCCAAAACAATACTCAGTAAAATAAAATTAGAATTATATCATTGTGCATTCAGAGATGTAAGGTTCCAGATCTTAGTAAAAGATCAGACTTACATTTACCCAAAAAGCTAATGCGAATAGGGCAGAAAACTAATCAAATCAATAAGATATATTTTACAAAATATACCACCATCTAAATAGTTTGAAATACTAACTTGTTTTTTGTTTTGAGTGTGCAGAGAAGGAAGCTAGGGCATACGAGGTCTACAATAAATATTGCAGACCTGTGTTTGATAAAGGAGAGGGCTCATATTGTGGGAGCAGCAAGTCTTCGTTTTAGGTTTTAACACATAAATTCTTTTTTTTAGGGCTTTCTTTTTTGATAAAATAAAAGTTACAAAAACACATAAAAGATAATTCTAAAACCTAAGAGAAACAAAAATAACCTTAGAATAATATTTACAACTATACAACTCAGAAAATTTAGTTTTGAAAGATAGATGAAAAATTAGAGTTTGAAAAATTTTAATTTCTTAACCTAGGGTTTCATCATGCCAAAATTATAGGAAGAAGGTCCGAAAAAACCTAATTTCTTCTACGTGATTTTTCTTTTATTTTTCTACGTTACTAAGAAGCATTTTTTTATGTAGAAGGTTGTCTCCTAGTTTAGATGATAGTCTAAAAATAGTTATTTACTATTGGTTGTATCTCTTGTATCTTAATAGAATGAAATAGAATTTAAGGATAATGACAAACACATTAAGGATAAATAACATGTCAAAACCCTTAGCTTATCATTGTCCTTTCGCCAGATCCATTCGCCCATACAACTTGATAAGAGTTGTCCACTAGATGCATTTCCATCACCAATACCTGCATAAATAATCAAAGACATCATTTTTATATGAGTAAATAATATATAAGAAAATAAACAATCATTTAAATCCTACTACAAAGTCCTGTAGAAATCAATGAACCATGAAATGTTAAATTTATTAACAATTTTTTAAGAAATAGACATGCATTTAAAATTTTACAACCATATTTAATACATAGTAATAAAAGAGTATTTATACCTTATTGAGCTCCTCTCTATTTCGAGAACAGATTTATATTCTCTACTGAACAGGGCCAACCACGTGAAGGTAGAATCTCATATGACCCCTCCCCCCCTCACATCGCTCTCAATTCCCCATACCCAATAAATGATGTTGTTTACATAGAAAACATATAAATATTAATGCATAACTAGGCTAGTCATCAAAACATATAAACATAAAAACATTGAAGCATAATGAGGTAATTCATATAAACAATTGTTTAGACTAACAACATTGATATACATCCAAACACAAGCCATGAATTTATGCATCTACTTCTTCTTTGATTTATGTGTTTTTGCATTGTAATAACTGACAATGATTGGGATATTATCATCATCATTTGGTGGAATATCTACAAAGCCATGTCCTGATAGTGTTTGTGTTTCCATGCCCTCGTGTATCATACTTCTTGTACGTCGTTGAGTATGGCGCGGAGGCATATCTGAATGGGTGTGAACTGCAACAACGAAAATGGGCATATCGATATGTTGAAATATTATTGAATAAAATAGTTCATCATTTTGATTAAAATTACAATATTTCTCTCTACCTGTCTGTGTAGATATGAGAGTTGGTGTGTTAATTGTTTCTCTACTTCCTAATTCCTCCTGTCGTTCACCCTCCTGAGCTTCAGGGTCTTCCATTGAAAGAAGAAAATTTATAAGTATACGTCAGGAAATAAATATCTATAGTCACAGTAGATATTTATATTTCCAAAGCACAAATACCAGAATGGCCACTCTGCTCCCCACTATCACGAGACATGCACACCCCAACATCAACTGGTACGTGCCAAGTACCATTGGATTCACTATTGTGGTTTCACTATTGCTTAAAAGAAAACATAAATATTTATTTATGGGTGATATAATCAAAACTGAATAGACTTTAATAGTATACTACAATGATGTCCTTATTCATTTTATTTACATTCATCTACGTCATTGGGGAGATTGGAGTCTAGCACAAGATTTTTCGATATTCAAAGACACTTTTAAAACCATACTTGAAACTAATATTTAGTTCTTCCTCAGTGGAAGCATCTTGGAGCGTATTTCTCTGCAATGCATAACACATATAAAAATTTTAGTATCAAAAACAGATATTTGTTTGCTACTTTCAAATAAATATTCCCCATGGTTAATCATTTAATTCTTATGATTCGGGCTCTTGGTTTTCTATAGCCACCTTGTCCCAGCGTATGTTGCTCATGCTTTTCCACTCTAGCCTTGGTTGCTTTGGAGGTGTTCAGTAGCCTATATATGAAAATTTTGAAAAACTTTAGATATCAAAATTCTTGCTTAAAACAAAAAAGTAAAAAATAAATGAGCATATTTCACTAAAAAGATGATATGTGTTGTACCTTGATTTTTAGGCCATGGTTGTTTTCCTTGTCTTATTATCAAGTTAAAATTTGCATCCTCTATGAGTGCCTTCCACTCTTTCTCCAGGACCATGGGAGGGTGCTCATGCTTGAGGTCAAGTTGCAATTTATCCCTATATTAGGCCCTGGTATATTTTAAATTCTCGCTGACTAACTTTGCAACCACTTTCTTATTGAATGTATTACCGAACAAGTTTACCATGTGGTCTATCAATACATCTATATTTGCACTATCTTGGCTATTCCACTGTTTACAAATTGTAGGGCCAAACAGATCCAATGTTTTGTCATTCAAACTCCTGTAGAAAACATTGTTTCCTACAGAAGCGTGTAAGCCATTAACTTATAATAATTTCAGCATATCCCCATTTCAATTTCATGATTAAAATGAATAAATTAATTAATAAATACCTACAATATTTTTAATCTTGATCAGAACACAAGCGTCATCCACCAGAAAGGTGAGATCTAGTGTTTTGGTGCTTTTAACTCGTGTTGCTGCAGGAAAAGTTTCCTAGTCATCTACAGTAGGTTCATCTCCAGAGTGATGTGGATCCCTAGGCTCCATCTCATCATGCTCTGGCATGTCATGGTGATCAAAATTTCTTCCCTCATCAATGGATTTGAGGCCAACCGGAGGAGTGTCAAAAAGCCTCATTGGTACATTGCTTTGTCGATGTTGTTACTGCATTGGAGTATCACTGCTACCTATACCTGTCTCGGCAGTTTCTCTAGTCATGGGTTGTAAAAACTCCTACAAACAAAAAATTTACTTTACCAGATCACTTGGAAAAATAGAAAACATAATATCACATATGAAATCATGTCATAAATTAAAAAAATATGTGAAGATGCCACTTACCCCATAAGATTTTATTTGTTCTTTCGTCTCTTCAATACTTTCCCTGATCTCCGGTGTCATGGGCCTTATGCAAGCCAAGGAAATCATTTCTATGTTTTCATTTTTCAAGGCCTTATTTATATTATCCATAGGGTCTATGGAATAGTAAATTTCATCCTCAAGCTCCTCATCACCTAAATCAAATGCACTGGACTAAATCCATCAAACAATAAAATTAAGAAAAATAATTTTAACATCATTCAAACATTGTTATTGTAATGAAATTTAGTTACTATTAAGAACTAACACTTACCTGATGTGGTGTTGTGGCCAGTGACTTCACAGGGTCACCTCGTACTGATCTACTTCTAGTGGGTGATTGTCAATGGTCACCCTGGATTGTGGAAGCAGCAGGTTCCTTTCCACGGTCCCCACCCTGACATAATAAATCAATCAATAATTCACTATAAGCACAAAAAAATGAGAATGTCAACAGTGGAGTTCGAATGCTAACAAAAAAAATCGAAACATTTAGTGATTATATTTAACACTTACCTGAAGAGGCACAGAGTGTGACCTTCCACGGTCACCCTGGACCATGGAAGCAGTAGGTTCCTTTCCACCAGCGCCACCTTGACACAATAAATAAATAGATAAAATTTATGAAAATAATTGTACCATAATAAAAAATGAGATATTGCAATAATATTTTTTTTTACCTTAGAAGTATAGGACACATGTTCTGTTCCATGACAAATATGGGAAGACCCCTGCCACAGTGTAATAAGCATGTTGTCACATGGAAATATTTTGGGGTTGGAGTTTCTATTTATTGTAGTCATATTTAGTTGATTCAATAATTGTAACATCAACAAAAATGAGATATTGCAATAATATTTAATTTTACCTCCGATGGAGAAGATACATGTTCTTCTCCATGGCGATGAGCAGACCCCTACCACAATGTAATAAGCATGTTATCATATGGAAATATTCACAATAAGCATGAAAAAAGTGAATGGTAACAGTGGAAATTGATTGTTAACAAAAAATATCTCAATATTTAGTTATTATATTTAACACTTACCGGATGGGGCACAGAGTGTGAGCTTCCACAGTCACCATGGACCATGGAAGTAGAGGACACGCATTCTGTTCCATGACGACCATGGGAATACCCCTGCAACAGTGTAATAAGCATGTTGTCAAATGGAAATCTTCTGGGGTTTTAGTTTCTAGTTATTGTAATCATATTTAGTTACTATATTTAGTTGAGTCAATAATTGTAATATAAACAAAAATGAGATACTGCAATAATGTTTACTTTTAACTCCGAAGGAGGAGATACATGTTCTTCTCCATGGGGATGAGAAAACCCTTGCCACAATGTAATAAGCATGTTATCATATGGAAATATTCATAGTAAGCACAACAAAAGCGAATGGTAACAGTGAAAATCGAATGTTAACTGAAAATATTGAAACATTTTGTTATTGGCATTATATTTATTTACTATATTTAACATTTACCTCACGAGGCATAGATTGTGACCTTCCACGGTCACCCTGGACTATGGAAGAAGCATGTGGATTTCCACTGCTACAACCATGGAAAAATAAATCAATCAATAAAAGTTGAGTCAATAATTGTAACATAAAAAATGACATAAGCGTAACAGTGTAATAAGCGTGTTATCACATGGAAATATTCATAATATGCACAAAAAAAGTGAATGTCAACGGTGGAAATCAAATGTTAACAGAAAAAATCAAAACATTTAGTTATTGTAGTCATATTTAGTTACTATATTTAGCATTTACCTGATCAGGCATAGCGTGTGACCTTCCACGGTTACCCTGGACCCTGGAAGCCACATCTATTCGATTTAAGTTGTAATCGATCAAAAACTCTTCACCTAAAAGTATTGTTTTTGTTGCGCATACAAATATATGATGTTCTTCACGTCCCTCAAATTCACAATTCAGTTGCTTAGTTTCTGTCATTGGATATGTACTATTTATAAATCCAGCAATGTTTCCGAACACTTTTTGTCTCCCATTAGTATACATAGTTGCCCCTTTTTTATTATTATGTTATGCTAGTTGTAAATAATTTGTGGCAACTCTGTATCTCCTCATACTTCAAGTATATTGGACCAAGATTAACCAGTTATTGTATATGTATAATGGTTTGACATACTCCATCAATTCTGTTACAGTGTCATAGCTGACCTTTATGCCATCCATGGAAAATATCCCCAATCCATGTATGAGTGAAGGAGCAATTCGATACATCCTCCCATTGATGAAGAAATATGTGTCCACTTGAGGTATATTATTGGGTACCCATCATTGCACTATATATCTATACCTCAAGGGAAAATCAATGTCACCTATGCTCTCAGTATCATAATTACATGACCCTCCGTTGGCAATAAAATATTGCATGTGTCTACGAAATATTTTCCTTACCTTTTCAGATCTAGTTGATATGAACTGGTAGATCTAGTACACCACGTATCACTTTAAACCTCTCTGAGTATATATTCATTGTCACTCGAGGAAGATAGATCTGATAGATACCTATTTGGTGGTACCTACACTCGATAAAACAAGAATATAAGCTACCAAGCAGATATAATTTAGTGTGCAAATATATTTACTTTTAATGTTTTAATATCAACATTTTTTTCTTCCCAAAAAATTTACCAAAATATATTTTTCTCTCAAAGGTGTAATTTATTCTAGAGTTATTTATATTTGAATTATTTTTAAGCGTAAGACATGGTTTGATTTGGTTTGGAAGTTGTTCACAACACAGATATAGAAGTGTGTTTCTTGGGCCACTTGACTAGTTAATGCATCAAAAGAGGTATGGGGTTCCCCCTCATATATATCATGTTGGGAATTCAATTTTAAATGGGCGGTGGTAATATTGCTTCATTCATGGATTTCTCACCAAAACTCGATGACGTTAGTCTAACACTCCCTCTTCCATGGTGGTTTGATATGCAAGTTTCCTCGTGCAAGGTACTCCTTCTCTAACTATGTGCCTGATTTTTTTTAAATACGATAACATTGTGAAATGTCACCAAATTTAGACCAATTATAGGTAGTTTTGAGTGGTTTTTCACATGGACACGAATAGGGTGATGTTGAATCTAGAATTGTCTTATCACAACCCTGAATTGTCTTACACTACCCAAGACCATTTTCTTACCATTGCTATGATTCTCTACAACAGGGAAATCCTGAATTTGTTTGGTCATAATGGTATGGTTCAAGCCCATTCTTTATCAAATGGGAGATGGATGGGTTTAGGGCTGGCATTTGAAGGGAAAAATGCCCGTCATGGGTCATTTTTCACCTCAAATACAGCCTATATTTCATATAAATCCTCAGAAAAATATGAAGTAAACAGTCAAAACCATAGTAGAAATATTCGAGTATGGATTTGAATACGATACAGAAAAAATACGTAACAAAAAAATCAAGTAAGACTAAAATATGAGAATAGGAATCTTATAAATACAAAAACATGCAATTTTAATTTAAAAAAAATAAGATTATACGATCAACATTCCAAAGTGTAACATGTCATTCATTATTCATTAGGAACTAACACAATTAGTAACTAAGAATTGATTTCTTGTGACAATGGATGAGACCTACAACTTTCCTTTTTCTATAGTTTCAACCTCAAAGCCAATGGAAATAATAGGAAGAGGTATAGTATATGGAAAATAATCTCTAGTTTCGATCTGAGATAAGTAAGGGCTCATTGGACCCCATAAAAAGGCTATGTTATTCAAATCCTTATCACTTCAATGGGAGAGTTACACTAATGACGACCTAGAAATATCTAAGGCTTAGAAATGACTAAGTTACATATTTAGGTTTAGATGATGATGGGTAACCTCTCATCTCAATCCTGTTGGGAATCATTGTTGGCAATATGGCGGATGAATGTGTTGGCGTTGATGTAAATATATGAATGGAGAATTGGTGACATTTGGTGAATTGATGATTGTGGATAGACATATCCTAGAGATGTTCATTAATGACAAAATAACTGTTGATTGGAATAGGCATGTATGATAAATTTGGAAAAATCCTAAGTGGTGAAAAAGTGTCCTAAAGTAGTAATCTTATGAAAATTCCCACCATATTTCATATGAAGGAGAAAATTCCCACCATGTCCTGTCATCCCATAGTTGGTTGAAGTATCTATATGACCATGGAATTAGTTCTCAGAATAATTCTTTGAGGAAGAAGATACATGCCTCCCAAAAGAAGTTCTTTTTGGTCAAATTAGACAAGTTGCTCTAGGAGAATTCCCACCATAATTTGTGGGTTGAAAGAAATGCCCACGCCATATGGGAATCATGTAGGTGGTTGTGTTGTCTACCTGACCATGTTCTTACTTTGAATTGAAAGTACATGAGGAAGAAATTATGGATCTACCAAAATAGGGTCTTAAGAAGATTTTACATCATGCTTCAGTAAAATGCCCACCGAGAGAGAAAGTAGTTCCAAAGGATGAAACTAGTCTTAATGGATTCATCTAGTTGTCCTCCATCCATTGGATGTCTTCCTCCATCCATTGGATGTCTTACACTCCAATTTTGATGAAAAGTTGAAATCGCCTTTGAGACCTAGGGTTTAAATAAATTGACTAAGTGTCAAATCACAAGGTTGAAGAGGCATTTGGAAATGCCCGCTAAAGTATGTCTCAGTGATGATAAATTCATCAAAAGGTATAGGCGTGTTCTTTAATGAATTATCTATCCATCCATGTTTTTGGTTTTTCTTATGGTGACCACATGAGAAAAATATCATCCTTCCAAAAGAGGTAAAAATAATATCTTGCATATCCAAAAATATGAAAATTGACCGAGTGTTGAAAATAGGAGGTTGAGAGCCCACTTGGAAATGCATGCCAGAGTAATATCTTTAGCTGATAAATTCATTAGATGTTATGGGTCCATTCTTTGATGATATGGGAAACCACTAATGATCTCAGCTTCCCTCTAGTTGTTCACATGTGTGAGATATGAGCTTGCCAAAATGCCACCTGGCATAGTAATAACTAGGGTCTAACAAAATTGACAAGTGTTGAATTGAGCAATTTGACCGAACATTTTAAAGTGACTGCCAGAGACTGTGTGTTTGTTAGTAAGGTTTTAAGGTGACATGGTCTTGTTCCTAGTTGAGGTGGATACATAGCCATAACCTCAGTTTGTTTCAATATGGTCAACAAGTGAAAAATATAAGTCTGCCAACAGTTAGAAAAGTATGCCTATACAATCTTAATTAAATAAAAGAGTAAGCTACATGAAATTAATAAACATAAATTTATAAAGGGAATTATGCATATCTTGAGAAGGATTTAAGGATAGTATTTTGGAAGATATGATGTGATCGAAATTACACATCATATATTTAAGGAATAAATGCTCATAGAGGGTTTAATGAAGACAGACGTAGGCTACAATATTCTTGATAACCAAACAGAGGCAACCACACTAACTACCATGGTATATGCCAAACAGAGGCAAAAAGATATAAGTGTCATTTAAAAGTAATACTTGTATCAAATGTGTCTTTAAAGAAGAAATAGGTATGAGGGCCAATTTACTAGACTCAATTCAAATTATAGGCCACGAGTCCCAGGAAACTATACATTGGTCCAAAATCCAAACCAATAAATGGGAAAAGCTTGCAAAGTGTGTTGTAATACAGGTAAAAGTGAGCATAAAAATAAAATAAAATGCTTATTTAAAGGAGAAATACGTCTTAGGTTGAACTGTACCTAGTGATTTTAATTACAACTCCTATGGAACTCTACAAAATGTTTTAGACCCATAATAGAAAAAAATCACAAAATCTTGAAAAGTGTGACATAATCCATGTAAAACTGACCATCAAAGCAAAATTAAATGCGTATTTAAAGGAGAAAGAAGTCTTACATTCAAGTTTCGATGAAATCAATTCAAATTATAGCTCATATAGGACTCTGTTCTAGACCATTAAATAGAATAAGATTACACAAGATTGCACTCTATAGAATGTTTCAGACATATAATAGAATAGAATAACAAAATCTTGTAATTTGTGCCATAATTAAGGTAAAATTAATTATTAAAACAAAATTAAATGCTTAGAAGAAACACGTCTTAGGTTCAAAGTTTTGACAGAATTGGTTGAACCAGTTCAGATTATAGCTCCTACATGACTCTACACATTGTTACGAACCATTAAATAGAATAAAATTACAAAAGATTGCAAATTGTTCCATAATTCGTAAAATTATACAAGAGAATGACTGGCTTGCAGTGCTCAACCCATATGTCTTTTCCACGAATTTAAGGAGGAGCTTCAGACACTCCAATAATAGAAAACCCTTGCTAGATCCACCGAAAATAGAAGCATTGGCAACACAGCAAAAAAAAATTTAATTTCAGTATGACTGTACCGAATCTGTATTGGTTCAGAAATTTGCATATTTTTCCAAAATTCCTACGCTGTTAGGGTGAATGGGATTACATAATTCATTGGACCCT